>WBMY01012864.1:732077-804781 GCA_013397315.1 Donacobius atricapilla
GGCTCCCGGGGACTCCCGGGGACTCCCGGGGCCTTGGGAGTCCGGGCCCCCTCCCGGCCCGGCCGCGGCTCCCGGGGACTCCCGGGGCCTCCCGGGGCCAGCCGGCCCCTGGGCCCGGGGCCCTCCCAGCCGCGATATTACCTCATGGAAGGGGTCGGTAGAAAAAGGGGCGGGTCTCCCAAGATTCTTGTTTTTAAGCGGTGTCCCAGAGGGTGTACACCTTTTACCTGATTGGCCAGCTTAGCTGTTAGTTCCAAAATGGATTAACAATTGGTTTTTTTTCCTACCATTTATGCTAAACCAATACAGATGTAAAAGCACTTTTGAATTTTTTTGCTTCTTTTATTTTTTCCTGATTTTAAAAAAAAGGTTCTATTTTTTGGCTTTTCCCTGCAGTTTCCTTATTTCCCATCTGCCTTCCTGAATGAGGGCATAACTTTATGTTTTTGTCTGTGAGCAAAGGCTTTACTTCCTAATGGACCTCCAAGCTGGAATTAGTGGTTCAGTTGGCTGAATGTAGACATTGAATAAACCTTTTCTGAATGTGGGAAAATTAAACGTTATTTCTGCAGTGAGCATTACATTCGCCTTCCTGCACACGCAGTCCTTCATTCTGGAGATACATCAGGACATTTACTGAGGGAACGCTCAGGATATTTTACCTGCACTGAGAACTTTAAGTGGGACATGCCATTGATTTCTGCTAAGGAAACTCAGGATAGCACCAACTCTTTGTAGTTTCTGAAGTGATCCCTAACTGAGCCTGTGAAGAGGCGGCAGTATTGACATCCTCCTCCCACCTCATCTTTAATCACTCTTGGCAAAAAGAAAATAAAGGAAATGCTCCCTACCTATGCACATGTAGAAATCCTCTTTTAAATGATTAATTTCTGCTTTGTGGTGAGAGATTTACACAAACCTGGTTTTTAATCAAATACAGAAAATGCATTTGGTATGTGGTGGCAGTTTGCTTTTTTTAAAGCAGAAGATTCTCTTTGCCCTTGCTTCTTCCTCCTACTATATTTTTCTGTGGGCCTTCATTTCATATCTGGATCATTTTCCCATGCATTTTTGAGCTTTGATTTTCAGGGAGAGACAATATCTTTTATTATATATTACATTAAAATATAATATTATGTAGTACATAGTATATTTCACCTGACAGATGAAAATCATCCTTTTCCAAGCTTGTCTCAAATTATCAGTTACTTCTCACCTGTGTGGCTTTTATGCTCCATCAGCAGACAGCCATCTAATGCCAGACTGCTTTGTCCTCTGCTAATATTTTGGGATCCTTTGCTAATCTGGGATTTTCTGAAACATAATGTGAAATTCTCAATGATCCCTGGCAAAACAGAATTGAACTTGTTAGTTCTTCAGTAATTTCTTTGGAACTGAAACAATGAGGAAGAGAAATATTTGTAGTTAGCTCAGCATTTGCAACTGTTTAATTTGGCAACAAGGCAATAGGTAACTTTGGTTAAGAATCTGCATTTTATGTGACTTTATTTATTTTAGATGACTTTATTAAAGGCAAAATATAATTGATGGGTTTGTTTTTAAAGATTAATTATAAGATTGTAGCTGGAGACTTGTGGGTGCAAAAGTTTTGAAATTGTATTGTAACAGAATAGGAGCAGTTTTATATTCATTTTGTCTGGTGGCAAATAACTACACAAGGTGAAGTTAGCCCTATGTCTCTTCACCCTGTTTAATTGAGACTGCCATTTTGTAATACAGCTGCTTAAGATATATGAAAAAAAACCAAAAAACCTGAAAAGGAAAGGAGCTCTGTGAATCAGAGTGTACAGTGATGACTTTATTTATAGCCGAGTTCATTTATTATTGTGAGTAAACCTGACTTTCACACACTGCAAAGTGTGAAATATCCAAATTAATCACAGACTTAAGTGCCTGGGGAAAGGAGATTTTAGGAGGATCGAAGGTATGAAATGAGAAATAGAGAAGAATGGGAAACAGGCCCTTCATGGATTGCCAGGCTCAAGGGTTGCTTAGCCCTCAGAAACAAGGCTCGAAGGCAGAGCTGCTATTGATTTTTTTCCTTAACTGAAATCTCATTTTCACTGAAAAAATTTAAAGCATAGACACACTAAACAGATTAAAAATTTCTAGATCCCATTTTTATGTGGCCTCTGAATTTGTCTAGCTACCTGTAAAATGCTGGTGCTGTAGTCTTTCCACCACAAGATGGATGCGTGACACATGGGCGGCATGGTGCGCCGCTTTGTGGATCCTGTCCCGCTGTGCGGATCCCGCAGGTTCAGCAGAGCTCTCAGCAGCAGATGTCAGACTCGGACCAGGCCTGTGCAGTACTCTTCAGGTTTTAGATTGGAGTGACCAATGGCCCAGTCAGGCTCTATAAAAATCATATAGGTTTTGGCCAGGGCATACAGGGGGACAGAGGGAGACACCATGATCATGGGCATGCTTCCTGCAGAGCAGCTGAACCATGGAGACCCTCCTTCAGGACCTGCTATAAGCTCTGTTGTTCCTAGTGGAGTTGTAAAGAACGTGATGTCTGACAGACATCACAATGACTAGTATGTCCCAGAAAATCCATGTGGTCATAGGATAATCCACTTAAGGGAATCAAAAATTTTATATGCAACTGATAAAAGCCTCTGTATTATATTAGGACATATTGCATCCTGCTTGAGGACCTTATCTCTTATCTCAGGGGAGAAAAGCTAAGGGAAGACTAGCATCATTAGTGTGCTGTCATCTACAGTGAAAGTCTAAACACCACAGAGAATGCCCATGGCACTGGGTATCCCACTATTTTCTTCACAGCAGGCACCTTGCAGCTGAAATTGAATGAAGCTGGACCGAAGTATTTGACTTAAAAAGTGATGCACTTTGCACCAAAATATTCCAGGTTCAGTTTACTAGACAATGCTTATATTATTGTCTATTGGGGATTTAATTTGCTAGCGAAGTCGATGCTGAGGTGTACTAGAAACTGGCTGAACAGATGAATGGTTGTTGTGATCAGTTGCACAAAGTCCAAGTAGAGACCAGTAACCAGTGGTGTGTCCCAAGGCTGGATAATGGGACCAGTACTGTTTAACATCTTCATTAGTGACCTGGGTAATGGGACGGGCTACACCCTTAGCGCATTTACAGACAATATAAATTGAAAGGAGTGGTATACCAGAGGACTGTCCCTCTTTCAGAATTTTTTGTACTCAAATTCCTTATGGTGTACAGATTTTGAAGGGCATTCTGTGCCTTCACCAAGCAAGCTGGGAAGTTTTCCTAGTTATTCCTATTAGACTTACATTGCTCTGCATTGGGAAAGAATGATAAGGTGCTGTTCATGACTCTCACTTCAGGGAAGAGGAGATTTTTAGAAATAGTTAGTTTCCTTTATTTTAGAGAATGTTTTGGATAGGATGAGCAAATCTTGTCAGAAGTTGTAATTCTAGAGATAGATGACAAAAATGAGCAGAACTCTGTCAGAGAAATATTTCCACATGCAACATTTATTTGAGTTGTAGAATTTTTTTCCCCTTGAGTGACAATGAATGGATGCTCTAAGTTTATAGAGGTTCAAAAAGGCATTGAACAAATTACCAAAAGAAAAATCCACTCACGTTGAAAGTTGCCCCCTTTGGATTAGAAAGTGCATGAATCAAAAGTTGGTGCATGCTAGGAGTTTATCCATGCTTGCCCTTTAACCTCCATGTTTGTGGCCTCCTGGCACTGTGCTCTGTGGACCCTTTGATCTGCCCACACGTCTCTCCTTGTGCTGCTTGTGAAGAGAAGGGATCCCACTCATGCCCTGAGTCCTGGCTGCTGCTCACAACTGCACAGTGTGGCAGAAGGGGCTACTGCTTGGTCTTGGGCACTGATGCAGCAGCCCAGACCTCAGGCTGTGGGGGAGCAGTTGCGAGCACTGTGGGGATTTCTCTGTGCAGATGCTGGGTACTCTTGTGTTCAGTTGGAATGGGAGTGAACTGTGTAAACTGTGCCATGTGTAAGCATCTGGTCTTACTAGGTCTGCAAGATTTTCTGGTCATAATCAAATTGTTGAAAATACTTTAGTTCCAAATGTCTTCTAAAATTTGTCCGGGTTTAATGGAGGTCATAAGCTTAAATATGGAAGGATAATTTCAGGCACCACCATTGAAGACATTGATGGCTATCACTTTGGTTTTTCACAGAATAAACAGAAGAAAAATTGCAAACAGCAAACATGTTTTGTGTAAATACCAAAACATCTTAGTAGAGCCAGCACAAC
Source organism: Donacobius atricapilla (assembly GCA_013397315.1). Classification (NCBI taxonomy): domain Eukaryota; kingdom Metazoa; phylum Chordata; class Aves; order Passeriformes; family Mimidae; genus Donacobius; species Donacobius atricapilla. Next base: position 736,339 of record WBMY01012864.1, read on the forward strand.
ATAGGTAAAAATAACTTTCTGGTATTTTTCCAGATTTTCATTTGCATCTTGAATCAATCTGTACACATTGGAAACAGAGTAAAATTAGAAAATTTGAAGTGTAAAGCAAGATTTCAGTGGTTTAGTTCAGACAACAATGTACGGAAACAATTCTTTCAAAGCACAATGAACTCCTCTTGTACTACCACTGTGATATTTGACTATATGCAGACATAGACTGATGCAGTGACAATTTTATACCCTGCTGTACAACTCCAATCAGCCCTGGTGTTTCAAAACAAGATGATTTGTCTTGCCATAAATACAGAAAGAATTATACAAATGTATCTTTTTTGCTTTATTATTCTGGAAACCTTGTAGATCATATGAAATGTTTGGTGTGTGGCAGTCCAAGGAGAAAAACAGAAAAAGAGATGGCATTTAATTTGGGTTCTTACTATGTTTACCTTTACCTGATGTGGGATTAAGTTGTCATTTATGCAGCTTTAACAACATTTTTATTCCTTTTTAAGTTTGTGAAATGTGGTTTGGATGAATTGCACTATATTTTCTGAGTTTTCTCAGTGTTAGAAGTCATTTAAAGGAGTAACTACTTGGGAGAGGAAATGTGAGAAGAATATTAGACATCTCAGGAAACTAAAACTCCCCTTGCTGAATGTGACACAGAGACTATCACAAAAAACCTTTCAGAATCATTCTTACTTCTGAATGTGTATATTTTGTCTCATTTTCCTATTGGCAAACCAAAAATTTTGGTCAAGCTGATGCAGTCTTCTTGACCAAAGAGTTATGCCAGTGGCTAACTCAGCAGCTTATAGAGCAAGTGTCAATTCATAATGAACATATCTTAGCACAAAAAACCTTATATCCCGTAAGCAACACAGGATTCTCTTGTGTTGTGGACAAGGTGTGTTAAAAGCTTTAGTCCCTTGACAGCAGCTGGCTGTTGTCTGCACATGGACTGCAGTACTGGAATTTAAGTGAATTTCCAGCTATATTTTATGTAACATGAATAAAGGAAGAACTGGAAAGGGTTATTTTGTGTTGTTTCATAGCACTGAGAAAAATTACTGCCACTGGTTACCTTAATCACTTGGAGTAAACAAAAGACAGAGCTATGCAACATTAAGACACTGATTTCAATAAACAACATTTAAGGAAAGAAAAAGTCATCAAATTGAAAATCTGCAAATGAGCCCTGCCCTGCCTGCAAGTATATGTACATATATAACCTAGCAGCTTTGTGGTTAAATGTGGTAATGGATAGTCTAGGCATTAAAAAGTGCACCATTTATATCTTTGTGCTTCTTCAGCATTAAGATAATGATTTTATTTTGGGGTAATAAAAATCCTATTATTGTGATTGTTTTTAAGCAGAGCTGTAAAATAGCTTAAGAGATCTTTAAAAACTTCAGGTTGCAGGGGTTATCTTGGAAAAATTTTTGCCTTCCATCCAAAAAGGCAGTTTCTGATTTTTACTGACAGATGGGAATAACTTAATAACCTCTTACAAATGGAAAGAATTGCTCTTAAAACCTTACTTTTGAAAACTTGGGAAGGTTTGCAATTGTGGAATATCAAAATAAGTAGGACATTCTTGTAATATTTTTCCTAGAGCTGGATAAATCTGTGAAAACAACTTTGTAGACTTGCCTTATTTTTCTAGTGCTGTCACATTCAAGTGTGTGAGCTACAGCAAAATGAAGAAACTAAAGCCAAATAAGGAAAACACAGGAAAGTGAATGTACAGAAGTATTCTGAGCCCTACCAATTAGCAATAAACTAGATATAATTTTATCTGTGCTTTTTGGTCCTTTCGTAAATCTACCAATGTTTTTCTATTGCTCTTTTCTTATTTGTTATGTGGCATTTCTAATGAAGGAAATATTCTAATTTGAGGGAGTCCCACAGAAGCATTTGCTAGGTCTAATTTTTCTTTTGCTTAATGCCCAAGAAAAATTGCATAGCTGTAAGCAAAACCAATGTAATTGTGTTATTGTGGGTATTTGTTATTTATTTATATTTGTAATACCTCAAAGGCATCGTCATGATACAGTATCCCATTGCAAGACAGGTAAAAGCAGAACAGAAATATTATCTCTGTCCTTAAAAGTTAGTGATTTAAATTTAAGATAAGAGAATCAGTTATTTCAGGAGAAGAAGGAATAGAGCAATACAGTATTGTTGCAGTTACTGATACGATGCAGTGTGTCAGTCATGGCTCTAAATGGTGATGTGATAAACAACGTTTGCACAGAGTACCATTGGCCTGGCTTTGGGAGGCTGGAGGCAATGGAGCACCATGGGAAGAGATTTGAAGAGCAATTTTTCTTTAAGGAAACGTGCAGGACTTAGGGATCTCCTGACTAAAAGAAAGAGTTTAAAAAAATCAGAGTTAAGTCTGATGTACAACTTGCAGGACCAAGATCTGCACTTTGGTGATGATCAGAAGAAACATGAAAAGGAGGCATTACAAGCTTCTGAGTTGTGTTGAACTTGCACGGGCAACTATAAGACAGATATGGATGCAAGCTGGGGGTTTGTTTTGTTGTTTAATTTTAACAAGCTACATCTGTCTGACTTCATTGTTGGAGTTCCTGTTATGGGTGATGCAGAAAAGCAGAGACTTTGGGGGAACAACTCATTTGTCCTTTTTTTGAAAGGTGACTTGGGGGAAGGTGAATTGTGCACCAACAGGACGTATTGCTCTGTTGATAGAAAGGCAAAAAAATTGCCATCTGTGTCTAACAGGCTGCATTATAGACATTTACAATGAAAATGTGTCAATGGTGAGGTGACATGAATCTCAGCTGATAAGATAGGTAGGAAGTTCAGGTTTTATAGGAGAGAGAGAGACAGGGGACATGGCAGTGCCAGGTTGGCTCATTTCTCTCCATGAAAAGTAGGACCGGAAGAAAATGGCCAAAATAAGTTTTCATCTGGTATTTTTCAAAGAAATCAGCATTATTGTTTGTGGAGAGAGAAGCAGAGACAGGAAATGTTTTGTGATTTTGAGGAACAAATCCTGGACATCTAAAAGGTCTCAGTGACTTTCAATGTGAGATTTCTTGGAGTTAAAATGATGGTATTAAAAGGAAGTAGAGGGTGGTTGAGCTAAAGCAAGAGTAGATGAATCAATGGTGGTGAATGTAACTGGGGATACTTTTCAGTATTTACCAAAGGTGTCTTGCAGAGTAAAAGCAGGTGCGGGGGAAGGAAATATTGGAATGATCCAGTCCCAGGGACCAGCAGTGTAGTACATAAAGGAAAGAAGGGAGACAATTGAAAACAGCTTTGTCACAGGAGAGGCATGAAGAGGTCTTGAATTCTGCTGAAACATCAGCATTCCTGTGGCACTGTATATACTATACAAGCTGGATGCCAGAAGGTAACTGAGGATGAGGAGGAGGGCTGGTGATGCCTGGAAAGGGAGAGTGGAGCAACAGAGGCTTCTGAGAGGGAAGCAGTGTATGTGGTGAAGATGCATGGGCTTCTGTAAAGATGAATGGGCTTTTCTGTGAAAAACAAAACCAAAACCAAACAAAACCAAAAAAAACCCACAACAACCAAAAAAACCACCCCACAGAACTGTTCTTTTGACCCCACAGGTCAAAGGAAATCTCATGGTGATGGGAACAAGGAACTAAAACAGGTCAGACAGGTGGAAGCTGAGTTATCAGGAGGAGTGTCGGGCAGCTCATTATTGCTTCAGCTAGATAAACCACTTTGTTGCTAAATTTTTACTGTAATTTCTGCTCTATAGTCCTTAGTGATCACAGTCTGGATTGCAACAAGCTTCCAAGATTTATGTAACTAATAATAACTCTTACCCAGCTTTTTGGTTTGGAAGAACTTTAGGAACCACACAGATGAATCTCATTTTCTTTCTCTGTCAGGATGAAATTGAAAATACATTTTTCTGTAACTTGGTTTATTTTGGTTACAATAACTGAAACCAGCCAGAAATGCTTGGTTATTCTGTTTCTCTCAGCTTTAGTAAGTGTTTATTGATCAAGGTATTCTGAAGATATATATATATAATGAGAGAAAAATCATACATTCTAAATTTACTATTTTTTCCCAAGTGTATCATGTTTTTCTTGCAGCTTTTCTGTGTATGATTCCAATATTTTTCTTCTATTATTGGTGATAGGTCGTTGCCTGTGCAGAAATTCTACAGTAATCTAACATCAACCAACCTCTGAAATCAAGCCATTACTTTTTGTCAGCAGAGGCCTGGAAGGGTAATCACATCCAGAATGAAAGCAAGGAAGATTGACAAATACTTATTTCATAACTAAAGTGAAGTGTTTAGTAATACAGCATTAACTACTGGGATTAGCGGTGAATCTTTTAAAATATGTTGGGTAAACCTGTCTGATGACAAAAAGGGTGAAAGTTGGACAGGGAGGTTTTCCTTCTGGAAGCCTTCAGGGACACCTGCCACTTTCTTACTACTTTGAGGAGTGCTTTGCTAGGCACCTAAAATGAAGCTTGCAAGTTTGGCAGTTCGGATCCTGAGAAGGTTTTTTTGGCCTCTCGAACTAGTTGAAGGCTGAGAGTAACTTTCATTAAAAAAATTGCTGTCTCTATTGTATTAACCACTATTACAGCTCTCTGCAAGCCTTTCATTTTCTGTAGGTGATATTAATCACAGGCTGCCTGTAATAGGCTGCTGCTTATGAACAAATACAATTGAACTATACTGGAATTCCTTTGGGAATTTTTTAAACATACCGAGTCCTATGTGAATATTAATATTTTTTTGCCATTTAGAAGCAGATACTCACTCTTCCTGTTTGAATTCCTTTTTCTATCACATGCTGTGTGACATTGAGCTACAATTCAAGTAATGCAGTGCATGCATTTAGTACATTTCACTTTCAAACAGCAAAACATAACTGGCACAGAGCAGAAACATTTAATATTGTTGACTTAAAACATAAGGAGAAAATAAAATAGTCCTGACACATAAATTTAGCAGTTTAAATGATAGCTTGGCAACAGTGGTTTCCTTATGCAAAACTATGAGAAAGGTGGAGGAAAGCTAACTCCACCAAAATCTATCAATTCCTAGTCTCCTTAAGTAAAGTATGTGAAGATGGCTTTGATAACATATTTTATAGACACCAAAAATGGACAGACTGGCTGTTCTGGAATGGTTGGCTGCAATCCCCTGCAACACATTGATGGTTTGCAGTCAGGAGTGGTGAAGTCCAGATCTGATGAACAGGTGCACTGCTTTCCCCAGACCTTTTCTGAGGATTCAATGTGGCTTCATTCTTCTCCTTCTCAGTGAGCACTGAATTAAGATGATGTGGTTGCTACCATTTCCATCTGGCTATTGCGTTGCTTCTCAGACAACAGCTTGGGCAAAATTGCTGACTCAGATGTGAGCCTGATAAAAGTGAGGTAAAGGGGTTGTGAATAAGAAATATTTTGAAGACTTAGCTAATACACTGTTCTCACACTTTGTTGCCAGTTAGTGCTCTACATATGCCTTCTATCACAAAGACTGAACAACAACTTGGTGTTATTTTTGCAAATGTGAGGATGAGAAGGGAGAACAGTGCTAGGAACATATGGAGCTTAAAACCATCTCTTAGGAAATAATACACTCTGATTTTCCATATTTTTGCAATGTAAATGGTATTATGGTGAAGTAGCTGCTACTGCTCTGCAGTTTTGCCATGCCTTGCAGGAAACAGAGTGCTTTCCAAGCTGGAGGCTTCCTCTGGAAGCAGAAAGGGTCCACTAGAAGAAGCCGGGGGAAGTGGGGTGGCAGGAAGGAAGGCCGTAACTGCTGGCTGAACACTTTGTCAGAAAATTGTGTCCTGGCTCAACTAATTATAACTTTTCTTTCCTTCTCTGTTCACCTTCAGGCAGTATTCATTAGGGCTGCATGTTTATATTTACTAAGAAACTGTGAATTTGCTGAACAGTATGATTTTAAGTCTCAGAAGCATTGGAATGCATCAAATAATTATGGCTTGAAAAAATCCAAGGCTAAATTGGAAGTTTTCTGTTTGTTAATCCCATAACTAATTTGGTGATTAGGGCGTTCACCCTTGATGTGGGCAGACTTTATTCAGTGCCTCTCTCTATCTCAAGGGCACAAACAGAAATTTTCCAAATCTGAAATACACCTAAGCACTAGATCTCATCCTCTGCTTTTCCTACCGGTGTGCTTTCACTTTGGATATGAGACAAGGACTAGGACCCAGTCATCTAAAGTAGAGAGTATTTTTCTTCTTTCTGTCTGTTTCATTTGCTGGTAAAGCTTACTGTGCAAGAGGGAGCAGCTCCAACAAAATATTTAGGACACTATTTTAGGCTCTCATGTAATACTCTGCTACAGGAACGCTACCAAAAAAGGAGACTTTGGCAGAAATTCCTGCACTGAACTAATTAAAGAAGGAATTTTATTCCAAGTCTTTTTTTTCCTTTAAACAAATTCACATTGTTGACAATATTTTGAGCTGGATTAGGTTCAGAGACATCCTCACCTTCTTCCTAAACGAGTGTAGGGTGTAGTTCAGATGCTGGCCTGACTCAGATAACTATTACTCAGTAATTCCCAGCTTGTCACTTCACAGAGCTATTAAAGCAGGGTTAATTAATTTGGGGTGGGGGGAGAATAAATGACTGAAAGAAGGTAGGTGTTGAATACTTAAGACTTCCCTGCTTCATCCATTGAATGCTTTCTTTTCCTATTACAGAAATAAAGTGTTTCACTGTCTATTTTTTCTATTAACCTTTTTTGCTGCCTCTTATGTCCCTTACAAACTATAACTTGTACTGTGTCATAACCTTTGCAGTGTTACTCCTACATGCTGGTGCTGTTCCTCTGTCCTTGTCTATAAGTAGGTGTCTTTATTTAAGCTTTCTGTATAGGGTTTTTTATTCTGAGGTCGCTGAAGGGTTCTAAACACAGTCGTATTGTTTTATCACTGCTCTGTACCCTTCCTTTGCAATAGCATAGCTCCTTGCTTTCGTATTTAATAAAATTCTTTTAGCTCTCCAGAACACTTCCATCCTTTCTGCTCCTCTCCCAGGAGACCTTTTCAACCTATTCCCTGGGTAGGCTGAATTCCACTTTTCAAGGCAATTGCCCTTTATACTTATTCCTTTCCTTAAAATAGCAGGTTCTTCTGCTTTCCTCTCAGCCTTGCTGAGTTTACTTTCACTTGATTTTCCCTGTAATTTCCCATTAATGTCCATCACATCTAAAATATTTGCTTCTCTAATATCTTTCTTCATCTTTAGGAACAGTCTCTTGTTATACTTCCCAAACCTTGGATGGTACCCTAAACATTTTCACTGCTTGGACAAATCAATGCCTTGCCTTCTGCCAAAATGGTAGCTCCCCACCATTAATTTAGCCTTTTTAGATCTTCTTTGTGGCCTTTTTCTTCAACCAAGTCAAAACTCTGCCTTCCATCTCTTTTAGAAGCTGAAAATGAGAACATGCATTTTTTATATATGTATTTTATATATGATATATACTTTTTTTCCTATGTTGTTATTTTAGTTTCTGAAACAGAGACTGCTGTGTGCTTGGGCATTTTACTTCGTTTTTATGTTGACATTGAACTAATTCTTAATTTGGATTAGGTGAGGATTTTAGCCAAACAAATGCTTAATAATTAAACATTAGATTTCCTTACAATTTTCAGAATAGCAGTATATTAAAAGATTTAATTTTAGTTTGGAGTTCATGTGAGCTGTTAGTGATTACACTCAGTTTAAGAGCTATGAAATGTTAATTAAAAATCTGAAATGTAGAAGAAATTAGGAGAAACTGGCTAATTAAAAAATATGATCGTTTTTAATGGTTCCAGTTGCACAGTAATGTTATTTAGAAAAGAAATTGTTTGAGAACTATTTTAAATAATTAGGGGAGATAATTTTGTGTTAGTGTTTGCTGTGCAAAATATGCCTGACACACTGAACTATCTTTGAAATCACTGCACCTACAACATGTATGAATAGAAAGAACTGTTTGGGACTTAAAAATTATTTAGAGTGGCTATCCAATTATAAGTAAAACATTACATCTTTGCTATGGATGAAATTTACCTCTCCAAGTCCTGCCTTCATCCTTGATTTATGTTAGAAATTGTTCTTCCAAAAGACTGAGTGACTTCTTCCCCAGGTCAAGACAGGCAGCAGAAAGATACTGTAGATAGGGAGACTGTCTTCAAACTGCTCTCATGTTCCTCAAATGGTGCTGTACAAGGAAAATGAGGTGCCAGGAAATTTCAATTATGAATTATTCTGCCAAAATAATTGTAGTTATGTGCACATGATGCTGGTTTGGGTTTTGCCTTTTTTCCTATGTTTTCTATGATCTTCACATATATATTTGAAGCTCTGTAGTCTATTGTATTAGACTCATTTTCCCAGTGCTTTTCCATGGTCTTTCATTAAGCAGAAAGACAAAACAAATTCAAGAGCTCCAAGCCCCAGGAGGTACAAGGCCTCTATCCTATCTTGGTTCTTCCTGGGAACCAAGGCCGAGGACAACTCTTCAAGATACATTCCCATGGACAAAGTACAGCTAGTGCCAATGAGGAACTCCAGAGAAGGGACTTGACCTGGGGGGAAATTGCATCAACCATTGTCCTCCTAATTGGTGATTTTTATCAATCATATTAATTTCCTAAAACCTATAAAAATGTACTCACCCCTGCGAAGACTGGGGTTTTGTGGCATCTTTCCATAACTGCCTCTGAAGGCCTTCAAATAAGATCCCTTTTTATATTTCCTCCTTACTAAAATTATCTTGAGTTTCATTTCCAGGTTAGTAAAAAGGCAATACGCATTATGGGAAAGTGACAACACTGAAAATAAGTGAGAACTGTATTCTACAAACTTGATTTCCAAAACAATATCTAATATTATGAGTAAAACCATATGCAAAGCACTTCATCCACTTTTGTATCTTCCTCTGAGCTGTTGAGTGCAGAGCAGTCTTTTAGATCTGGCTTGTGTCATGGAAGAACCTGTCCCACTCTGGAAATCCCAGCCCTTTCACAGGTTTGATGGAATGCTTCTGACTGCTCCTTGAAAATGTGGAAACCAAAATGTTTTTCACTGTGTAGAAGTGAGTAGTGTTTTCTTCTGATACCAAGCCAGTGGCAGGTGTACAAGTTAACACAGAAGACATCAGAACTGCTCTAGCATGAGTTAGCTTGAAGAGAGGTAAGGCAAATGCCACATTAATTCTGTTCTCCCCTAAAGAGTATAATCTCTGATGACTGATAGAAGTGTTTTGAAAAGAGCATTTCAGATAGCAAACTGCTGCAGAATACCGATGAGAAGTTATTTCACCTTCTCCTTGTTACTGTAAATTCTGTGAATGCTTCGATCTTACAATGTTATGAAACACACTTTGTTATCTTAGCAGATGTTTTCTTCTTTAACAAAAGTAAACTTGTCTGTACTTTTGGATAAATTATTAATGAGGAATTCCAGTACTTCTCTCCATTTTGCTACTTATTTATGATGAGATTGGTCTATGAAATATGAGGAATCTAACCTTTCCAGCCCTACTCTTTTAAGAGTATCATCTTCCTTGGGCCTCTGTGGGCTACGGGGTGTTCCTTCTGCAGTTCTGATTCTCTTTACTAGTGTTTATGCTTTTTGTTGGAGAGAGTTCATGCTCTTTTAGCTTCAAGCAAATCTTGTAAAGCTGGGAGTTGGTTGTGAGAGAACAGGATTACTGTTTGCTGATGAGTACTAATCAAAAATGAAAATAGCATTTTTAGAGAAGCTTCAAAAGGCCTTCTTCTGTCATGGCCTCTGAAACTGTGCGCTCAAAAAGGATGGGATCAGTGAATGCCACACTCAAATGTTTTTTATTAAATAGTACTTCATGGGAGAGATACGGTAATGGATTAAATAGTATTTACATCTACTTCTAGCATTGGAAAATAGATGTCAAACAGTTCACCCTACCACAGCAAAATCTTTCGGGACTTTTCTACCCCCTTTTCCCTCTTTTCCAGAATCCTTTCTGTCCCATGGATGGGTCTGACTGCCTGGCAGGATTTAGTCCATTATGATTTAAATCAAATCTGTGGGCTTTCAGTTACATGAGATAAGCCAGTGTATTTGAAATTCATGATGCTAATTTTCTTTGGATTCTGACTTGATAGCAGATGCCAAGTTCCTGCCCAGAACAAATTTTACAGCTCAATTCCTTTTTCCCTAGCTTTTGGAAAGTGGTGAGCAATGGGTCATAGTTGATTAAATTTATAGGCTTTCCTTCAGTACTGCATTTTTTTAAATTTTGGGCTTTATTGACAATTAAGGGCAGACACACGCAAGACACAGGATACAGAGCTATGCTTTTTTGTATAAGGTATGTTTTATTCATTTAAAATTTATGAGAAAATGTAATGATCAGAAACCCTGATTAGTTAAGGTTTCATGCTAATGAAAGAAAAAAGTATTTTTGCATTTGCTTACTTTCCCCTGGGTTAGAGAATGTTTCTGTCCTGAAAATTTTGCCTTCTGCACAATTATTTAATATTAAGTTGGGCTTAGGGAAACTGGCAGGTTCTTATTCCAAACCTTCAATTTTAATTCAAACAAACCAACAAACAGGATGAGATGTCCAACCACCCTCAGTCCTTCAGTCTCTTCCAGGAGACTTCCATATTCTATGATGTTTTTTATAATGTGGTTACTGGTCTGGAGAACTGAACAGCACCCCTCGAATACTATGTCAGTTATGGTCACAGTACTTTCAGGCATAGGAAATAACAGCTAATTGAAATTGGGAACATTCTGGATCATGCAGGTTTGCTTAGTTGGATGGGTGTAATTCAGGTTTGTTCAAATGACTGTAATTATTCTATCTGAGTTAATGAAGCAGCTATTAGACGTTATGAAGTAAAGATTTATAATTTTGTTGTCAGTGATACTTGGGAAACTTAAGAAGAGATGTTCAATTAATTGGGGAAATCTTTGTATTAAAAGATAGTCTTTATGCATAAATGCTGCTACATGGAGAAAAGGACAGGATAGCAAAATCACAAACTTCACTACCAAAACAAAAAAAATCTTGTTAGATATTAGGAATATCTTATGGTGAGGGTAGTGAAATGCTAGAATGGATGAGGTGATGCCGCAATTTCCATAGGCAGTGCTGAAGGTTGTTAAGTGTATCTGTCAGGAAGGCATTTGTGCATACTCATGACTAGGTGACCTTTTGAGTTATTTATTGATTTTGCTTCCCACACTTTATATATACAGCTAGTTCAGGGTTACATAGGCTGTTTGAAGCCATAGATTTCAGATAATTTCTACTTTTGTAGAAATTCAGCTGAGGCCTGGATCATGAGCTGTTTGTGCTGCAGCTCTCATGATTTGTAGATGACAATGGATGAGATTAGACTCCTAACCCCTGTGTTAAGATTTCAATACCTAGAGTTTAAGCCCAGACAGAAACCCAGTCTGATGAATTTCAGGAGCTACCTAATTGCACTCTTGAACCTGTTGCTTGTTCACTAAGGTCTCTAAATGCTTAACTCCAGTGGCCCATGGAAGTTTTGGGCCCTGCATGTGTTATCAGATAGATTTAGATCCAGAAAACAAGATCTGAAATTGTGTCTGGTCCCTGGACATTTTGTCTGCATGGTGGTAGGATACGTTTTTAACCAATACTGTTCCTTTTAAGAATATTTTTATTCAGTTTTGCAAGGAATAATGTCTTAGAATATTAGTTGAATGTCTCAGTCAGGCATACACTATAAAACCATGTACAAACTGGCTCAAGTTCAGACAATTTTGATTAGGCAACAGATGAGCAGAAGGACAGAATGTAGGTAGAGACAGGCACTAAAAACAGAAGTCAGCCTTCATAAATTCACGTCAAAGTAGTCATATTTAGTAATGCATATGCATAACAACAGAACACTTGCTGTTAAAGAGGGAACCAAAAGAGCTGGTAATTTCCTTTTCTTCTCCAGATAAAGAAGAATGTAAGGAGAAGGGTTAATTTTTTTTTTTTAAGCCAGTTTAAGAACTGAGTAGCCAAAGCTCCTGGTAGTACGAAGAAGGTGAAAGTTCCCAGTAAGAAGGCAATTTTTTTTTTCAGTAAACAAAAAATCCTTTGAACATATTTTTTTCTCCTCTACCATGAATATTTATGACTGTGAAAGATGAACTGACAAACTACATAAGGAAATACTAAAATTAACTGCCTTTTTCACTACATTGTTTTAGTCATTGCCATGTAGTTCCAATATCATTTAGTTGTAACAATGTCTAATATTTTCCCACAGATTTATGAGTTTTTCAACTTGACTAAGCCCACTGAGCATTGAAATTCTGTGAGCAGATCTCTGACGTTATTAAATTTGGCTATTACATATGTGCATCTAAACAGGGACAATAGGAACCTGTATTACATTTGGGTTGAGTCATGCATATTTCCTTAGAACTTCATATGGAAATGCTGTACCATTTTCTCTTCTCTTTGCCTAAACAAGACATTGTAGTACCTGTGTTTCTTTGGTATAAATCAGCAAATCAGAGCAAATCCAACTGTGATACCTCAGGATGAAAAAAATAATGCCACATCTGGAGCTGAATTGTGTTCAAGTTATGAAACTGAGTCTTTCCAATATGCTGTCTTTGTACTAGGGCGCTTATAGATAGTGCTTTATATGGTAGCATAACATTCTGTAAATATTACACAGATCTTTTTGACATTCAGTTTTAGGGAGTGAGGTAAATAGCTTTCAGGTGATGCCACAAAGTCTGAGAAGCACAAGGATTTAGATTTCTCAGACCAATTGAAGGCTTCAATTGTGAGGTTAGTGAGACCTACTCTAAGTGTTAACTTTATTAAACTGATTGAAAGAGAATCAATATATACATTTAGTTTAGTAGAAGAGACACCTAGTTAGGTTGATCTGTATTATTCTAATTGTGGTCCAGTTACCTAATTATTCTTTGTTCAGGTTAAAACTTATCCCCTGTTGGTTATAAAAACTGGTGTCCACCACAATACTTCTCATGAAAGTCTGAATCTTCTTTAGTTTGAAGGCAAGAGATCCATGAGATGTTGCACAGGACTTCGGGAAATCATTTTTTATTGAAAATGAGAATGACCCTATGGAGAAAGCAACTGAGCTATTTAGATAGGAATGATGCATGGACTAATACCAGTCCTGCTCTAATGGTGTGGGATGCATTTGCATGAATGCAGGTGCTCTGTTTTTCATGTGAGACTGGGGCACTAGCAGCAAAATGTTTGGATAAATATAAAGTCTTTTCCAGAGCACCTTTTTCTCTTTGTTTTGAGCCAGTCATTGTAACTGTGACCTGTGTGTAGTTGCATGAAGTCTCTCTGGAAGCCATTTCAGGTTCCTCAGGGACCATCCTGAACCTGGATGATGCAGCCTTTTGATTGAAAAGATTTGTTCAGAAACCATGAGACAGTATCAGTGCTGTTTCGAAAAGTACTGCTATGATGTGTGTAACCACTGCAGACAAAACTATATAGAAAATTCTTTGGAATGTGCTTTTTGTAATGTTCAGAAAGGATAAAACCTGAAATCATTGGAAAAGCAAACAGAGTCACTTAGGGAATTGCACAGAAATGAGAAGGGTGAACCAGCTTAAACAGAAGGTTTAAAGTCTCTAATGACAGCCTAATGTAATGACAGTAGTGATAAAATAAACAAGTATGTTTCATGTGTTTTTTTTTAAATCTTATTTTGCACTTGTTTCCAGAAGAAGAAGCAAAGAACAGGAAAACCCACTGATATATAGTTTTTTCTTATTGAAACAATCTTCACATTCATTTTTGAGGCCTTGCTTTGCAAACCCAGCATACTGTTTATGCAGAACATTAATTCAAAAGTGGTTTAATCATTATCAAGCTCCAATCAAATTATTCTCTTTAATTTTTATTACACAGATAATGTTGTTTGATATATTTCATGTTTGCTTATTATTTCTCTCATGATTTGTGCCCTTCCTGTTTGAATAGAAATAAGTGCTTTAAAGGAAAACCTAGAATTTTACATCATATTTATAGTGATTGCATTTATTATATCTTTATTACTGTACTTCTGTCAGTGTCAGGTTTCCAGTTCAAAGCAACAGATTTACTAAATTTCATTATTGTTTCTAGTCTCTGTTGGACTGGATTTTCTGGATGTCTAATCAGCTATCAATGCAAAGACTTCAGTAGTGTGTCCCATCAAATAAAATGTCAGGGTTATGTTTGCAGCAGTCCTTCAGTGGAGACAATTTTCTGTCAGAAAGGTCTCTACTGCCTACCTGTACTGTTGGGCACCCATGAATATCTGTGCATGTCCTGCAGATTTTCAACTTACCAGGTCCCCCCCCACCCCCGGTCTTACCAAGTAATTTACATTCATGTGCTGGGAGAGGAAAATGAGCTTTTCAGGTTTTTCAATTCAGAGTTGGTGTCTTAACTGTAGATGAACTCGTGCAAGCAAAGAAAATATGCTCTTGACACCTGCTAGTTGTGCTGAAACAAAAAGTAATTAAGGGAAAAACTTCAAATTAAAGATAGAAGATTGTAAATAACAGCTTTTCTCCTTTCTAAACACTAAGATAATTTAACATCCTAAAGTATTATAAGATATAGTGATATCTTTGAAAATGTATTGAACACACAGATTCTGGATTTCTCATAATCATTTATGGTTTTTAACCAGTGTTATTTGATTTTTTAATTCCTACGTGAACCAGCAACATATTTCAACTTCTAAAACACATTGGTACTATTTTAATAGACGGCTATGAATTTAAACTTAGTAGTAGTTTGTCAGAATTATCCATTTATTTGTCAACAGCTGTATTTTAAAGAGAGAGGATATTTTTATATGAGTGTTTTTAGGTTAGTTATTTTTGTCTATTCTGACATGAAGGTGATTTGTGGAGTGACTATTGTGCTTTGGGCATTTTTATGGCACTTTTCAGTTTATGGGCTGTGAAATGTTTGTTTGGTGACTTAAGGCAGCATTAAGATTTCTGTAGGCATTTCATCTTCATGAATATACTGTAATCAAATTCATATTTTGAACCCTATAAAGTGATTTCAAAAAGAAAATATGATGTTATTGCAATGGAAACCTGTCTGTTTCTGATGGATGGCTTACTGAAACATATCTGTTTGAGTTTCAGGATGAGTTAGTGACTTCATTGAGTACACTTTTCCATACACATTGAGCATGCAGGTTGTGGGTTTTTTATATGTTTACTTGAAAGCATCTTTCAGTTGGCTGTGTTACAGTAGATGTTGAAAAGAAATTATCTTCATGGGTTCTGCAGTTCTCTCGTTTCTTTGAAGAGGTTTTTTTTCAATAGCTCTGATTGATGATCTGTGACCTGCTTTGTTAGGTACTCAGAGTTGCTTTGAATGCATACTTAAGTTTAACAGTTGTGATCCTCAAGGTCTTCAAGCATTTGGTCTTGTGTTAATTTACCTGCAGGGGACTATTAACATGTCTTATTATCTTGAGGTCATTATTTCCTGTCTGAATGAAGTGGAACTCAATTAGCATTTTCAAGTGTTCCAAATGTTAATTTGGAGAAAAGGGAAAGGAAAAGGGTAGGGAAAATTAAAAAAAAAATAAAAAAAGGAACAAAGGAGTAGAAAGATTTGGCCTTTAAAATACAAAGCTGCAGATCCATTTCCAGTTACAGCAATGTAAAGCTACCATTAAAAGTTTTATCTTCCAGGGATGATTTAAGAGCACTTTACTCCTGACTTCGTCAGAGATGACAGCTTGTCAATATATAGATGCCTGTTTTCCAGGGGGGATCTCTGCTTCATATAGAAATGGTAGCCAGTGCTGCATTTTTGTTTGATTTCAGGAAAGTCAGAAAAAATATTTGGAAGTCCTGCACATGCATGGATGATGACGATGATGATGATGATGATGATGATGATGATGATGATGATGATGTGCATTTGCATTGTAACTATAAAGCCTTTGTTCTTGGGGGTACTGTTTCCATAGATCCATATCTGTGATCTTGGTGCTTGACTTCTGCTTAACAGGTGTTCGGAGAGTTACACACACAGGAGATCCACAGAGCAAAGCAATACCTTAAGCTAAGGAACTCACAGGCTGCAGTTCAGGTTGTATCTTGCATTCTGACTCTTTTCAGGTTTAATTGTCTGCTTTGAACCATTGAAAGATCCTCCTTCATCCTCTCCAGGAGTCTTATACAAATGTTGTTCTTTATAAACACATAAATGGTGCAATCTTGAGTTTAGTCCAAGGATGTCCAAACTGATGGAGAGTTGACTTGTTTGGGTTTAAGGGCTCTTTGTCCACTCTCGGTTTTTTGGTTATGAAATGAAGTGTTTCAAAATAGTGCGTTATTAAAGGTTGATTACAAATAAGTGAACAGTCATAACTCTGAAGAACACTGGTCAGGTTACTCAGCCCCAAAAAATTCTGGGGTACAATGCCAAGTGTATTTTGTGTTAACAGCATAAAACATGAAGGTGTGGGTATTTTTAAGACCTGACTCAGGCATAGATAGTTGACCTACTCAGAAATCCCACTATAGATACCTAAACCCCTTGATGAGGAGCACAACCAAGAACCTGGTGGCAAAGCAGGCATGGCACTGATGTGTCTTGGGTGACAGGGCAGGAACAGGTGTGTGCCTGGAGGGAGGGTGATCAAGCCCTGGCATGCCTCACTCCATGTACATGAATCCTTTCCATGTTTTTCAGCATTAGACCATATTGACAGATATAGGTCAAGTGCTAGTTATCTAGATTTGTAGCACCTAATTAAATTTTACTTCTAGCCTAGGAAACAAAGCTGAGTTGATGGTACAGTCTGTTGTAGGATTTATTGTATCAATAGTATCATCTTGGTCTATTTTATTAGCTGCTGTTTTCCTTGGCCTTGTCATCTTGCTATTTCTGTTGCTATTGCACGTCTGCAGGGATTTGCAAACACAGAAACAGTCTTCCACAACTGGATTCCTTTGTTAGTTGTCCTGAGCTTCAGGGTGCCTTGACCAGCAATATTTTAGCTAATTCAAATATCAAACAGAGAACTCTAGATAAAAGTGAAATTAGTTCATCCAGAGTGAAGATAGCAGCTGACTTTAGATTATGGTCCCAGTGGATTATCTGCAGAAGGCTGATTCTGTTCCATAGTGCATGTGGAATTTCATGTGGAATCAGGTTCCTTGGAGAAAAAGCTAGCACTGTTGTTTTCCAGGCAGTGTGTTGCCATACAAATTTATTTAGGTGAGAGTTTCAACAATACTTTTACTGAACACATATAAATACTTTGTGTGGGGTTTTTTACAGGCTTGTATTTATTCAGTTTTGTCAGAAAGAAAAAAAAATGCTGAAGTTATTTTCTGTGGAACAGGAAGAGGGTGCATTTCTGTGGAGCTGCCTTCAAAAGGTTGGTCTAAAAATGTTTGATCTGATTTTCATTACTAACTCAGCTGTTTTCACCTCTTCAAGCAATAGAAAGTTTCCCATCAAGTGGTAGTGATTTAAGGCAATATTTGGCATCCTGATGTTTGAGAATCAGTTGATTATGTGTAGTTAGACTCAGGAATGCATTGGCAACACTTCAATGAACACTGCTTCTCTGTCATCAAAGCTGATGCATGAGTTTGAGGCAGAAGCACTTATCTGGAGAACTGAGTAACAAATGGGATATGTAACTTCCTTTCTGAAGGTTACTGACTTGAATCCAGCCTTAATAAAGAATAATGAATAATGTTATAAATTTATCTAAATATCAAATGGGAAACCCTAATGAGAGTGAAGTGTTTTAGATCCAGAGTGAATAGGTATATTCCCTATCTACCTGGCAGGCACAGTCATTGCTGGAGGACTTGCTTGTACTTCATTTTGTTTAAAACTTCAGTGCCAAGGTTGAAAACTATTCTAATATTAATTTCCTTGGGGTAAGTCTAGTTACTTTATTCTCTTGTTTTCTAAACTTATGTTAAGCTACTCAACAAATGTTTAATTTCTGTATTAGCATGTGTATGATGCTGGGCTGAAACCTTCAAAGGGAAAAAGAAGGGGCTACGTTGTCTCCAGAGATGTAGAAAAAACTGTGATGTGGAAATAGAACACAGTGTTTCTGTGGGCTGAGGGAACAGAGAAGGCTTTGGTACTTCTTGAAGTAATGCCACAGATATTATTTTGAATCATCTTGTACCCTCTGTGTATTTAAAGCCACGACCATTGAACAACGCAAAAGCTGTGCAAAAGTCTTGCATTCTGGAAACGATTTTTTCACAGAATGCCTTGGTCTCTGTGGATTCCCTGCTGTTGGGGGTTAGATTTGGGGGTTTTTTTTCCTTATAGAATTTTTTCCCATAAAGTCGTTAGGAGACAAATTACTGGGTGCTTATAGGTGCTTGGCCAAAACAATACAAGTGGCCAAAGGAGTGTGCAGCACCGGGCCTACACCTTTTTTTGGTCCCTGAGAGATTTCCTCTCCGAGGGAAAAAGTTACCACGAGGTTTGAGGCAGGTAAAGGGCAGGTGTGGAGTGGGGGCAGCTTTGCCCTCTTGCTCTCGGCATCGGAGAGAGAAGGGTCAGGCCACTCTTGCTGCGGGAAGAGTTTTTCACTGCTATCACCGGGTCCGGTCCTGAGGATATCTACCATCATCTCCTCATGTGCCCAGGAACTCTGAGCTCGTCTCCTCCTGCCCTGCTGGAGCTGGGCCGGCCCCGTCCCACCGCCGCAGCTTTTCTTAGGCACCGCTTTGGATACGCTGTGTCCCCGCACTGCCCGGCCCTGCCAGGACATCCCTGCCCTTCCAGCTACCACCGCGGAGCTTTGGTACATCCCACCCACCAGCCTGGGATTCTCCATCGTTCCAGCTTGGTGCCCTCAGAGCCCTGCACCGAGACCAGACTGCCCCAGGCTTTGTGAAACAAAAATCCCTCGAGGTTCCTGGTTTTGTTTATCATTAATGCTGTAGTTGTTGTTGTTTTTTTGCCTTGTTATACGTATCAGTAAAGAGCTGTTATTCCTATCCCCGTATCTTTGCCTGAGAGCCGACTTAATATCAAAATTCTAATAATTCGGAGGGAGGGGGTTTGAATTTTCCATTCCAAAGGGAGGTCCAGCCTTCCCTAGCAGACACCTGTCATTTCTAACCAAGACACCTGCTAATCCTACCATATGTACTGGTGGATAAGGAATGCTGAGGAGATGCTAAGCATGAAGATGTCAATGATGAACAAGCAGCGAGCATGTTAGGATACACAAAGGAGGGGGTTGGAAGCAGTGTAAGTATCTAGTTGCAGAACAAGAGAACTCATGTCTGGGAATATGAGTGTTTCAGACTTGCAGAGAATGGTCAGAAGATCTGAGCAAAAGAGAATTAAACAGGAGCATGCCTTCCCTGGGCAGGGTTGTGTAAAAGGGGTAAGGAAGAGAGTGTTGTCCTGACCAGAAGGTGGGAGCAATCCCCACCATGCCTTTGAGATACAGAAGGAGCTCACATCTGTCAATAAAATGCTCCCAAGAGGCCAGGGAAGTGGGAAATAGTGATATATGTTTCAGCTTCCTGCACCAGGTCTGTGTGTACAATGAGCTTTATAGGATACTACAGATGTTATACTTTCAGTCAAGAGAGACAAAGGTGTTCACATTCAAGAAGGAAAGTGTGTTTTTCAGAATTATTGGGTAGAGGGAAAGGGAAGGCAGAAAAATTCCTTAAAATAAGGTATGGGTTCATTTTTTGCAAAGTAATCATAGGATGGGGTCCTGCTCCCAAGGGATCCAGAGGAGCCAGAGAAAGACCAAGTCCTAGAGCTTATCCAGACCAAGGAAATCTGTTGGACCAATTGGTGCATGTATTCAATTAATACATTCAGCTGAAGTGCCTCTTTCCAGGCTGCATACGTGACTGTGACATCTGATGACTGTATCTCTGCATCCTGGAAATGACATATCTGTACTTGTTCTCCCATTGATTGGTCTCTCCAGTTGGTTTTGAGGTTATTTCATGAAGTGAACATTCAGAAAAAAAGGGAAGATAACTCTTGAACACCTTTCACAATAGGAGCTGTTTCACGTGTGTCACAGTAGAGTTGTTGAAAGGGAGGAAAAGATGTAGTGCAAAGATAAAAATGGAAGTAAACACCTTAAAAAGAGATTTAATGAAGGACTTTACTTAGCACCTGACCATACAGTGCTGTTTAATTTCTTTACTATTATCAGGTCAAGTCTGTACATGTTCATTTTATTTTGATCCTTCACTGTGTACTGAACACCTCACTGAATTCAAATGAATCTATCAATGGACATTGAACCATTTAGCTGGGAGGAGGCCAACTGCTGAACCCCTTGTTGATAACATAGTCAGGATACAGTAGCCTAGCTTTAAGATACCATTTAAGATATGAAAGGCATCTAATATAGGTTCCAAAAGTACCTGCTATTTGCATTTTGCCTTACTAATGACTAGTGGTTCCTAAATCAGTTCTCATTGTATGTAATCCCAGTTACAGAGAAGAAGACTGAAGCATTGGTGAAAGGAGAAAAGGGTCTGGGTGGCATACTATTTGAACCCATAGAGAATATCCTTCACCTGCAACAGAAAGCAAAGATTTAGTCCTCAATACAAGAACTGACCTGTTCTTCAACTGTGCTGTCATCCACTGCTCAATGAATACAATTTCATAGTCCATGAATATAGATGGCTAATTCCTCGGGGCAAGTGACTCTATTAATACAGAGCATATGCACAACCACCAATAATAGTAGAACTCTGCTCAGTTTCTGGTGGTTTGATTTTATTCACTGGGGGGAATGGCAGTTTCAAAAGGGAAGGATGCTGACAAATAGGGTTCCTAAGATTTCAGTAGTTTTGCTTTAGTAAATACAGACTTGTAAAGAGTGTGGTAATCAATTAATGAACTTAGGCAGTTGATTTGAGACCTTCCACGTCTCTTAATTTTGAGGCAGCTGGTGAGAGAGTTTTTACGCTGACTTCATTATGGAAATTACGATACAGTGGGATGATTATCATGCTCAAAGTTAGACATTGTGCATAAGTGCATTCTGGGCTGACTGGCAACAGGAGCAGTTGGGAAACTGACCTTCAGAAGATAATCTCAGAGTAGGCAGAAATGTATTTCTTTTTTCTGCATGATAAAGTGTGGAACAGGAAAAAAAGATATCTAATTCACACTATGCAGAAAGTAGGACTTCAACTATAACAACAAAATGCAGCAATATAAAATGTGAAAACAGTGAATCGTGAAAGAAAGAGAGCCATTAGAACATAAGGATGTGACCATTGCAAGACTGTCTTGTGTGGCCATGATCTTCTAAGTCTTTTGGCTCCCCAAAATACTACACTTATAGCAAATGGAGACAAAGCTTCTTCATACATAGATAAAAAGTTAAAAGTTTAGGAAACCAACCAGTGGGAAAGTTGAGGGAAGAACTTACACAGTTTCAGTAGGAGGAATTTCCCTTATGTGGCTCTTGAAAAAGTTTTGTGGTTTTTCACTCAAATGACAAGATGTTCAACTTCCCAAAGTATTGATGAATAGACTCCATTTTAAATCTGAGCTTGTACAGAGAAAGCATAGCTAGCAGCTCTTCTATTTGATAAAAACACTCTCTAGATTTTAGCTGCCCGAGTATTTTATCATTTGCAATTATTGGGATCTTCTAGTTTAATTTTCTACAGCATAGTTACAAGGGATTTATGTAATTCCTCCAGATGTTCTTGGCTTCAGCAGAGGTCCCAGTCAGCTTGAGAAATGTTTCGCCTATTGACTGATGAAAATTGAAAAAGAAACTTTTCAAGTCATCTCTTCAAATTCCTTTCTTTATGCTACATTACTTCCCAGCAAATATTCCTGAGTAATTTAAATCACATAATTGGAGGTGTTTTCATCAGCTCTGATTGCATTCCATATTGCTCATCCTATTTTCAGTATGTATCTTTTGGGAGTATTGCTTTAGGTTAGGTATAGCTTCATCTCCTTGGCTGGACATCTCCACTAGAAATATGGTACAAAGCCTCCTGAGGGGAAACTGTCCTTTAAGTCCCCTTAGGAACAGCCACCAGACCCAATGCAGACACCAGGAATGTGATGCAGAGCTCATGTCAGTGCATGCACCTCAAGCTTAATGTGTGTGTGAGATGAAGACTGTAAAACGTTTGTGTTGATGGTGCTTACAGAAGGCAGACATGGGGAAGGTGCAGCCGTTTGTGCTGGTGGTCTACGAGACATGGGTTTGGCTGCAGACTTCACAGTGTTTGCTCAGTCTGTGCAAACTGGCAGCCTTGCTGTGCCTTTGCTACAGCTGTGTTGTATAGCAGATTAATCCTAGTTTGCTTAGTTCTCTGCCTGTCTCTACTTTCATTCCCAGTTTTGTGGTCTGTATCTTTTGGTATACCAGTCATGCATATTTGTCACAGATCTCTTGTGTTTTACCTAGGTAGTTTTGTGCCCATTCTTTGCAGTCTTCCTGATTCAGCTGCTTCCTACTTCCTGTTTAATACATCAATTTAAAGTTTAGTGTATTATATATTGTTTTTAAGCTGTTAATGAGTATGTTACATAAATCCAAGACATTGGTACCATTCTGGACTTTTCTTCATCTATCCTTGTTTCATACTTTTTTCACTTACTAGCTGTCAGCAGTCTTAATTTGTATTCTTTTAAGAGAGTTTACACTGTGTGTGCATTTGTTTTCAGATGGAGTATTGTGTGTTATGGCATTTGTAAAGGGTTACAGATGTAGTGGTTTGACATTCGCTGAATTTTGTTTGCTAAATTTAGTGAAATATAGTGAATTTTTAGAAATATTTTTCCACTATGGAATAGGATTGGAAAAACGACAAAACAGGCTTAACTTAAAGATAAAACCAGTTAGATTTATTAACACACACTAAAAGGAGAACAACAACAACAAAAAATGAAACCTTTCAAAAGCACTCCCCTCCCCTCTACCAACAGTTTACTTTTCTACAAAACAATGTTTTTTGTTTCTGAGACAGAACTCAGAACTCTAGGTCAGTACCACTTATAAAATAGTCTTTCATTCAGTCTTTGAGAGAGACAAGTCCCTCCTGATTTTGTTCTGATAACTTTCCACAAGAGACACAGTCTGTTTGTGGCTTCCAGCTCCCACAAAAGCAGCCCGCCTGGGAACCTGCAGTTGTGAGCCTCCCAAAACATGTAGCCTTTCCCATGACTACATATGGGCCGTGGACTTACACATGGGGTTTCACCTTTTAAAGATGCACAGCTCCACAACAAAGGATTTCTCATTCTTCACTGGTGATGAGGCTTCAAATGTCTCATAGGATCACAAGGTTACAGTTTCTGATTCAATATCCACTCAGTAAAATCACAGACACCTTTGCCTGAATCCACAAAATCATCTCCCCATTCACAGTCCGCAATTTAAAGGAATATTACAGTCTGTTACCACAAATCAAAGGAGATTTTCAGCCTAGAACTAAGGCAGCTTGCCATTTCTTCCACTTAAGAAGTCACTTTTCCTTTACTGACTTTGGTATCTCCATATTGTCCCTTTACATATCTCCAATTTGGCCTTTCTTCTCTCTCTGAGAAGGGTTAGAGTTTAAAAAGTCTCAGTCTGTGAGGAAAGAGTTAACGTTTCCTGCCCAGGCCTGCAGATGGTCACATGATCTCTGCTGGGCGGCAGCTGTAAAAGTCTCAGAGCCATGCCAGTGCAGAAAAGCTCAGAAATGGCAGCCAGGGTCTCAGCAGTTGAGTAGACTGATGGATGCCTTCCATCCTCCACCCCTAGGTCTCAGCTGAAGGTGGCTCGAACTTGGAGATGCTCCCAGGGGCCCAGGAAGGGGGTGGGGGGACAGCTCCCCTGCCCCGGCCGGTAGCATGGGCCGGCCTTAGGATCGGCTGGGTGTTAACAGCCATGATTGCCCCGACCCTGTCGACATCTGCCAGGCTCAGTGGCCCAGCATGGCTCTGCCAGGGCTGCCCCGTCCCGGCTGCCCTGCCCCTGCCAGCAGTCACCGGCTCGGTGGCCCAGCTTGGCTCCGCCGGGGCCAGCCCTGTCCTGCCCACCCCATCCCAGCCCTGGGGGCAGCGGGGCCTCATGTTACCCAGAGCGAAAGAGGACGGCCTCCCAAAATTCGCGTATATTTAAGCCGTGTGTCCCAGAGGTGTACACTTGTATCTGACTAGCTATTCTGGCTGTCAGTTTTAAAGTAGATCACCAATTGGTTTTTACTATTCATGCCAAACCAATACGCGATTGTAATCTGTATTCTGAAAATACTGCTTCTGTTTCATTCCCTTACTGATCCTTTAACTAAAATATAAAATCAAAATCAGCAGTGGTTCTTTTTGAGCCAAGTTTTAATATTTTTTATAATAACTAGTATTTTTTCTCTAACTTTTGCATAAAGAGTTTAATTTTTAGTGTTGTAGCCAGGGAAAGCAGGTAGATGCTTTAAATACAAAATCTGTATATTTTTGCTCCTAACTCTGAAATAGGCTGAAGTCAGCCTATAAAAAAAAAATTAAGTGTATTATAATCTGAGGTAAATGCTGACATCTTGAAAATCATCTGCATCTCTTATGGCATGTATTTATTCAGTTTTGTATTCATATTTATTTCTCCAAGTGTGGAAAACCCAAAATACTGCTTGACCTCTGAGGACAGGCTGTTTGGCAGTGCCAGATACTTGCTCACTATTTTAATTGGGAAAAGAGTCTATTTTGTATTTGTGTGTGATCATTATGGGTTTAAAAATATAGAGAGATAGTCATGGCAAATGCAGCCTTTCTTCTTCTCAATGTGAAGGTAGACCAAAGGAGCAGGGTGATGGTGGCACCCAGGAGAAATTGTATTTCTGTCCTCTTTGAAGGACAGAAATTGAATTCAGTAGAAATTGAAAAAAATTGTTGTGTTCACTAGCAAAATTTGTAGCAAATTTAGTTCTGTAGGTGTGAAACCCAATAGGGGAAAACCACTGAAGAAGATCCCTTAAAGGAAGAGTCTGAGTTGCTCCTTCTCTGCCAGAGAAGTTTTTTAATGAAGTAGGGATACCTGTGCGGGATATTTTTCTTAAATGCTTAAGCTTTAAATGCAGTTTGTTACACAGGTCTCTGTGTTTTTGACAGAGCAGATTTGGACATGCCTAAGGTGAGAGGGCATGTCAGCTGTCATTGTCTGTAGCTGGGAAAGTGTTTTCCAGTAAAGGAAGAATTCATGCTGCAAGCAAGAGTCTGAGAGCTTTGTTGCTTGGGAGCAGAGTTTTATGCAGAAGGAAAGTTTGTGCCCTGTGGAAATCTTGGGGGATTAAAGACACTCTGGAAGTAAACAATACAGACCCACATTTCTGTAACATTCCCCATGTGGGAAAGGGAATGGCAGCTGTAGTTGCATTACACTCTTCCCAATGTAATCACTATCTCATCAGGGCACTGAGCATTCAAGTGCCTTAGCAATGTCTTCCTCTACTAACACATATTAGACTAGGAGACAGATGTTTATGTCATGTTATTTTATTCCTCATCAATCAGCAGTTCCCAACTATCTTATTTTTAACTTGATTATTTACTAATGATCAATAAAGCCCACCGTGCCTACAGCAGTGTTTGCACAGTGGGTTGTGAAATAGCAGCACACACACTTTGTTTTATTTCTTTTCATGTTTACCACAAATCAAATCCTTTCCTAATGTCTATGTCCTTGTTTAAACCTAAATCACATCAGGGTATTTGAGTTCTTTCAGTTGTTTCCTTTTAGTGACGGTCACAACATTTTGTCCATTGAAGTCTTAGCAGCTTGTAACAGACTTGGAGACCAAACCAAATAATTTCCCTAAAGGCTACATGTCAGGATGTTGGAAATTCATTTCTGATTTTTTCTGGCTTCCTTAGCCTGCATTAATTCTGATTTGTTATGAAGTGGATCAAAGCTAATAGGAAGTGAAGCTTCTTTCAGCTAAAGTAAGTAAAGGGGTTGAGGTGCAGGGGTCTAAAGATGTTATGAGGCAAGATAGCTCTTAAATTTTAGAGTGACATATTCAAAGCTCTGTAGTCGTGGAACACACTGCCTCATATTATCTGTTTGTATAGCCCTACCCCTACAGAAAGCCAAAGACTTTGGTTTTGTACCCAACAAGCAAGTTCACAACAATGACAAAGCCAGAGTTGAAAAACAAGAGAACCAGGGTGTACCAATGACCTTAGGAGGAGTGGGGAGTTCCATTAATGTGAGCAATTATTGAGAGAGGGATTTTAAAGCCACCATCCATCAAATCTATTGAAGAAGAAACAAGAACCCTGTCCTGTTAAAAAGAAACCGAAGCATATGGAATAACAATGTAATTTTCTTAAAAATTGATGTAGCTAACAGGAAAACAGAGAACATATATGTATTAAAAGGGAATGAAGACTGAGAAGCCAGAAGCTATAATCATAGAAGTTTAACTCCAGAATAAACTAATCATTGCATGACAGCAAATTAAAAATAAAGCACTGTACAAACTGAATTGTCTTTTCCTCGGCTGAAGTTCCAGTGTTTCAGAGTTATGGCATCTGAATTGCAGCACCATAGAGTATGCTAAGAGTTAATTACCCAGAGTATGCTAAGCTGCTTGTGCCAGTCTCACTCTCCCATGCTCCTTTTCTTGGAGGGAAATTAAGGCTCACAGTGCCTTGGTTTTCTTTAATAATGAAGTGTGCTGAAGCTGAGGGCAGTGTCAGTGATGCAGGCTTTGCTCCTTGTGCTGGGGGTTTTATTCATTTGTGGATCTTCCTGAAGATTATTTCACAGCCTGTGCCTTTCTTCTGAAGGAAATCCAGTGGCTTACATCAGTTTGCCTTACCTTGGCTACATGGCTTGTCAAAACTGAGATACTTAACTGACTGCTGTAGTTCTGTAAATGTTGTAGTTAATTAATCTCTGCCATGACAAGATGGGTAATTATCGTTTCTAAGTAAATTAGTTGAAAGTAACTGTAGGAAACTGTAGAAAGCGTACTAGCTGATGTTTATTTTCAGTGCAAGTGACTGCTCCTCCCCTCTGTCGACTTCATCAAGGTTAGGGATTGTCTGCACAGAATCTTACACCATTGGAGCTAAATGTTTTTGGTTTGTTGGGGCTTTTTTCCCTGGTGTTATTTAAATGGATGAATATCTGGCATATGGACTGGCCTTTAATTTGTATCTGGCATATTCTTTTCCTTCAGCCGGGGAGCAAACTGCCTCTGCAGGAGATACTCTGCCCAAGGTGTGGTCTTCACTGGGAAATCCTGAGAGCAGGCTAGCAGAGAAGTTACACCTGTCATCCCTCAGGAACTCATTACTTCTAATCTGTATCATTCCATACTTTAAAGATGGGAGGAGGGAAAAAACACCCCACCTACCAGAGCTCTCATGATTAATGTGGGATTAGCTTGAGTTTAGGTAGAGAGGTTCCATCTCCTGCTTTGAGAAAGGGCTGAAGGGGCAGATGAGGCCAGCAGATAGATAGCTGGGACCTAAGTGGATTAGCTCAGAGTAATGCACAGCAAGGCCAGGATGTAAACAATACTTATCAACCTGATGCTGAATAACAGGAAGGAGTCTATCATAGGAGGATGAATCTGAACCATAAGGATGTATCTGAACAAGGAGAGTATGAAAATTGAGAGGGTTTCTTCCTTCTCTTTTTGTTAAAAAGATACATAAATCCCCAAGAAGAGAATAGCCATTTTATCATTCTCTTTTTAAAAGGTTTGATTTTTTTCCCCCTCAGCTTCAGATACATTTTTCAGCTACGGTGGAAGATTTTCTCACATAGTTCTGATTTTTTTATTGCCTGACTATAAAAGACCTTGATACCCACTTTCAACCGTCCCTATAAAAGTTATCGGTATAGCAAAATCCCAGTATCTTCCTTATAAAGTGCCAGTCTCTCCTTGAAATCTGCCTTGTCCTCTAGTAGTGGTAGTTTTTTCAGCCTGAGTGCACTGCAGAGAGTTCATTACTCTCTTTGCCTAATCTGCAGTAAGCAGGCTGGAAAGATCCACCAATTCCAGCATGTCTCAGTGCAATGAGTCTGCTTCTGGCACCTTGCTCCTCATTACCAAGCTCTGTTCTAGACTGGGAAGAAAAATGCTTGCACTTCAAAGTACTCCCCTGCCCATTTGCAAACGCTACAACATTTATTATTTTCATCATGTTTAATAGCACAGCTCCTCATTTTCTTGCCCTTTTATTGCTGTTATAGTAATGTGGGCTATGACTTCATATGACTTTTCTAAGTAGGCAGTATCACCTCTAGTTAGCATTTAGATGGGAAAATGTCTGAGGGTGTAAAGGCTGTTCAGAATGTGACAGGTATCCATCTAAAATGAGACCAAGAATATGCTGGAAAGTGATTTACAAGAAAATGTTTGCTCATCAAAAATGACTGTTTTCAAGAGAAAATAGCAGTTCCAATAATACTTTAGCAAAACAAACTGTTTCAATCAAAACAGGAGAAGCAATCCATGGTATGTGTAATAACATGGTACCTAATGTCCTTACCATGTAAGTGCATGCATTCATGAGTCAGGTCTTCCTACCTCTGGTCTTCCACTGGGAAGACTGGCCAGACTCTTTCACTGCATGTTAAGTTCTTTGGTGTAGCAATTTGACCCTTGCAAATTCTAAATGAATAGTCAATTTGCCTAAAGGTCAACTTCCTTTCTACATATGCAAACTCCCAATTGGTCTTATAAAATAAGGCAATTTCAGCAGGAAGGATGTGGTGAGTTGCCACACAGAATGACAGCTATGAACAGGAAGGGGATGGAGAAGATTTAGGTTATGTCCTTACTCTGAATTAGACTGGGAAAGGATTTGACTTCACAACAGTGGCCTTATCCAGTGGTGTAAAAACACTGCATGACTTTTTCTCAATCTTTCCTGCTACAACAGTGCTTTGTTGTAAGAACTATGAAACATCATTTGTGTGGAGTAAAAAACCCCTATCTTCTTACACACTGTAATTTAAGGACTGATTTCTGTACTGATACAGCTCTTTCAGTTATGGGTATGTGTGAACCAGCATGTCTTTCCAATACAACTACTAATTCCTATGAAAGTGTCTTACACAATTTTGTTTACATCCTTCTAACAAAAATTGCCAGATGTATATAGATTAACATATGTACAAACTGAATTTATTATCCTAATTTTATTGCTACAACTTTATGGTTGGTCAGACCAAAGCAGGTTCAGTTCAGCTTCCTGAAACTCTAAACTGAAGCCCCTGATATAAATTCTGTTTTAGTTTGCATGCTTTTGCCAAATTCTGCTAAAGATTGCAGCCTTCATGATCCAAGCCATCAATTCTTCTGAAACTCATACTAAAACTCACTCAGATTTCACAAGATCATCTTCATACCTCCCTCCCTCCTCCCTCCTCCCTTCTCTCTCCTCCCTCCCTTCTCTTAGTTTCTTTCTTTCTTTCTTCCCTTTCTCTCATTTTGTGTCTTCCCTTTCTGTCTTCTCTTTCACTCTACGCCATATTCAAAATCCGCATCTGTGTATTTATACTAGAAGATAAGGGACCAACTTATACTAATTTCTATGCCAAGTGTATAATTTACTAACAAAACTGTTTAAGTTTTCACAGAGTCCCTGACTTTTGTCATTCCTTTTCCACCACGGACATCTATGAATCTTGAGTACTCTCTTCTGCTTTGGGGTGGGATGCCACACACTGCAATAAATCTCTTGGCTAGGCAGAGCTAAAATGAGTAAAAGAAGATGTTAGACACTAAGGAGAGCAGGTGTTACTAGGATTACATACTGGGAGAAGGCCTATTGAGTAATAGATACAGAACTTTTAAAAATCAGTTTGCTTTCCTCTTGGCATTTCACTTTTTGTCATAAACTCTTGCGTAGAGTCATGGAGTTCTGCTAAGCAGATGGTGCTTTTTATCTCAGTAGTGTCTGCTTATTGCTTGTGGATGGAGTGATTTTTCTATACAGTTAGTTAAAGTGTGACTTGAGATTCTTTGGCAGTCCAAGTTGTTATTTAGACAGTCTTAAAATATAAGTCATGGTTACTTATTGCTCATTTTCATGTACACAAGCATAACAGTAGGTGTGCTTCTAAAAATACAAGAAAACACAGGTATCTAAGTGCACCTGTGGAGATTTTCAACAAGCATCATCTCTGTTCAGGGTAAGGAATTGGTATTTTGTGCCAGCTGCAGGTTATACTAGGAAAAATTTTCAACAGTAGGAATAATGAAGGAAGAGATGGGGCTTGTAAAGCTCTTTAAGAATTTGTTGGACAAACATCTGTCAGGAGCAGCTTAAGTATGGGAGGTACAATGAATGACTGACGGAGGTATCTCCAGCAGAACTCACATCCAATTCCTAACCTAACAGGTTTTCTACTCAGCCCTTCAGGGTAGCGCACAGGTGGATGGTGCTAGCCTGATTCTTACAGTTGTGGAATTTGCCCCTCTGGACAGTGGTAGAGGAAAGACGTGTCTTTTTACTCCAGTGTTTTGGCTTCCCAGGGAACTCCTGGGATATGTATCTTACAGAGATACATACCTTTGCTTTGGCTTTGAGGTGGTTTTTTGTTTGGATTGGTTTTGTTTGGTTTCTGTTTCCCAGTTGGTTTCTTCCTTCTGCCAGCTTCACATCCTTACTGTTTTTTCAGGCTACTTGAAGATTCCAGCTCTGGTTCAGTAAAAGCAGATTGATCTTTCTTCTGAGTGATTTGTCTTGGGAATCAAGTTTGAGAACTCGTATGTGTTGGGCTGGAAAACTGGGATGCTATTGACTGAAATGGCAGAGCAATGGCTGGGATGCTGCCTTAATTCCTTTTGCATCACTGGAAGGGTTCTAAGAGATTGCCATGAAGTGGTGCCCTAAGCTATATTATCTTTCAAAGGTATTTTATTAGCCTGGGCTGTATGTGGAACTTCCTTTAAAACTTCCTAAACGAGAGTTTTCTAAGCAGCCATTGCACTCCTCCTGCTACTTTCAAACACTTCATGAATGAGATGAGCTATTAATAATTTGTACTCTACTTTTCTTACCATAAATAAATGAAAGCTTTCCATCACATGCTAAATACTGTGAAACACTGCAATCAAAGGAATAATGAGCATGTTAGCCTCAAACCTGGCTGACATTTATTTCAATTCTGCTACTCTAATAGCACACTTTAAATTATCCCTCCATCTTTCAAGCCTACAGGTAGTTTATTTGACACACACATCCCTTTCTTTTTAATGTGCTTTTTTATATTTATTAGTTGTTGTCTAAACTGTTTGAATATAATGTCATTCATTTGTATCATTTCTGGAAATACTATGTATCTGTCACACACCTCCTACACTAGCAGTGAAGTTTAAACACTTAAAGGATGGCTAAAGGAATAGTAACAACATAGGGGTCTGCTGAAGTTCCTCATACACGACACAAATATAGTGCCCCTACATAAGATCACTGCAGAGAGGGGTTTTCAGCCTGCCTCTTTCCTTTGGTTTCCCTCTGCCCCGTTCTTCAAAGGAGAAGGTGCTGGAGGTGTCCCAGTGTGATTAGTGAATATGACTATATTGTGAGTGTGGGTGATACTTCATCTTACTCTCTATATAAATAGATCATCTTGATACCTTTTCAAGACAGCCAGTGTTGTGGTGATTTTATTTCTTCAGAAAGAATAATTATGACAAATGTTTCCATCACCTATTGCTGGTGCTTTGAGAAAGGAAGAAGTGATTGCAATTAGCTCCTGTAGACAGCAGGAGAACTTACACAAAAACTGTGTGTGCTTCGGTGTTAACTGTTTCTCCAGCAGAAATCAGTACTCACTGTAGTCTGACTTTTCGGAGGGCACAGCATTTGGGCCAAGTGAGCACAGTTTCTCAACACTGAGTGATGGTACTACAGGAGTCACAGAAGTTTGAATCATGAAGCTTGCCTGTTCCATTAGTCTCTATGCTCCAGTTTGTCTGAATGAAATTCTGACTTTACAGTTTCTGTCAATTCTGTCTTTGATATTTCTGACGTGATCCCTCTCAGACAAAATCACTGATTAACTTCTTCCAGTCCTGTTGACTCACTCACTTATGAAGCATCTTCTTCCTTTTTCAACAGAGATACTTCCAGCAGCAAAACACAACAATGTAGATTCCAAACCCTTTTGGAGGGGTTGTAGCAACCAGCCTGTCAAGAAGCTCTTCCAGTCATGAGACTTTTACTGACTGTAGAGGCTAGAGCAGGTTCCTCATAATTATTTGTAGCATTTGAGTCAGGAAACCCTATTGATTCACTTGAATTAAGCTTGACTATGTAGTTGGTTGAATTTTTAGGTCCTCTTAGTTATATGTAGTAATAGCAGCACCTCACTAATAATCTACTCTCTAAATATTTCCAGTAGCCCCAGCTAGTCTGTTTGTATGGTGCAGTCTGATTTGGACCTCACAGCGTGTACTAGGATGTGGTGTTAAGGCACATGGCTGGTGAACACCATCATTGCTCTTGGGTAGTAATCTCAAGTACTCTAGTACACAGGACTTCTAGCTGTTGTGGAAGAAAGGGCTTCAAATGGTCTTTACCTGGGACTTTTCCTGGTCTTTTGAAACCATTGTGACTTCTGTCCCTGCAGTGTCTTGCTGTTGCCTTCTTCCTTAAGCATACAGATCAGCAATAAAGCAACCTACAGCAGAATCATCAGTTGTTAACCTCCATCATCCAGTTTCTACATCTGAAGTCTGGCTTCCTTTTCAAAATTACGGTATAGGGTGAGCAACTTGATTCCCATTCACTTTCTGGATACTACCTGGGGACTCAGCTCATTATCTCTTAGAGGTGCTGACCTGCATCTATCCTAGTTGAAAGTTTTCCATGCGCAGAAATTGTAACTCAATCTCTATTCCTAGGGTTGAAGATCTTTTTACCACCCTTCAGATGGCTGAGACACTTGACTGCCTTTGCCCATTATGGCTGGCTTTTGTTCTTGCTCTGTTGTGAGACTGATTAGCACTGCAAATCAGTCTGATTTTCCAAAAGGAAAAATAACATGGGTAATTTTTCACTTGCCATGCTTAAAGCATCCCTTCATTCTTTCAAGTTCTATGTTATACCAAAATACATAAGTAATCGCGATTACAGTATGCATACAGATCAGTTTAACTATACTTCAGTTACCAGTTTTACCAGGCACCTGGCCAGTATGTGGCTGTTCCAAGTGTCTGTAATGCCATGTTACTCTTCACTGGGATCAGCTGCATGTAAGGATGAATGTGTTTGAGTCTTCTGTATATATTCCTCAATATCAGTGCCACACATATGCATAGCCTCCTTTTTCCTTGAACTCCTGCAAGAATCCTGGCTTCTACAGATCTCCTAAGTGCAGATTACTGTTTTTCACTTTACACCTTTGTACTTCACAACTATACTCAATCAGGGATTTGCAACTAATTTCTAGATAAAAGGTATAAGATTTCCAAAGAGTAGGTCTATTTACGTATTCTTGCATCAGATCATGAAAGAATGTTAGTAGCAAGGACTCAGTAAGGTTGTCCTACTGTTACAATTGCTTTTAACAGAAACTTTGAATGTCCAAAGCTTGCCTCTTCTGAGTCACTCAGATCTACATTTTTACTTGTTAAAAATGTAAAGAAGCTTGCAGCACATTTATCATTATCAGTTCGCTGAAAATGCCAATGCAATTCCACAGTGATTTGCATGGAAATACTCTGTAATAACACTGAACTCGTATTGTACAGGGCTGAACACTGGAGCCTTCCTACAGAGTGATAAATTAAAAGATGCCTCATCCTTTTGTTGGGGAAGATCATTTCAGATCCTCCAAATCAGATGACTGGCTTCTCACTTTGTGTATTGTTCAGCTAATGTCTTACTGCATCATGTAATGGTGCACAGGTGTGTTTTTAAGACCTGCTTGTAGACACATGATAGACACAGCTTTAAAGACTGACTCAAAATTAAAAGCAAGAAATTTTGTAGAATGTATTTTCTTTTTGAGAGTGAACTTTTTGGAGCAGGGTCATGGGCACTTTAATTGGAGGCTGTGGCTGAGGCCCCTCTATTAATAGAGAATAGCAGAAGAGGGATGGGTAAGTAAGGGGGGAATTCTCCTGGCAGTATCCAAGGCCAAAAACCCTTATTTAGTCTTCACAGCTCTTCAGTGCCTGGCTCCTCATAAAGACAAGAGTTCTGGGATGGTGGGGAATGGTCCAAAGAGCTGACTAAAAATAAGAACTCCAACTGATTTCAGTCTACTCTAAGTAATAGTGTCTTTCTAAGGCTATTTACTTCATCTATATTTGAAGCTACACACCTGTTATCATAAAATATGTGGGGAATCTAAAGGGAATGGCAAGTGGCCATGACTCCATGAGCCAATCCCTTCCTGTGAATGTGTTTCTTTGGAGGGAAAAAAAAAAGCCCAAACCTTTCTCAAGGATTTTTTCCATCAAAAAATATTGTCAAAATTCTTCACCGAGATAAAAATTGGTCCAAGCACTATAAGAAGTTCCCCTACTCACTGCAGGAGCTACTCGCTTCCACAAGCATGCAGCAGCCAGAAAGGGAAGGAGCTTCTTTCTTTTTTAATGCTTCCCTCTCTTTTGAGGTTGGGGGGAAGGGATGGACAGAGCCAAGACAGTGATAAGGTGCTCTATAGGAGGCAATGGATAATAATTCCTGTCTGTCTTCTCCCTCAGTCATTTTCACTGGAGCACTGAGGAGTTTTGGTTCGGTTTTGGTCCTTGAACAGTTCCTGACGCAGCATGACTGCATTCCCCTTCTACAATCAGTAAACAGTGTGCTCTCATTCTCTGCTGTTTCATACTCTAGCAAGAAAAAAATCCAAGCTGGGTGACCTGCCAAGGTAACCTTATAAATTTCAGTGACTTTAAAAATTTCATCAACCTTAACCATATGTGCTGAATGTCCCCAACAGCTGCGGGTTAAGAAGGGCATTCAACATGTAATTACCTCAAAACTGACTTTTCTTCTGCTTAGTGCCCATGAGTCTATCCTCGCCATGGCTGGCTGGCTCCCATTCAGGTGATGATCCAGCATGCTGCATGCTGGTGATGCAGCAACCTCTACTGAGCCCACTGAAGCATGAGACAAGCTGTTGGGGTGAGGAGAAGTGAAGTGCTCTCTTTCACCTTTCAATTATTTTTTATTTTTTCTTTTCCCAAAAATTCTGCAAAAATATATCCAATTTTTGTTTGGCTTTTTGTTTTGCTTTGCTTAGTTTTTTAATGGCCACTTATTAGTCCCTCTCTGCAAACAAATAATTTTGCATAAGGCTTCTTGGACAATTGCAGCTTTACTCACGGTATTAGCTGGGCAGACTTGGGTCACACTTAGGAAGGGGAAGACTGAATTAGACCTCACTTATTTATAGTCTGGTGCTGAATGTTGCTCTCAATATCAGGACATCCATTATCTGTATAGCTGGTCACTTTTGAAAACAGAACTGGTAATTTGTAGAAAGTGTGCTTAGATCAGTAATTCTCTGGGAGAGATTGGTTTTTCATACTAGAAATGTTGTCTGAGGTGATCCCCCATGGAGTGGGGAATGGTGGCTGAATAAATCCATCAGCAACTTTAGAACCATGATAGCGCTAACAGAGCTGCTCTAGGTTTGGTGCATGGTATTGCTTGTAAAGCAGTAAGCAGATTATACTGTTCAACCTGAGGGTAAAGGAACTCAAGCTCCTGTTTGCTGAAAGACATTTAGACCCACTCATCAGAGGAGAAAGGCATTATCTCTGTCACACGGAGGTGCCTCCTTGTTATGAAGTGTATTTTGCTGTGGCAGGCCACTTAACTGTGTTATATTGGAAGAAGTATGATTGGGAAAGAAGTTCTGTGATGATTGGGAAAGAAGTTCTGTGCTTATACCTGAAAATGTTGGTCCTCTTTGTAGGAGAATTGTGCATTCAAGTTTCTGGGCTTGAGTAGGTGCAGTGATACTGAGGATGGGATTCACCTGACCTTGAGATCAGCTCAGTTGGTCATAGCATGGTGCTAATAATGCCAAGGTTGTGGGTTTGATCCCTATATGGGCCATTCATGTAAGAGTTGGACTCAATGATCCTTATGGGTCCCTTCCAACTCAAAATATTCTGTGATTCTGTAATTGGAGGTATCTGCTCTAGTTGTTAGTCTGGACTCTTACAGTCTTTTGACAGCAGTACAAACTTTTAGGGCACAATTCATTGGATCAAAATTGTATAATTAGGCATTCAAAAATCATCACATGACTTGTAACCCTGAAGGCCAGTTTGTAACCACATCTTTGGCTATTGGTAGGTGTGTCTGCAGATGTCCTAAGTAAGCAAGATTACCCCATGGGGGCCTAATGAGGGAAATGAAAACTAATTCCTAAAAAAGGCTGATGCCTGAAAAGAAAACAGAAATCACTTAATTTTTTAGCCCTTTGTAATGTCCCGTACCCTGTGAGCTTCATTAATACTTTGTAGGAATGCAGTCGCCCATGAGAGAATTTAGTGCAGCACTGTGATTTTCTTTCTTTCTTTCTGATCTCTGATACAGTTGGAAAGATCAGCATTCATATGAGGTACTGCCTGTTTCTAGTTAGGAGTTGGGATTTTTAATTCCTAGCTGGTCTGCTTCTAATAATGTCCATGAATTGGACTTTGCCATCACAATCACATATTGATTAAATTCAGCATTTGACTCAGTTTTTAAACTTGAGTAATCTGTCACCATCTATAGATAGCCATTTTTCTAAAAATTCTTCATATCAAACTTGTGTATAGTTACTATAAAGTTTTATCGAAAGCAATAAGAGAAATTAATTCAATGTTTGCATTACCATTCAGGAAACAGCCTTTCTTCATACTGAATACTTACATAGCAAGTGGATATCACTATATTACTTCTCCACACTTTAATACCAGGAGCCGTAATCTATTGCAAGTAGTGATGCAGGCACAGTGGTACAGAATCAATTAGTTGTTTTTACATTACACATGCAGACTCCACATTTCCTAAAGTGACACCAAAAGACAAGCTTTAGTAAAAATCTGTAATTAAAGTAGAAGCTTGGCCTAATGCGAAGTACTAGCTGGTGTTTTATCAGCATAATGAAGAGGATGAGTACACATTGCCTCCATAATCAAACTCCTGCACTGGCCAAAGTTCAGCACTATTTCAAACCAGCAGCAAAGCCTGTAAGTAGTCAGTTGGTGGAACTGACAGTGCCAGTGGTGTAAATCAGTGGTGGCCCTGTATTTTCAGAGCCATAGCAGTGCAGCAGAAACACAGGTCTAATTTCCTGTGATTTCTCATTGTGGTGCTCGAAGGCTGATTTTAATAAAAAAACATGCATCCTAAAAATTGTAGTGCCAAATTATAATTTATTTATCAGTGGTTTCTCTAAATCTTGATTTTTTTTTTTCCTCTGGGCTTTAGTACTTAAAAAAGACAAGACCCATTCTCCTTTTTAATGCACCTCATCGCGAAGGGTGCACTTTGAAGGTGAGGAGATATAATGAAAACTATGGGGGTTTTTGTTTAGTTTTTTGTGTATTCTGTCATCAATTTATTTCAGTGATGGCAGGATTATAAATCTGAGAGCCTGGCTTCTGGTCTGGCTTACATTCAGACGGACAAAATGTATATTTTTATATCCGTATTATACTTTCTAATAGTATAACCAGGAAAAATGTTTAATGAATAAAAACATGCAACACAAGCTCGTTAGATCCCTTGACATCTCCTGGGTTTGTTCTCTTGTGTTTGAATTGAAGGGATGACACCCGCCCTTCAGGTGAGATTTTTTTTTTTATCATTTTGGTAAAAGGTTTGAGAGGACAGAAATCAAGCTGCTATCCTACTCTGCAAAATCTACACTCCCCTATCAATCCTGCTGGACTGAGCAGATTTTTAAGGAAGCCTCTTTGTTCTTTTACAGTTACAGATTGTACCTAGACAAGAAACTTGTCCATGATGAGTAGGAACTGTTCTTGCAGATGCAGAAATGGTCATTCAGGACATCTTTTGATTGTAGGTGAGATACTTAGGGTTTTGGGTAACTTAAGATAATGCTTAGTCAAAGACCCTGCATATGCTGGGGTAGCCACATAGGACTATGAGCCAGCTGGATACAAGAATTCAGCAGACTGGTGAGCCCCACATTTCTTTTAGGAGCCTCTTTAAAACCGGCAGCTTCACAAAAATAATTTGAAATTTTTACGCTGGAATTTTTGAATAGAGTTCTCCTATTAAGGAATGTTCAATGAACACCCTATTCAAGCTGTAGCTTTGAAGGAGGTAGTGAGGTCCCAGAGAAATGTTTCTGGGGTTGCTTCAGGCTGGGAGTGTGGCTAAGAAAGGAGCTGTTTTGGTGATCTGTCCCTTATCCACTGATCAGTTCCTGGTGGTTTAAGAGAGGGACACTTAGAACTGACTCTTCAGTTACACTCAGAAAATTTGAAAGAAATTAGTTCTGACAACAAGGCATGCATAAGCACTGTGTTGATGTTTTAGCCAAGCTGAAGAAGGCCTTGTAAATTAATACACTTAAATATTCAAATTTGGTACTCCTGCCACCAATATTCCCTTTTATACATGCAGGAAATATTGCTGTGGTCATAAATACCTCAAAATATATATAAAGTGTTTCTAAATGCAACACCTTGAAAACTTACTCAAACCTGGTAGAAGATACATTATGATTTGCTTTTTAGAGATACAATGAGTCACCTGTGTCACAAGGCAAGTTAGAGTTTGCATTTCTATTTCTGAGTTATGGAGGTCATGTAAAAACTATAGTGCCGTCATTTGATGCTGGAGTGACAGAACGTTTTGGCCTAATCCTTATTTTTCCATGAACTGCATTCTGCTTTGCAAAGTTTGGAGCTGTCAGGATCAGTCAGGTTTTTATTATAGCATATTAAATGACTTGCTATTTACATATTTGGGTGGGAGGCACTTCTTAGACACACTTAGCTGATCTGTCTTTAAGACTGCCTGTGACAGGTCAGGTAAGTGGCTTTTCTAACCCTGGCAAAATCCCCTGCCACAGTTTATTTGAAAAGCCTGAACCAAAATAGAGGAAAGCATACTGCACTAAGATGAGCATAAAACAAAGAGAAATTTAGAGGTTTGTTTGTGAATCATAGAGAACTGTGGAGCTGACATTTTACAGTGAGTAAAATAAAAATGTTTTGTATGATTTGTGGAATGACAATACCCCCTTTGAAATACAGGGGATATCTCTGCAGTCAGAAATAGTTCATGAGAAGAGTACTTCTTAAATGCAACACAGCCAGCAGTAGAAAATCAAGCAGTGAATAGATGTCTTTGAAATAAATACTCTTGGGCTGGCTCATTGCAGATTTGTAGCCGTATGCAGTGTCTTGTGGGAGAGAAGCGATGTGGCTGATGGTGAAATCTCCACTGCCAGTTTTATACCACTTTACTGTAAAAATCACCCAGGTAAACAGCAGATAGCAAGCACAAACAGCAATTGATCATCTAACAGTTTTCTTTCCCTCACATAAACTTTTCACAGTGCAAACCTCTTGAAGTGAGAAAAGGATGACTTTGGGGTGGAATAGGGTGGTGAGACACTGCAGCAGGTTGCCCACAGAATTTATGGATGTCCCATCCCTGGAGGTGTTCAAGGCCAGGCTGGATGAGGGTTCTGAGCAACCTGGTTTAGTGGAAGGTGTCTCTGTCCACAGCAGGGAGGTTGGAACTAGATGATCTTCAAGGTCCCTTCCACCCAAACCTGTCTATGATTCTATAATAAAAGAGCAGAGGAAAGAAGGGGGAAGAGCTTTTCTGAGCTCTGGAGCATGAGAAAACAAAGTAAAAGGATCAGGATGGGTCAGATGGCAAGTTGACTGTGACTGGAGCGTAGTGATGTATCTGGTTTGTATTACTTGGCAATATCTATGCATTACCTGGCAAAATGTGGAGACTATTCTCAGGTTACAACGACAGTGTAATAAAGCATGCACCTAAAGTACGATGCCACCTTCTTCTAATATAGAAAATCAGTTAATCATCCTGTTAAGAAACACACATAAATTTATTACAGTGTCATTTCCTGTGATGCAGTGGTAATTCTAGAGTGAGACCCTCTGTGCATCATTTAATGAAACACTTTTGAAAACACATGACTTAACACATGACTGCTTGCTCTGTCCTTCTGGGTCTTGTGGCAGATTGGAGGAGTGAGGCTGCACATGAATGCGGCTTTTGCCATCATCCTGGTGAGCACTGTCATTCCTAAACCACCCCCAGCCTCTTCTAGGTGGAGAGGAGTGCCCATCTGGAGACATCAGTAAGAGTTTAGGCAATGAGGCAGTTTGTGGGACTGGCACCACTGTGTCTTTCCAACTGTTGTAATGAGAGCTTAATTATCTGTTGGTAAGGTGTGTGGCTGAATGGGGCTGGAATCAAAGAGCAGTATGTGATCCACCAAGAACATGTGCTCTTTGTAGAGTCCAGAGTCCCCTCCAGGTGAAAATGCTAAATGAGAGCCATATCCTGCCTGACTTTTAATGTGGAAAGAGAAGAGATAAGGAGCAATTTAGCCTTGTCTTCTTTAATCTCTTTATAGAGCATACTTGAGCTTTTTTTACTTTGGAAAGAGCTGGAGTCTTACAAAAGTGAAGGTGTTGGTGTCTATGTGTATGTGAGTGGATGTGGATGTCTGTGTGACAGCTGTAATGTTGGCATTCAAGAAGTAAAGTAAATTCATTCAAGGAAAAGCTTTGCATGTGGAACCCACTGACCCGTTTGACTGAAGGATATTTTCCAGAAAGTCATACAGCCTTCATCTGAAATTTCAATAAATGGAGTAACTGGCACTTCCTCTGGTAGTTTGTTTCAAAGGTTAATCACCTTCTCTGCTAGAAGTAGAGGCATTAATTCTCATTTAAATTTATCTAGCTTCAGCTTCTAGTCATTGGTTCTTGTTAAGTCATTCCCTGTTAGGTTAAATAGACCTTTAATACTGGAGTTTTTCTCCCTGAAGAGGTAGAGCTTTGCTGTAATCAAATCTGTTCTTGGTCTTGTTTTGAAAACTAAACAGTTTTAACTTTTCAAGTCCTTCACCATAACAATTTTTCCCAGCTCTCGGTGAAGTGTAACATAGGTTCTCCACTTCTATTTAATTCTTGTAAAAGGAAAATGGCAGAATATATTGTTCCCATCCATGGGATAGTTAAATGGAAAATTATCTTTTTCCTAATTGTTGCTTCATTTATCCAACCCAATGCTATATTTAATATTTCAGCTGATTTGTCTGAGACACTTCTTCACTCAGTCCAGCTTGCCATTTCTCAGAAAACAGAGACACTATATCATTCATTAATTGTTGGAGAAGGGAACTTTCCTATTTTTTGTGTGGTCTCTAATTAACAAAGACACTACCTTCCAAAGAAGACAATAAAAACTTAATGTGGCAGTCCAGAGATTATGGAAGGAATGAACACTTTCAATGGCAAAAAGAAATCTACTGTGTTACACGCTTTTGCTTTATTGCCAGTAGGAGACCTGATAGAATTTTTTTTGTGCTGCAGCCAATTTTAAAGTCCAGTGGGAAGCAGCCACTGAGTTTGAGGTCAGGTTTTCAGAAATAAGGCTCTGATATAGTGATCTAAACTCTGAAACCACTCTGTGCAAAAGTATCAAGAAGCCCTTTATGAAATTACTTGGTAACATCTAAGGACACCTCTATAAAGGAGGTTTCTAAGCTTCTCTAATTATAGAACTGACCATGCTGTACCTCATATATGTGCAGTCTCTTCAACAAGCTGTCTTTCATGTCAGAATTTCTTGTCTTTTGCTTGTCAAATTGTAGCATTTGGGTTATTGATTGCTGGTTATATTCTGTTCAGCTCTCAACAGCACTTCAGCAAAGTCTTTTTTAGGTTATGTGATTGTACCATATCCGTCTGCCTGTTTTTCTTCAGTGGATCTGCTGTAAAAAATGAATAGAGGTGAAAAGGTCTCAGATTATTGTCTCTATGCATTTCATAAAGCACAGTAACTGGATGGAGGAACTCTGCTTGGAAGGTCTCT
Organism: Donacobius atricapilla; assembly: GCA_013397315.1. Lineage (NCBI taxonomy): Eukaryota > Metazoa > Chordata > Aves > Passeriformes > Mimidae > Donacobius > Donacobius atricapilla. The sequence goes on from WBMY01012864.1 coordinate 778,412, forward strand.
ATTGTGGGCTCCCCTCAGTGAAAGCAAAGGGAAGGTTTTGGGTGTTCTAATCATAAGAAATGATGTGACTGGAGCTCAAGCCCTAGCCGAGGTAGACAATTCCTGTTACTTCCTGTTGATGCCACAAGCTCATACAAAGCATCTTATGCTGCATACAGTCCATCTATAGGGTATCCTTTTCCAGGTTAAATTAATTTTTTTTCATTTATTTTTAAGTAGGTGAACAGACATTTAGGAGATGCAATGAAAGTACAATGTACATGGTAATAGTATAAGAGGTAGACATCCGAAAAACCCTGTTTTCAGAAGAGTGTTGCTGTGTCAACTTAAGCATGTGGAAGTCAGGGGTTGCCAGCAGTAAAGCAGTTTGCTGTTGTTTTAATTTCCTTCCTTCATGTATGTGATTTATAATCCAGATTCTGGAGTGACAGGTGCCTTTTATGTATATTTACCCTGACACAAGCATATTTTGTAATTACACTGCGATAGTGCATAATGATAAAAACTTTCTTATGAGATGGATGAGCTGTTGCATACAGAATTCTTCATTCAGCAGTTGCATTGTGCCATCTTAGCATTTGTAATTTAAATATTTAGAAGTGTGCTGGGTCCGTGGGTAGGGAGAAGGTGGGCTGAAGTGCCAAGATACATCATGTAATGTGAACTATTTCACACAAATCCCATGCAGTAGACCCTTTTACATCCACAGCATGAAGCAGACCTTTGCAGTTTCTGAGGCAGCAGGTAACTCTTGGTGAGAGAGCAGGGCAGCAACCAGACTGAAGAGCTGTGAGTTTCTAACCCAGCTCTCTCTCCTGCCAGCAGAGCATTGCTGAGAGGTCCCTAAATCTTAAATTCTGTGTGGGAGTGTGCTCCCAGGCTTTTCTTGACCTTTTTCTGCCGCTGCCCTTCCCTCCCTGAGGTAGCTAGTCCTGCATGGATCAACATGTATGAACTGTTTTATGGAAGTGGTATGATATGGTCACATTTGGAAAACACCTCCCTGTGCATGTGCCCCTAGCACTGGGGTAGCAGATAAGATGTGTTTTGCTATTCCGAAGCATAATCATGTTCAGGCTGTTCCATAAAGTGATTGCAAATTCTTACATATCAACTGGGCAATACAGAGGAGATATTTTTTTTTTAATGTTTCTATCACTGACTTTCCCAGTTAAAAAAAAAAAAAAGGTGCATGTATTAGTCCTTGAAAACCTCAGCCCCAAATATTGAAATTTGATTAAACTGAGAGTATGGAAATTACCATATCGCTGCTTTAGCGGAATATAGTACTGCCAGCTGTCAATATAGTAACATAAACTGGTACATATAATTTGGTATTTCATTATGTAAAACCTGCAAAAAGGGTTCCTCTGAGTCCTTTGGGTTACAGATTTGCTTAAGCTGAGTTCCTCCTCACAAATTTCAAGCTAATGAATCCCAGTTACAAGCATTATGTTATGACGTAAACCCTGTTTAATAATTGTTTTAAAAATTCAAGTGGTAATTTCCTGTACTGCTGAAGGTTTCATATATTGCATTTTCAATGATAAGGGAGTTCATTTGGCATTTTTTAGTCTTTATTGGGAAAGACAGTGCACCAAAACAAGACTAGAGTTCATGATGCAGTGCCCTTTTTGATATTCCAGATAAATAATTCCATTTTAATTTCACAGTAGGAAAACAACTGATTGAGATTTAATGTCATATACAAGGAGCTGCACAATATGTTGGTTATTTATCAGTCTGATGGAAGAGCAGAGGAGTTTACTTCCTTTGATTCTAGCCATGCTATATTTTATGACTGACTTTTACTTGTTTTACTCATTCCAGATAAAATCTGTCATGATTATACATCAGAAAACATTTCATTATTCCATCCATGAGAAATAGTAGTAGTCAGTGCAGAAGCAACAGATTGCTGCCTCTTGCGAGCTTTATGGAAGTGTGCTGTAATGAGACTGAGTACCCTGGATCGATAGTTCTCTCTAGTAATACAATCTGCTGTCAGATAACCTCCAACAGCTTTACAGATTTAATGAACTCCCTGGGTTGATGATAAAAATATAATGTAAAGAGGAAACTAAAACAACATCATGTATTAGATGTAGCCCTAGGCAACATTTTATGACCATCTTTCCTTCAGTTGTATATTTTTAATTATAAAGTCAGTATGTATCAAGCACTGTCCTGAAATTCTCCATCAGTGAAATTCATCTTGCTCTTCTCAAGTCAAGAATAAGGAGACTTCATGTCGGGAACTAAATGAGAATTTTAAGCTCTGCATTCGCACCACTTTGGTGGTGGTATTTGAACCCGTGAGCTGGAGGAAAAGCCATTTCTCCTTGTGACCTCTTCCAGGCAATTAAACTCTTTTGGAGGAACATAATCTAGTCCCCCTCTGCCCCATCCACAGTAGGATCTTAATTCCTACTGGTTTGTTTGGAATAGAGGAATTCACAGAAAGCAGCATGAATGTGTAGTTGTAGCACAATCAATGAAAAGAAATGTCTGAACTTCTGCTAAAAATATTGTTTAGAACTCAGAAGTAAGTAAACTCTAAGGAAATTATATCTATTGTATATCTATATATATTGTGCATCTACTGTGAGGAAGCAAACCTCTTAGATAAGACAGTGGATAGCTGTAGGAGTAACTTCAAGTGTACATAGGTTTGAGCACACTGACGCAGGAGTTAAGGATTTTTGCCTATGATAGAAAGGTGAAAACCTATCTTAATATTTTGGAGAGGCATTAAAAATTGTTTTCTTACCTAGAAAAATGTCAATAAAAAAATTGCCGTATATAGTAGCAATTTGTTTCTTTTCAGATTTTCAACCAAGGAGATAAGAACTCTCATGCAGGTTTCAGACTTGGTCTAAAAGTTAGGAAAAGCAAATGTAAAAGCAGTGTGATATCTAGTCAGACTGAAAAAGATACACTGTGGTTGTTCTTATTTCTTCTATTGTTTTTGCTCTCAAAATGAAAAATGTCATTGTGATGCCACTTACTAAATTTCTGTTGAGGATACCTAGGCTCCCTCCCAGTAGTTTGATGTGGTTCCTTAGTGATTCTAAACTCTATCATTCACATGCTGCTGCCCTTCAGCTTTCCTTTGCTCCTTTGGGGTGGTGGGAATGCAGCATCCATCTAGGTGCTTTTGCTAAGGTGTAACTCAGATGGTGCCAATGCACTCGTGAAATAGGCATGAAATTGCACAGCTTGACTTCAAATCATGGAACCATTTAGGTTGGATAAGCCCTTTAAAATCAACAAGTCTAAGTGTTAATCTAGCACTGCTGAAGTGAACGGTTCCAGTTATGTCACGATCCACAGCGAAGTGCTCTCTAGTGGATTCCTGAACCTCTGTGGAAGGTGAGAGATCCACCAGGAGCCTGTGTCTCATGTGACAGCAGCTGACAAGACCTGGATAGGGCCAGAGTAGTGGTAGCCAAGCCCTTCCTGTGTTTATAGAAGAAACCCCTGGGGTTAAGGATTATCAAGGAATGTGAGAAAGAAATGGACTCCTGGAAATGCACCTTATCTGAGACGGGTCCAACGGGCAGACAGAATGCATGATATGTAGGATTCTTTGTCCTCCCTCTGCTGAACTCAAGGGACTGGGGGCAGTCGTGACAAGTTCCTGCCCAGCACAGCAGGTACACATCTCTCCTGTGACTTCCCCAGATCACTCCAATATCATAGGTACAAGGTGGTGCAAGTGGAACTAAATGATGATGGGGGCAGTTGTTCATTCAGCATGGCGGTGCCACTGAAGTTAAGTCACCTGCATCAAAACTGCTTCCATGAAGCAGAAAAGACAGGTCACTGCCACAGGAGACTGTCTCCTGAGGGGAACGGAAGGCCCAGTGTGCAGCCTGGACCCATTTCTTAGGGAAATCTGCTGCCTCCGTTGGGCCTTGGGTTGAAGGTGTGAAGAGAAAGTCTTTCACCCTGATACAGCCTTCAGATCATTGTTCATTACTAGTTTTTCAGGTTGGCAGCAATGAAACTGCAACAAGAATCCCAGGGGCAATCAAGAGAGACCTCAGGGTGTTGGGACAACTGGGTGAGAGATCAGGAGCATAGATTCTCTTCTGACCTTCCAGTTGCAGGGAATGATGAGGGAAGAAACAGGAAGAGCCAGCCCCACTGAACCATGTCCCTAAGCACCACAGCTACACATCTTTTAAATACTTCCAGCAATGATAACTCAACCACTGCCCTGGACAGTCTGTTCCAATGCTTGACAATCCAATGGCTTTAATCTGTTTGATGTGCTCAGCTGCAGGGGAAAAAGAAGGGCTTATTCCTTTCTCACTGAGCCATCAGAAGGATCAAAATTCAAGGTACTGTTGGGGAATTCAGGTGTAGGTTGGTGCTGGTGGCCAGGTCTTGGACCACCTGAGGTAAGGTTACCTCCAGAAGGAAGGTGGACAGGATCATCCATAACCATAGAGATTTCCTGATGAAGATTCACATCTACCAGGACACCAGATAGAGATGTGTCCTTTCCTGAGCCAGGTTCACAAAGGACAGTAGACATAAAAGAGGGATTGAGTACAAATGCTCTGTAAAGTGCAGTGTTTCATCTGTGCATCCCAAGCAAGCCCCATCCCCCCCGCTGCAGCTTGGTGGCCAGGGGAACCTGTGGACCCCCACAGTGGGGGAAGGTGCAGAGGAGGTGGCTGGCCCTCTGCTCTGCCTGTCAAGCTGGCGGTGGCCTTAAAAACAGAATGAGTGTTTACGTCTGATACACAGAGGTGTAAGATATTTCTTCCCTGAACAGCCTATTTTTTGACCTCTTTCAAAAGACAAAAGTACCATCCGCACTGAGTTATTAGCGAAACAATGTTCATAACAGCATTGACACTGCTTGCTATCCCATAGGTTTGATTGGTAATATTAGTAGGAAGAAGGCAAAATTTATGTTAACAATTTAGTCCTGTTAGAATTACTGAACAAGGGAAATATCTCTAAAGGAATAAAAGCAAGAAGTTATATTATGATAGTACCAGAATTCCTGGGGAAACAATGCATTAAGTAAACAGGAACCACATGGTGTGTTTTGTTATCATGTCTTTTATAGATCAGAAGCTTTTAAACCAAATAAGATCGCACTGTCGCATAAAAGTGAATTCTTTCCTTTTGGCTTAGATATATTTCCTATCAGGAAATAGAAGCAGAAGACTGGAGTGAATGTGTAAACTGAATTTAGAAAGAGGATGTTCACTTACATTATTTCTCTAAATGGTCTAAACTCCAGGGGTTGGCAGATGCTTTTATAGGAATCCTTTGTATGTTGGACAGAGAAATTTTTATGCATGCTGTTAGACCTACTAGCATTTTTCTTAAAAGAGTCCGACTGTAACTTGAGCCATTATTTTCAGTGCAATTAATTTTTGTTAAGTTCTAGAATTTACCATATTAGTGATCTGCTGCCTCTTCCAAGAAAGAAACCTCTTCTAGTGCTGTTGAAGACTGCTGGGATTCCTCCATGCTGACTGCATTTGATGGGGCTTCACTGATTTTGAGAGTTGACTGGTATTTTACTGAGACTTAGAAGGGACACTGAATTTTGTTGCAAACAGCTTATTGTTTATGAAACTCCTCAGGGGAAGTAGGTGTATTTTGTTGAGAGGGGGAGAAGGAATTTGTGAGCTGAATATAATAAGCTTTTAGCTAAATACAGTAAGCTGGACACAAGTAGTTAATACGTCTTTTGGGAAATTATATTCCAGTATTTCCACAGGAATAGACAGATACTTCTTTCAAAAAGATCATAGTACCCTTCAGGGACTGTGAGCTGTTTGGTATTTACTGGCCCACTAGCTTGGATGAGGGGAAGAGATGTACCTTCCCTGAAGTTCCAGACAATGCCAACAGAGAATGCCACCAAGCCACATCACAGCTGCGCAGTTTAACACTGTAAGTGATTGCAGGCAAATGGGTGTAATAGCGCAACTTGAAGCAGTAAGTTTTATTTTTCCTTTTATTTCTTCTTTCCTCACCGTTTTCCAAATTCCTTTTAATCCTCTCTTTCTGTGTCACATAGGAACAATCCAGCCAGCTGGATAACGTGGCCATCTGGTTGGCTTAAGTGAAGAAGCCTACAACAAACTTACCTTGTCCTTGCAGAATGCTTTGATCTACTAAGTATCAAAATCTAAACTGTACTTCTTCACAAGTGTTTAAATGTGTATGCATGTGTCTATAAACTGGTAAATGTGCCAAAGGAGAAAAGAAGTTGGAAAACTCTAGTTATAATGGCAAAAGTCAAGAGAAGAGTCAGTCAGTAACACCCTGATTGAACTGCTGTGAGTGCCTTGGTCTCATGAATTGCAGCTGACACCTCGTAAGCACTTTGCAGAAGGGCACAATTATTTAGGCCTGTCTGAACAGGTATGTGGAACAACTCTTCCTAGCTTTATTGAGCAAATAGAAGACCCAAAGGCAAAAGACATGGCTCTTGGGATTACTCTTCCCCCAATCAAATAATCTGTTGCTGTGATTTGGAGAGAAACTGTTCCTGGCCTTTTATCAAATTAAGAGAGAGCTCCTGGAAGTATATATATTTTTTCCTCAGTGTTTAATCTTTTCATCACCTCCCTTTAAGTTGTAGTCTTTGGTAGCTTCTTAAAGTATATCAACAGCAGAATTGCTCACTGTTCATTGTTAAGTATCAGAAATATGTTTTTAACATATCGTACCACCTTTATTTGCACAAAGCAGGTATTTTTGATCATGACTATCCCTACAGAATTCCTTTTGTGTGATCACCTGCAGAATGAAGAATCCTTTTCAGTTCAGAGGTCCCAATAAGTCTGTTTTCTATCATCTTCATCTCAGGGGAAATGAGCTTGTTTTAAGGGGAAATTCAATTATCTGGTCCCGCAGTCTTAGGTGATTTTAGTAGCAAACTTTTTCCTCTTCTAACTTTTCTACAGCAGTCTTTTTTAATAAAGCTTACCTTTGATCTCGGTATGCTTTCACTCTTACAGTGCATCCTGAAGCAAAACTTGGCAACAGCTGTCACAAACTAATGGAGAACATCCCTGAATATCAAATGTAACATGAAACTCTGTGAGTGTGGGGGCTTGTTCCCAAGAAATGTCAACTCTTTTGCTATGCAGCACATAGCAAATAGAGTATAGACAGCCATCTCCCAATATGTAGACTGCTAGTCTGCAGCCTAAAAATAAGACATAATTTTAGAGGTGACAAAAAGCGATAATACTTGGTTGAGGTTTTAATGGATGAAAATGCCACCTCTCTGTACAAAAAGCCTGTGCTCTGCTGTTATCAGCATTTTATAAGAGGCAATCTGCATGTTTCTCTTTGATGATTTTCTGCTTGTACACAGCCTTAAGGGTGTCTACAGAGAAGATTAAGACAAAAGAGGTTTTTAGTAGCAAAGCAAAAACACAATCTGTCCGAGCTTTACAGAGTGTTTTACAGAGGAACACTTATACCCCAGTGCCTATGTCCTAACAGTATACCTAAACCATGCAACTAAAAAGAGAATAATTTGTAATTTACAAAATGCAAGAGAAAGACAAAAAATGGCATTAACAAAATGCAAAAATAAAAATTTAGACAGCAGGCTTGGCTGTATTTCACTACACTGAACTGATTTACTAATTGTATTTTATTAGCCGAATGTTGTTTTCTTAGCATGAAAGATTAACAACAGCTCTTTTTTCCTTTTGGCCTGTTTAGAAGCAGGAGCTCTCCTAGAAGCCTTTCCAGACAAAGTCAAATTACGCAACAGTTTAGAGGAGTGGAATGGATAAAATTTGGAGGTGATAGATGACAAGATTGCTACTGGTTCTCTGTGGAATATGTCAAGCTTTCAACTGTTCTGTTGGGATTATCATGCATAACACTCCTGCCACACAGATCTCAACAAGGCTGCTCTAGAGAGCCACAGTGTTTAAATGTCCCTTTTAACAAGAATATTCATAGTGCACTGGAGATAGCTTTACTTGAGCTGAGCCTTTATGGAAACATCTGTTAATCAAGTTTTAGTTTTGTGTTTTCTTACTTCATTTTTAAGTCAGAGTACATATATGTATGCCACGGCAAGAATCAAATCCTCTTGATTCGTGATAGATCTGTCCCACAGTATGATATTCCTATGTAGGCATCATCTCTGAGCATAGAGTGGGGAGGAAAATGCAGTATTCAACAGAAGTGCTAAATTTAAAAAGTACTAGAGGTTGTGCATACACCTGTCCTCTGACCACTCCATAACTTTTCTCTTTAGAGCATTAAGTATGTGGCTGACTTTGAAGCTGAGTGACTTTGTGCCAGGAAATAAAATAGCCTATCTGGAGGTAGACCAATGCCTATTTAGGTTTTACTGATCACATTATACTCCAGGGGAGAAAGGTTTGTGGAGATTAGCTATTGCCTGCTGTAGTGCAGCAGAAGGGGATAGACACAGAAACCCCAGCATTGGACAGCCCAAACTGAGCAATAACAGTATAAGGATTTATATCCTTATATTGTTTATAGGAATCGATGAGGGCTTCAAGCCCTGCACTTTTCCCTGGAAATACATTTTCAGGCAATAGTACAGCATAACAGTGCTGTATATATATGTATAATATATTTAATAGTACAGCAGTACTGCTCATCCTGAATATAGATTCAAATGACAGAGTTCACTGCTTCTGGATGGGGCTCCTCTCTGAAAAGTCAGTGTACTTAATGAAGGTACAAGAATCAGGAACTTTGTAAGCTTCACGCTTTGTTGAATTTTTAATGTTTAGGAAATGACACTTTCATTAAAGAATTACTTTTGCCAAGCATATTGTACAGTTCAAAATGTAAGGGCTATCCTCTTTGTATGCTTTAATGCCTTTCAGGACAATTATAGTTACTGTAGAAACTTCATTGTAGTGATTAGGTTTTTATCAATGGGTCTCAAAGCACTACCTAAAGGAGCTGAGAATTATTATCCCTGTTTTATGTGTGAGGAAAGAGTTAAAAGATGATGAAAAGGCTGGCAAAGGACAAATGGAAGAGTGTAACAATGGCCAAACTAGGAACAGAGATGAGGACAAGCCTCATGCGTTACACAGGAGGCTGTTCTTCCTCATGCCTTGCTTTCTAGCGATGTTTTCGCTCAAAGATTAGTGTTCACGCTATATGGTTGTGTTTTTCATTCACATAGAGAACTGCATAACTTGGGGTTTTTATTTAATGCAGACGTTATGCATGTATTGAGACACTGAGCAAGTGCCTCCCCTTGAAGGCCAGTGCTCCTTACCCAGAGGTTCATGTGCTGAATCAGACATTTGCTACATTATGCTTCCTAATGCATAATGATCTATTGGGCCCTCCCTTTCTATGAGCACGACTATGCCAAAACCAGTAGAACAGTTTGGTTATTTATAATAAAATTATTCACAGTTATTTATAATACAAGCTATTTACAATTATTTGTCAGATTTATCTGACAAAAGGAATTTTCCTTACACCTCACATGTGCTGTTCTGTGTAAAACATGGCAGGTAATTTTGATCCAAATGCATCTCACCACCAGCTAGGTACAGACTAACTCACCCCAGAGGGTCACTGAGAACATTAGATCTGAATTGCCTTTTAGATATGTCTTTCCCTCTCTCTTCAATGCAGAGACATTGTGGTGACCAGTGTCCAACCCTGAGTGTCTCAGAAGCTCCAGACTAGGTAGAAAAGACCTTTTGGTCTGTTTAGGGAGGGAGAACATCCCTCCTTTTTTTTTGTATGCATAGTTAAACTTGTCAATGAAAGAGTATGCCAGCAGAGCCTACTGTATCACGCAGGTAGCGTTGCATTCCACTGGAATGAATCATTCAAGACAACACTGGTTTTATACAGTGCTCCACAGTGTGTCTTCAGAATGGGGAGAGCTGACATGTTGTTTGAAAAGGTCACTTAAAACCTATAGGTGGTTGGCAATTATTAATATTTATTACTTGTCTAAGGAACTTTACGTGAAGATATTCCTTACAGCTTCTGAGCTGACAGATAAAACTGATTGAGTTCCTGTTCTTATCTGTTTGAAACTTTTTTTTCCTTTTCCTTCTTAGAATTTATTCTGTGCATCATGTTTTTACTGAACAATTTGGAAGTGAGAGGAAATTATATTACTATTATTATTATTTGGAGCTATACAATTATCCTATTAAGGTTAATGATGCCAGCAATTAAAAGGCATCTAGTTATTTGGAAACTGTCAGTTGGGACAAATTGTTCTTTAATGTCTCTACACATGGATTACTTTGATGGGATTGTAGGAAATTGGTAGGTCAGTGCAATATTTCTTGTTGGTTTTTGCTGTCAGGAGCCTTTCCCTGCTGTCCTTGAAAAGTATTGTAGGAAAGTATAAACCACATTGTACCATCCCTTATCTTTCTTATGGGTATTAGTTACAAATATTCTCATTAAGTCTTTGTCAATGAATTATGGACCAGCTATTTATGGTACAGAATTATAAATTGTCCGTGAATGTTTGTGCTCATGGGTTTCTGGCTCTGAAATTGCCTCTTTTTTTACAAAACTGTTAGTTGTAAAACATGTCTGGATCTCTAGGGTATGAGTGGCTTTGTAAGCCCCCCAGTAAAATTTTCCCTTTCTGGAAGATATTGCAGTGCATAAATTTTTTTTTTCCTCATGAAAAACCCTTGCAAGCACCAGGCAAGCTGCTCACTTGTGTTTACATGAAGCCACAACTTCATATGCAGCCAAGAGAGATGAATATCTATAAAGTCAAAATTTTGCAATCGCTAGTTTCGATAAAGTCTGTGGTATTTAAAACCTAGGTGGGAACACTGGTGTTTTCTGGCATTCCATGCTCTGTTTTGACTCTTCATTAGACATCCCTCAGTGAGCATATGTAGTGATACCTGCAGTGGTTTTCCCTGGAATATTGTCATATTTATTTTGGGCAATTAGATGTGACAACATCAACATTTAGAGTATTGCTTGTATTCCCTGAACTCAGTAAAGGGAACAGCTGGTTAATACTGATAATACATTGAAATGAACACATGTGGATGCACAAATACATACAATTATCTAGAGGATAGTTGGCATGATTTTATGAAGCTACTCTCATGCTAACTAACAGTTAAAAAAAAGGTTTCATTTGTTACCAGTCTCAAAGTGATAAATCATAATGAAAAATCAAAGCCCTGATCTAGGAAACACTTCCAGTTAAAAATGTTATTTGGATGCTTGAAGTTAAGAACTGCACAGGAAAAAGTACTTAGAACTGAACTGCAAAATGGAAGCCATAGTAGCAGTTGGGGGTAGATGCTCCCCTCCTTCTCTGAGCAACTTCCAGTAGAAAAAAAAATCACAACAAAATCCAAAGCATATATTAAACTTTATTTTCAATATAGGTGAAATACAATGTTTAAATGAGAATGCAGACAGTGGTCTTGGAATTAGAGCAGCACTAATGAGTTGCTGGTGAGCTTCAGTGGGAGCCTATGCAAAGCACCTAATCACAAAGACCCATCTTAATTTACATCCTTGTAGTAAATGGGGTACTTGCTAAAACTACTTTAATTCTGTGTTCCTTTAAAAGTGGAAAAATGTTTTATTGATTCATCTTGCAAAGCAGACAAGCTGCAATGAGATGTAACCAAGTACAGAAAAATTTGGAGAAGTTAATTTTTTTCATTATGCCCCGTTTCAACTTCCCACCAAATTTCCTTTTCCTTTAAAGGAAAATAAAATCTCAGCAAGGAGTCTTATGCTTGAAACCAGTTTATTTTAAGCAGTGAATGAACATTCTTTAGAGTTTTCATGTTCACCACAAATATGGATTCAATTTGCAAGCAGGTCTCTAAGCTAGCTCAAGTCTGAATTTTACAAGACAGGAAAAATCCTCCCACTTTTAATACCAAACTCCAAAAGTGATTCCTTTCCCAAAGGCCAGAAATGCCAACTATTTATTCCTTTTTTGTTTTCCTAAATAATTGCATAATTTAACATAACTGTCTGATGAATATTGTTTATTTAGTCTTAATATTTAATTGCTCATGCGAAACAATTATCCAGGTTTTTGCAACAACTTTGAAATCTGTTTAGGAAAATAAATACAGCAATTAGAAATTAAAAGTCCTGTTGCTCAGTATAATAACTACATTGGTTTTAAGCAATAAAGTAGAGCTAAGCTTTGTTCCTTAATTACTATTATTATTTTTTTTTTCTCATGTGTATGTGCGCCATGCCTATTTTCTGCCTGGGGCATCACATTTGTGGAAGCTGGTCCTGAGACTGTCTCCAGCCAGTTTTGCATGTACACCATGGTGCACAGTTCATAAAGAACCAGGTGACTGATTACTCTGCTAGAATGAAAGGGTAAATGAGAATACATTTAACTAACCACAGGAAACCTAATTATAATCAACATCGAGTTATATTTTCTCCTAATTTCTGAAGTATTTCTGGTGTGGGAATTACTTTTGCATCACTAGCTGTAATTGCTTCTTAAGTATATATAAACCTTTTCACAGTGGCAAGTTTTAGCATCAGATGGGAGAATCATCTTTAGCAAAGCCTCAGCTGCAATGCTACTAATCCTGGATGCTCTTGGGGTGTAGCCTCTCAACTCAGTCCATACTAGGACTTTCCTCAAGTGCAATTCTGAATTCAAACATATGCCTGTGTTTTGGATTTCCCAGCACAGTGGGTTCAAATCTGAACTTTACAGCTGGGCAGAACTATGTTTTAGGTCCAGGAAAAGCAGTCATATAGTGTCATAACTGTGACCTCTACCAGATGAATACCTGTCAAGAACCTAATGAAATCTCGTTCATATAGCTACAGTGATGTTTTTAATGAGGCAGAACTAAACTCCAGCTAGGTAGGAAAGCAAAGGGCTTCCTATGTGTGCTCCACATGGTGCTAAAGAGCAGTAAATCGGATGCAGTGAATTTAGGGACAAGTGTGTGTCATAGGTGAGGGAAGTTTCTCAGAGTTACTGCAGGATGTTGACTGTGGGTGGCCTTTGCTAAATGGCTTCTGAGTTACTGCCCTCAAGATTGTGAAGGTAAACCCTTGTGTAACCGCACTGACCAAGCTCATTATATAAGGCAGATGAGCACTGTCACTCTGACATTAATGCTTAAGGTATCTTGACTTAGTATCTTGATCAACAAAAATAAAAGGGATTTCTCTAGGATGTGTGAACTCATATGTTAGCCCCCTTGCCCCTGTCAAACAGTAGCATCTGTTTTCTCTCAGCCAAAGCAAAACCTTAGTATTTGTTTTTTCAGGGAGTGAATACTGAATTGCCTAGAAAGACGACTTCATGACAGGATGGTTGAGGACCCACAGGCATCCTCTGATTCAGTGATGCCTCTATATGGAAAAGAAAACCGCCTATCTACTTTTCCAAAAAGTGAGGAAAGTATGGCCCTTCTCTGTGCTCCCCTGACCACAGAGAGACCTGTCCTGTTGTGGTCCAGGAGGTTGCAGGGTGCTCGCCATGAGATACCCTAAGGGCAGCTGAGCTGCAAGGAGACAGGCCACTAGCAGTTCCCATTTGTGCAGGAGTTGGGACAGCAGCCAGCCTGACCAAGAAACCTGTGGGACTCTGGCATCCTCAATATGCTGCTTCAGTACATCCTTGCATCAGGGACTGACCCTTGGTTTTCCATGCAGAGGATAAAACCCATCGCAGGAGGGAAAGAATTCCTGTTGATGGAGAGAAGACAAATTCACACGATGCTTTGCTTGTGCATAAATTATGCTTTGCATTTTTAGTCAGCGGTGTCCTTCTTTTTAATTGCTTTTTATTCAGATCTGAGATACTTTTCATTAATTCTGAATCCCCTTGGCAATGGCCTGCTAAAGTCTATGAAGGGTATGTAAGAGTAGACTTTTTGATCTGATAAAAGACACACAAAAATCAGTTGCCACATGCACCATTTGTATCAGAGACTATTGAAGAGACTGAGTGCATTTCAGTATCTTGATTGAACTTGATGTCACTTTATATTTCCTCATTCTGTCTGTCAAGTTTCAGGGGAAGCCAAATTCCTCCACTAAGGGGAGTGTGTGGAGTAGTTGGCAGTAATAAGACTTGAGCCCAGAGGATGACAAGTGAGCTGAAGAAGCTCAGCAGCAATGCTTGTAAGAATAGTGTGTCATGGAGATAATTTTAAGGCTGTTATTGATTGGGGAAAGATGAATGTGTCTTTTAATGGTATTCTTTGGTGTATCATTGATCTTCATAGAGCCCTACTGAGCTGCCTTTGGGTGCTTCACTGAGAGCACCATATGTTGCAGCCTGTGGCTGTGCAGTGATAAATTAGATGGCACCAAGCTGTGACTGAGTGCTTCCCTCTCCCTTCAGGCTTTTCCCCAAAAACCGGCTTTCTGCACTGGCCCAGCAGCCAGTGCTGAACTCGTACACAGCTTCTCTTTGTTTTCTTACAGCTCTTGTAGGGCTCATCAATGTGCTGTTGTGACAGACTGAAGCTTCTGAAATTTAGTTAGAGAGTAGTAAGAGAGTGGTTTACCCCTTCTATACAGTGAATTGCTTGAAAGTTATGTTTTCTGTTTGTATTTGTTCTCAAATAGCAGGGCATGCTTCAAAACAAACATTAGGATTACAGCTATATCGATCTCCTGGATTGATCGGGCTGACCCTCTGTCACAGCGAGAAGGTAGCAGGTGTGTTCCTGAAGGCAATCCCCAGCAGGAATGGCATTCAGTCCCAGGCACAACATTTTTCAAATGGGTTATAGGCATCTATTCTAAATGTCATATGTTTATATGAAATCTGATTAAAGAACATTTTAAACTTTGTGAACCATAATTATTTCTGAATGGTGCTTTCCTTCTGTTTGGGAAGTTTTGTGTTTCATATGGCATGAATAAACAAATATTGTGCAGAATGGCTCAATGAAAAATCCATACTGCAGAATTAAGAAAATGTGATCATTTGCACTTTTTCTTGTTAAGGCAGCTGGGTAACTCACATGATGAAATTTAATGCTTCTTTATAGGCAGTAAAAATCCATGCCAGCCGTTCGATAACCAATATGTTTTGTATTGTTTCTTGCCGTGACATAGAATGAAGCTGTTTCTGAAAATCTTTTTGTTGAGTGCTATGCATATGGAGAATACTAACTATGCATGTATTCTGGAAGCACCTCTTTTTAAGAAAAATATCTGATTTTTTTTCATAGTTTTTGTCATCTTCATTCTAATGCATCAAAAAGCTACCACAGATCACATAGATGCATTTCTTTGTGCATATTTTGCATTAATGTAGCTTTGAGACATACTCTTTCATGAGAGAATGCATTGAGTATGAATGTTTAAATAAAACTTTTCTTACCCATGAAAGGTAATTAGGTGTGGAGCTCCCAGAAGCATACTGTTGTGTTATAGTTAATGACTATGAAAATATCAGGAATATTTAAAAAAGGTTAAACTGTTTTTGACAGTCAGTATTGATACTCCCAAGTTACTTACTGCATTAATTATTTTGAGGTCTAGGTGAAATTATGGAAGCACTCAAAAAATTGCACTCTTTTCTCTTTTTTAATTTAAAAATGTAATCATAGACCTTGAATAAAATAATCCTTGAAAATTTTAAAAAACATGATTAATTAAACAATTTTTTCATTATTGAGAAAAGCCACAATTATGCCATGGTTCAGGTGTGATTTAAGTTCTTTGTCTCATCTTCAGGCCAGGCGTAATCTCCTAAATGACTTTTGGTTGCTCGTGGCAAACCATGCCTTCCATGCAATAAGGAAGAATAATAATTCTTCATGGGAACAAAGAGAGTACAGTTATGCTTAATATATATTAAAAAGTGTAACAGGATCTCCCCACAGTCTGTACCAGTGTGGCTGAGGCTGGAGTGGCACCTCCTCACTGCTGGTTCCTCACTAGTTGCAGTTACCCTGCAGGATTACCATAATGGTGAGTACCATAATGGTGAGTGACTGAGGCTCAGATTTGGTTCTGCCATCTCACTGTGCAGCTTTTTCAGAGGGAGGTAGTTTGCTACTGCCAGAGGGCTGTCTCTAGTCACCATTTCAGCCAAAATACATGCAAAACCATAGATTTTTTTAGATATGATATTAGATGTCTGCATTCCAGGGGACAGAGGTCTTCAGTGAAGGTAAACTCAGTTGTCTGGAGAAAACCTAGAGATCCCTGTGGTATCTCCAGATTTAAAACAATGCGGGGAAGCAGATGGATGTCACCCCCCAAATAATTCCTTGGTTTAAATAAGGACTGCTGCAATCAGGACTCTCTCCTCTGAACTTATCTCACTTTTTTCTTCCATAAGGACTTTTTTCCCAAGAATGCCTTGACAATTCCAGTTGCAAATCTGCCGACTCTGATAGATAAGCTTTTCTTGGTGACATGTTTCTTAGTCTTAGTTGTACTGTGTATTGGTTTGGCATGAATGATAAAAACCAATGAGTGTTTTTTAAAACTGACAGCCAGATTGGCCAATTGGATACACATGTACACCTCTGGGACACACAGCTTTAAATGCAGGTGAATTTTGGGAAAGGCCTCTTTCACTGTGGGCTTGCCATGAGGTAACATCAAGTGGGGCAGCAGCTGGGCCAGGATGGGGTGGCCAGGATGGGGCTGGCCCTGGAGGAGCCAAGCTGTGCTGCCAAGCCAGTGACTGCTGGCAGGGATGGCGAAATCATGGCTGTTAACATCCAGCCGATCCTAAGGCCTGCACCACGCTGCCGGCTGGGCCAAGGGAGAGGACCCTGGGCCCCTGGAAAGCAGCACCAAGCCCAGTCTGGCCCAAATCCACCCCATAAGAACAAGGGGTAGAGCCGGGAGAGAAGATCCTGGCCGCAGTTTCTGAGCCTTCCCCATGGCGTGGATTTGAGGCTTTCATAGCTGCAGCCCCAGCAGAGACCACGTGGCCATATGCAGGCCCAGGCAGGAAATGTTAACTCTTTCCTAACACACACTGAGACTTTTTTTAAACTCTAACCCTTCTCAAAGAGAGAGGAATGGCCAAATTGGAGATATGCAAAAGGACAATATGAAGATATCAAAGTCAGTAAAGGAAGAGTGACTTCTTAAGTGGAAGAGATGGCAAGTTGCCTTAGTTCTAGGCTGTGAATCTCCTTGATTTATGGTAATGGACTATAATATTTCCTTTAAATCATGGACTATGAATGGGGAGATGATTTTGTGGATGTGGATTCAAGCAAAGGTGTCTGATTTTGCTGAGTGGATATTGAATTAGAAACTGTAATCTCTGATTTTACTGAGTGGATATTGAATCAGAAACTGTAACCTTGTGATCCTATGAGAGGTTTGAAGCCTCATCACCAGTGAAGAATGAGAAATCCTTGGTTGTGGAGCTGCGCACCTTTAAAAGGTGAAACCCCATGTGTAAGTCCACGGCCCATATGTAGTCATGGGAAAGGCTACGTTTTGGGAAGCTCACAAATGCAGATTCTGGGGCGGGCTGCTTTTGTGGGAGCTGGAAGCCACAAACAGACTGTGTCTCTTGTGGAAAGGTACTAGAACAAAATCAGGAGGGACTTGTCTCTCTCAAAGACGGAATGAAAGACTATTTTATGAGTGGTATTGACCTAGAGTTGTGATTTTCTGTCTCTTTACATTGTTTTGTAGAAAAGTGGACTGTTGGTAGAGGGGAGGGGAGTGCTTTTGAAAAGGTTTCATGGGGTTTTTTTTGTTCACCCTTTAATGTGTGTTAATAAATCTGTTTCTATCTTTAAGTTAAGCCTGTTTTGCCTTTCTTCTAATCCTATTCCATAGTGGGAAGATAGACCACTACACTAAATTTAACAAATCAAATTCAAAAATATGAAACCACTATATACTACATCTGTAAAGGTGGGCAAGTTTGGCATATTTGCATTATCAGTCTAATCCAAAGCCTTCTGACACAGTGTCTCCCAAGTATTCAAAAGAAAACATATTCTTTCTCTTATAATTCTAGAAATGTGACTTTTTTCTATGCTTCTTTCTGTAAATGACATGTTGAGAGAAAGCTGTGCTAAATTTTTGAAGTTTGGCTCATGTTTCATGACTATTCTTACCTCTTTTAAAATAAGTAAAAAGATAAATAAAATGTTCAATAGTCCAGGCTTGGCTTTTACATCAGGTTTGTCCTCTGTACTCGTGATCTTTACCCCGTTAGGTGACAATTTAATTATCCTGATGGGCAGTGGTCAATATATAGTGCAAGGTGACTTGTCAGGTAATCCCATATGCATCAGAGGGAAATGCAAATATTAAATGTCAGTTCATAAAGCTGAATTATGCCACACACCCAGTGGGTTGCCAGGACAGGCTATATGCCTAAGTGGTCAGTTCCATCATATCCTTGACCTTTTTCATCTTGTGTCTTTTCCAGGTTTCACATGAAGGGAAGGCAGAGCTCCTTCACTAGAGGCCCTCAAGGCAGCACACACACGGAGCACTAAGATGCTGGGTGGGCAGTAGTTATCTGCCATTCTCCAGTGATACTTAGTGCCCTTGGTTTCTGCAGATCTTGAGGGATCCAGGATCTGCCAGTAAACCTACTGAATTAAGGGGTGGTGTTCCACATGCAGATGGGGACAAGTCCACAAAGTTCTTGTGGACTTCCAACTTCCACAAGAACTTTGAATTCTTGAAAGCACTGTCTATTTTCTTTCAGCCCATACAATAGTCTTGTTCGAATTTGACTTTTGCTGGCTGTTCTTCATGCAATACCGGTGGAACTTTGGGAGATGGAAGAAGTTGGTCTTTCAGGATCCAGCAGGATGTTTTTTCCTTTGCTGTGGAAAGGAGAGCTTTCATCTCAGTGGAAGTATTCAAACTGAGATCTTACAAAGGATAATCCCTAGTCTCAGCAGGACTCCCTGTGCCTGCTTTCTGAACAAGCCAGCTCAGAAACAAACAGAAGGCACATGTTCTATATTCAGCAGTGCTTTGTGAATTTTATAGAAACATGGTAGTTATACTGTAAAGTGTTTTGGGGTAGAAAGTAGATGTTGGCTGATCACAGAAGCTGTCAGGACTAGTATCATTGACGGCTTTTTGGTTGAGCAGCAAGACAACAAGGAGCCAGAGAAAATCTGTCTGCAACTTCTGAATAGTACAGTACTCCAGTCAGGACTTAAGACATCATCTCACAGCTCTGCAGAACTCTCAGAGCTCTTGCTCAGTGTCCATCCTACTGTTTCTTTCAGTCACTGAAACACAAAGTGAATGTTTTCCCAGTTCTCCTCCTGAAAGGGTTCTCTTCAGTCTGCTTGGCCAGTCTGGACATGGGAGAACCATGCACCTGGGAGGGTAATCCTGTGCAATGAGAGGTGGTGTTTTCTGGGGACAATTAAGTCTGCATGCCTGTCTATTTGTGCTCACTTTCAATCCATAAAATGACAGGTAAAAAAGTCTGTATTGCTAAGCTACAAAACTAGTAACTACAGATTTATATGAGAGAAAATTTTTGCCTGACGATACATTTGTGATCTGAATGGGTGCTGTGCTCAGTTCCTGAAGCAGTGGGGGATGGGATCACATTGCTTTGCTTTGCAATGGTTCAGTTGCATAAAAACCTTTCCCATTCAAGTACTTCCAAATCAGCCTGTGCCTCTTTCACTAGCAAGAGTCATATTTTCTTTCTTCTTTTTATTATTATTTTTCTTCTTCAACATCTGCCCAAGACTGACTTTCACCTCTGTGACAGATGGAGTGGTGGTGGAAGCTGCATCCATTTCATCATGCCCACAGCAGATAATATGGCAAGAAGACTCTACCTAACTTCCTAGCTAATTTGGGGTTATATTTTTTGATGCATTCGCTGCTCATATGTGGGACTACATTTTCCAAGGAATGCTGGGTCCTCCTGGTAAAGGACTGGGTGCCTGCTCTCAGCCTGGCAATGCCTCCTCCACCTACTGGGGCTGGACCCCTGCAGCACCCTGCAGAGCCCAGGGTGCATCTGGCAAAGGCAAAGGGTTTATCTCCATCTGGAAGGGGAATTGATGCGACCACATCAAAGCACTGTTAGATTTTACACACAGCCTGCCCTTGTCTGTGTGACTGCACAGCCTCTGAGCTTGTGTGAGTGACAGCAAAAGATAAAGATTGAGGGTAGCCACTAACATCCTCCCTGGTCAGAAGCATTATCCACAAGGAGACCAAAATCTATTGAGGAGGTGACCCGGCCGATTTCTCTACACTGTCCGGCAGTAATTTTCTCTCATATAAGTCTGCGGTTATTAGAATTTGTAACTTAGCAATACAGCCAGGTTTTACCTATCAATTAACAGATCGAATGTGCACACAAAGTGGGCTTGAACTAGAAGAAAGTTTTCAGTGCTGGAAGCGTGGAAGGAACAGGATGACTGGTCTGTTCTCCTGCAGTCTGCAGTGAACAAAAAGCTTGGGGCAAGGAGAAGAAATAGCTAATGCAGCTCTACTGTCTCAGCCAGCAAGGCAGCCTGTTAGCTAAGATCCTGAGCTTTTCTTCTGGCATTATTAAAAACATACTGCAGTGGCTGAGAATTATTATCATCCAGTTGTGTGGCCTCTGCATACCTGCAATGAAAGGGAATGAAATAAAAGAGATAAATCACTTGTCTTTGTGACTTTTTCTTTAAAAACTGTGAGCAGGTGTTCATGCCGACATATTCTAGTGACAACATATTCTATGACCTTTAGTTTAAAGGATTTATTTTGCATTATTCCTTGCTTTACAGCTTTAAAGACATAGTAATGAGGTACTCTCTGTGCATCCTCCTACTCAGAGAAGCTATATTGAGAAGTACAGCTGCAGCCAGCGGGGTGTTAATCACCACTTACCGACAGGCAGGACTAACACAGGCAATTGGAGAGTGTGCTAATTTTCAATAGGACATCTACTCTTGCCATCCTGTCTCCCATTAATAGGGTAACATTTGAAACACTCAAGCATGAGCTGTTTTACCATGGAGAATAGATTTATGTAAACAAACATTATTCTGGGGTGAAATTAGCCAAGGCTTTAAATTGATAAGCACGGCTGCAAACAGGTCTGATGACAAGAATGCAAGAGGAATATGGCGGTTTTCTGTGAGACCCAGAGTACCACCCACAGCCTGGGATGGTGGGCTTGGTGAGCTGTGGGCTGGCTAACAGTAATGTGAGATTTCCCTGCACTCCATCAAGTTGAGGGATTTACTGTCTTCCTGCCTCTTGCTGCTGGCCTTGACAGTAGGGAGTTTCAGTGTCTAGTGCCGTTTCAGACAACTGTCATTAGGATAGAGGTTATTCAAGATAATAATTAAATCCTTGTACCACAGTCCCATCACAGTGTTACCTCCTACAAATTATGTTGTCTTCTGGATCTTCACAATTAGCTCTTTGATAAATTTTAATTCTTATAAAAAACCCACTTCCATTAGGGATAACATTACAAGCACAAAAGATCATATTAATTTTGGATCTCTATTACCTTTTCCAGTATTACTCAAAATTTAGATTGTCTTGAGTAGCCAGGGGGCCAGCATGATGGATCCCAGTGACTAATCGCAGTAGGATAAGAGGTTATTACATCCCAAAGAATTATGAGTCTCATAAAATATTATTAAAAGTTAATGTGTTTGATTTTTCTCTTAAAATTATTCAAACAATTTTACTATCACTGGGTAGCTGACAATTTGCAAGAGGGTAATCAGAAAATATTCCAAGGAAAATGTGAATGCATAGCTTTTAGATTGTTTCATTATGTGTTATTTTACATTTGTTATGACTTTTAAACTTAATTATCTCACAGGGTAGATAGTGATGCACTCAGTGATTTGCCAGACGCCAAAATATTAAAATATAATGACTCATGGTGGAATATATGCATCCAGATATTTTTAGTGTTATTGCTTGCCTTTTAAAATATTTAAATCCAGAGCATGAATTGACACTAGCTCTCTCTTTGTTTTAATAGCTCTTTAAATAGGAAGAAAAATCCCCATTTTAAAGAGAAACAAGAAAATGGCTAAAGAGCTTTGAACCTCTCATGATGGTGCTTTGGCTTCTCCTGGCTTGTTCTCATCTTCAGCAGCTAGATGATTAAATATATCAAACCACCTCCCATATCCGATTCAATGAACATTTGCTTCTCAAAAAACACCCAGAAGTCTGAGGGAAGCTTGACGAGTGATTTTTCTTTTTCTGATGTTTTAATTATTTGCATGTGTACTGGGTGTTCTGTGTTTCAGAGAATGCTCCTAATCTTTTTATGATAAAGTCTTTTGATTTGGAAATGAGAAGAGGAAGAAAAATAACCCTTCAACACAAAGCATTTAGCAAGCTCCTTTTTATTCCTACGTGGATGGCATGGCACATCCATTCTTTGGACCTAAGCACTGTGATGGCTTTGATGCTCACAAGTGTCCGGGTAGGTCATAGCATGGGCATCAGTTTTAGCAGCACACGCTGCACCAGCAGAAGTTGCTATTGAGTCTGGAGGTGTTGCATCCTCCCACAGAAAATTTCCTCCACTTGCTCCTGCTTTAATCCTTTTCCTTTTCTACACAGCTAGTATACGTGCTGTGATTGAAGTAATTAATGTCAATCATTCAGTGGACACTGCGGATGGCATGCATAGCAAGACCTAAGGGGAATTAGAGTTACACAGACCTTCAGCAGCAACAGATTTCTCTTTGCTGGCTGAATTTTGGTACTTGGGAATAGGCAGGTAAAAATAGATCCAGAGGACAGATAAAAGACTACGTTTACAGCAGCTGAAGGATATGACAGTTTAAAGCAATAGGTTTTTGCTTTGCGTAACAGCCCTGCCATATTTTGAGATGCCTATGGAGAAGGTATTGCTTTGGCTTGCCTCTCAGCCTGCCAGTTCTTGGCTCCCTCATACTTACAGTTTATAGTTTGATATGGAACTGAAACTCAAAAAATGTTAAAAAAAAAAAAGTTTTAGAGAAAGGGAAGAAAACAGTGAGTGAGGGTGGGATTTCCTCTCACACAGTAGTGCCTGAACCAGAAGAAAGCTGACTCACCTTCTCTAATTTAACCTCAGTGTACAGATTTGTCTTGGGCCCATTCCTGATGCAGCAGGCTGGCTCTCATGGTGGCCAGCATAACAAAACTGTTCCATTGGCCTTGTGAGGAGGAGATGCTGCTCCAGACTGTGTTGGGTGTTTGCAGCATTTGAAGGCTGTGTGATCACTCCAGCATCAGTTCACTGTGCTTCAAAACCTGCTCTGTACCAAGCCCAGTACTGTTGGCTATGGGTCAGCCTCACTGTTAGCGAGAGGATTCATAACTCGTGGTAGCACGGCAGCTTATGACAGGGGAGGGCTGCGCTCTGCTGAGATAAATTACAGTGCCAGCAGGCAGGAACTGATGCCAGTGATTAAACCATCGCATGCTCTCACCACTATTCAGAACAAGAGAAAAGATTTTTGCATGTGGAAACTTGACAAGGAAATATAGAAGGAAGTAAATTAAAAAGCCACTCTTTTTTTTTAATTTCTTCTTTTTGGTTTCAACGAATTCCAGATCCTCCTTTGAGGTGTTTCTGAGGTGGTGCATGCTCTGCTGAGCAGCAGAGTGCTGTTTGGCAGGTGTCACCAGGTGGCACTGCTTTCAAAATGTCATTGTGCACTAGGAAAGGCAGAGATTGGCATCTCGTTCCTGCTGACATTTTAATACACCTTTTTGATGAGGCCATCGCTGTGTGAGAGGCCACAGAGTTTGCTTTCGGCCGATATCTTTGATTGAAGTTGCTCCCTGGGAACAGGGCATTGGCGTTTGGCTGAGTGTCTTGAAAGAAGGGATCGCCTGCGTGTTATTTATGACAATCTCCGCTCCAGGATGAGTGTCTAAATGTAAATTACTCAATTTGCGTTTAGAGTATATCAACTCTGATTTCTCCTCCACTGAGAAACCAGTCTGCAGGGTGCTGACATCTGCTAGCATTCAGAAAGGAAGCAGCACATGTTCCTAGAAGTTAAAAATGGGAGAGACATATTGCATTTTCTAACATTGTTTTTCCCTCTGCTATTGCCAGCGTTTATTCCCAGTGCTTAGATCTGGTTATGCTTAATACAAATCCAAGTGGTTTAAGTTAGCACAGTTGCCGTAATTTCTCAGAGCAAATACTGTTGCCACCCTCCAGGTATCTTTTTTTCTGTTTAATTTACAAGGGTTATAAATGATTGTCGTGTCTTTCCTTACTGTTTAACCATTTACTTTTCCCTAATTGATTTCTTTTGCTGCTTTGTTTGTGTGCTTTAAATTATAAAGTTTTAACTGCATCATTTTAAAGGGACCCCATTCTACAACCACTGACATTAAGAAAGGTGATTCTTCCCCTCTGCTCTGCACTGGTGGGACCACATCTGTGGTGGGATGGTGGATCCATCTCTGAGCACCCAAGTATAAGACATGGGCATACTGGAGCCAGTTTAGTGAAGGATCACTAGGATGATTAAGTTTTGGAGTACTAGGGGTATAAGGAGAACCTGAGTGAGCTGAGACTGGCCTTGGATCAGTGAAGACTCAGAAGTGATTTTTCCAACACGTACAATACCCAAAGGGAGGATGCAAAAAGGACAGAGCCAGGGAAGGATGTGAAGAGCAGAGTGCCAAGCTCTGCTCAGTGCTGCCCAGTCACAGGACCAGAGGCAATGGGCACAAACTGAAATACAGGAGGTGTTTCCTGAACATCAGGAGACTTTTTCACTTGAGAGTGACCAAGCACAGGCCCAGGCTGCCCAGGGACATTGTAGAGTCTCCATGTGCAGAGACACTCAAAACCCAACTGGACATGGTTCTGAGAAAAGTACAGTACCTGAATTTCATTGTCTTCAAAATTCAAGAAACAAGAATTAATGTAGCCCAGTGTCCTGGTTTAGGGCAAATTCTGGGAGGGAACCTCCAANCATAGATTTATTCTTGTCCTATCAAAACATTTCTGCCGTACCCTCAAATTTTTTAGTTTTTTTCTTATCCCAAAATGTTGTCATTAATTGGGACATTTAAACCCTTAAGTCAGCAAAGTCATACCATGCAATGGGATATATTTGGGTGTGAAGTGACAAATTTCCCATTTTTTGCCAAAATATACACGTAAAAAGCACTTCTCATAATATTCCATATTCATAGAATCATAGAATGGTTTGAATTGCAAGGATTCCTCTAAAAATTGTATAGTTTCACCCTTGCTGCCATGAGCATGGATACCACACGCTAGATCAGGTTGCTAAGGGCCCTATCCAGCCTGGATATTTTTAAGGCCTCCAATGTTTCCACCCCATAAAATACTTTTTTCAGAATATATTTTTCTGCATGCATTTCTATGCTTTTTTTCTTTTTTATTAAATTCTTTCAAGTATTTTTATATCGTTTTCGTGAAGTTAACTAGTATCTTTCAAATTACTGTCATTGCAATAATTCGTTCACTTGCTATCTTTTTTCTTAAAGCATTTAATCATCATATATTATACTGGATAACAGTGCATCCAATGGCATTGATCATAATAGCACCCGTTATGAATTCCTCCTTGCAGTATTTCCAGACTTGATGTTAATTTGTATTTTTCCCCCTATTGTTTAATTACCAGTCTGTATAACTGTGTCAACAGCTGAGAAATGTTAACCTTTTTTTCATGATTTTATGGGACAATATTAGATTTTACAGCAGTTTGTGTCATTTATTGGAGTCCTTTAATACCTGAACCGTAGTGACCGAAATCTGTGCAATTACCTACTGTTCAGGAAGCCAGTCACCTTCTACTGGGATTTTAGATGCCCATTTAAAAGCCTGATTTCCATCCTGTTTATAAAACTCATGGTGTCTGAGCTTACAATTTATGGACAAATTTGCTGTCACTCATCAAGCCCTAAGCCCAGGCAACCCATTGCTGCCTTTCTCAAGGGAACCCCTCAATGTTATTTGTTCTTACTGGAATCACACCTACCAAGAACATGTCAAATGGCATTGTAATGTCCTCTGCTGAGTGACAGCCATGAGCAGGTCTTGGCAAAAGTTCTGACACAAAAGTTTGAAAAATTAATTGGGCCATCATTTATTTTGAATGATAAGGCAATAAACCAATGGCTCAGTGGGCTGCTGTGCAGTCATAGTAACAAAGCTGGGGAACTCAGTCCAACAATGAACCACCACAAGTAGCACTTAGAGAGATATCTTTTAAAAGTCAGCATTTTGTAAAAGAAATTATGCAATTAGTAATTGTAGTGGTTATCACATTCGCCTAATTTTCATTTTAGTGGAATAGGATTAAAAGAAAAGCAAAACAGGTTCAATTTAAAATAGAAACAGTTAGATTTATTAACATACAGTAAAGGTAAACAAACAAAAAAACCAACTACGAAACCCTCTCAAAAACAACC
>WBMY01012864.1:805059-865031 GCA_013397315.1 Donacobius atricapilla
CCCTCCCGGCCCGGCCGCGATGTTACCTCATGGCGCGGAGTCCCGGAAAGAGAGCGGGTCTCCCAAGATTCCTGTTTTTAAGCGGTGTCCCAGAGGGTGTACGTACACCTTTTACCTGTTTGGCCAGCTTAGCTGTTAGGTCCAAAATGGATTAACAATTGGTTTTTCTTACCATTTATGCTAAACCAATACAGTAATTTTTTCAGTAATATAATGTTATGTTAAGCGAGCAAAATGCCTTTCCAACTGGCCATCAAAGACTGTGACTGGTTGCCATGTTGTTCACCAATTGCCATAAGGAAAGAAGCATCTACTAAGTGCAGGCATCATTCTGTGTGCTGTCAGTCACTGAGTTGCATTTGATCTGAGCTCATTGACATCAAGAATTGTGATGGTGACTGTGGCAGGGGGTTGCCAGCAAAAGTGAATGTAACTATGTAGAGCTCAGCTGGAGCACACTTTCAGAGACAAACTCATTCCATGTCTTGAAGATAGCTGTCTTACGAGAGGATAAATCATCTCTGAAAGTACCTGGCTTTCTCTGCTTACTGCAGATGAACTGCCTGAGACTCAGAATTTCACAATGACTGACAGCAAGTTGAGTAGGTCTTACCCTGGAAGTTCTGTAGGAAGGAGTAGGTGTCAACAGAAGTCAAAAGGCTGCATATTAAATTGAGGATGCTTTGAATGTGTTTACACTAACCATTTTCATCCTATAATATAGATTAGAAATAGGGAAGGCTGACAATTTAGAGATAAGAGATAAAGAATATCTATGTTTGAATGTATGGTACCTGTCTCCTACTCCCAGTGCCAGACTACCCAGAGAAAGCTTTTTATCCACATAATTAAATTAAATTAAAATGTCAAAAGAGTAAGGAAGACTGGACACAGCTGTTCTCAAACCATGGTGATCTGTGTTACTCCATAGTGCACTAGCAGACTGCACTCACAAGATTCCAGAGCAAGGACATTTAAAGCAAAAACCATTTACAGAGATCAGTTATTTCAGTGGTTCACAGCAAAGCACAGGCATGGTAATTCTGAGCTCACAACTGGCAAAAGTGAGAGGAACTTTGACCAATAGAGTCTGTAGATCTGAAAAGAGATCTCACAAAAATCTGTATTTCAATTTACTGGAGTTCAAGAAAGAAAAAGAATTTCCAGAGTTCAGTAGTATCCCACAGACTTCAAAAACCAGAAGACCACTGTATTCAAAGAATCTCCAAGAATTTGACTGCCTGAAAAAAAAAAAAAAATCTCATTGAAAAAGAAGAATTCAAATATCAGATATAATCTTGTTTATAATCACTGGTACTGAATCTCACAAAGTCACATACTTTTACTTTGGACATATTTCAGTCTTTTCAAGATGAAAAATACTAATTTTATCTGAAAAATTAAACTGAAGGAGTCTATCTTCTTGAAAGGACATTGGCTTGCCCTCTCCCGGTTTACCTTTGCACAGATACTGCTTGATGAGTCAGGGACACAGTATCTCTCACTGGGGTTAACAATCCTTTCACCTCTGCATTTCAGCCTGGGCTCTTGCAGGTGTTTGGACAGAACCTTTCCTCTCCTATAACCTTTGTTTCTCTGCTCCTGTGACGGGTAATGTCTCCTTCTCATGGATTTTTGAGGCCTGAGTCAGGTTTCAAACTCAGATGAATGCAGAACATCTCCAGAATAGAAATATTACTGTGACAATTATTTGTTTACTCATATTTACATCATTTACTTGCACTTTGAGTGAATAAACCCCTGTCAGAGAAAATAACACCATGATCGCTTTAATTCTGAGCATGTATAGTCCACCTATCATCCAGTTAATTTACTGTGCTAACAACTGTCTCACTACATAATGGATTAGATAATACCTTTTTTAATGTCCACAAATAATTGATGTCCTGGTTCAGCAAGGCAGTAAAAGGCTGTCCTTGTTCAGCAAAGTGCACAGACACGCCTTTAACTTTGTACAAGGTGGTAATGGCGACAAGACAGCCAACTGCTCCCCATCTAATTGAGCTGTTATTTTTGTCTTCAAGTAACTTTGCCTGTTAAGTTGTGCCCGTTAGAGAGTATAAAGTGCTAGGCTGAGTTTAAATTTAAGTTTTCTGTGCAGCCTAGAAGTATGTTTTTAAAGAATATTAATGTTACTTGTTGGCTTGCTGACAATACCTGTTATTTCATCCATATGTCCTCTGGATTCTAAAAAGGAAAACTCCATATTATTTATGGATTTATCAAATATTCCTTGTGTATTAGATATATTTTTCCTTAACAACTATTTGGAGAGAGGTTTTGCACTCAGAAATATATTTCTTAATGAGAAATATGTGGACAAAACCAAATCATCTTTCTGTTAATTGTCCATTACCTGTGTTTTAGTTATTTTGAGCATCTGCCACGAAGTGGTGGCTATGAAAACACATTACTGCCTTATTAATGCCAGTCATTTCCTCATTAAGATTCATACTGCCTGAAAGACGCCATGAAGAATATGAGACAGATATTTCCTAATAGAAAGTCAGAGTGTCGTGGTTTAACCCCAGCTATCAACCTGGCCCCATGCAGCTGCTTACTCACACTTCCACCAGTGGGCTCGGGGAGCAAATCAGAAAGGTAGGAGCAAGAGAACCCATGGGTTGAGATAAACAGGGAAAGCAGAAGCCATGCATACAAGCAAAACAAAACAAGGAATTAATTCACTGCTCACCATGGGCAGACAGGGGTTCAGCCATCCCAGGAGAGCAGGGCCCCATCATAGGTAAGGATGACTTGTGAAGACAAAATGGCATCACTCCAAATGCCTCTTTCTTCCTCCTTCCTCCAGTTTACATACTGAGCATGATGTCATACTGTCTAGAATATCCCTTTGATCAGTTTGGGTCACCTGTCCTGGCTGTGTCTCCTCCCAGCCTCACATGCATCCCCAGCTTCCTCACCAGCATGGCAGTATGAAAACCAGAAAAGACCTTGGCTGTATATGTGCCCTGCTCAGCAATAACAAAAACATCTCTATGTTATCAACTCTGTGTTCAGCAAAAATCCAAAACACAGCCCCATAACAGCCACCATGCAGAAAATTAACTCTCTGCAGCTGAAATCAGCACATTCCTCCCATTGCTCCATATCATTTTCATCATACCCAGGTACTACACTATTCTACATAGCTTCACTACTCATCACCACCCCACTTCCCATCCTTTGATATAATAAGCAGATATTGTTCCCTTACTCCATGGATGAACCCTGCAAAATGTCCATAAAATATCTACAAAATGTCTGTTGAATTATCTGTTGAATGAATCTCTGTTGGAAGTGGAATGTTCAGTAGTAATGGTTTTGACAACAACAACCGCTTCATTGTCCTGGGCCATGCACACTTGAAATAGGTACGCACAAGAAGACTCTGAGGTAGATAAATTACTAAATCTTTAAGATACTGATATTTTAAAGTATTGTTCCAATTCAGAATTCCAGATGAAACAGAAAAGGGGTGGCCTGATTTACAAAGTTGTTGGTGTTAATGAAGTCATCTGAGGCCCCAAGCCATAAGGAGTGAGTACCAAGTCTGGGAATCTCATACTCAAAACCCTTTCTCAGTTCTGTCATTGGGAGCCATAGGTGTGATTTGTAAGGTATCTGAGGAGTCTCAGTGCATGTGCATTACTGTTGCCTGCTTTGAGGAGTCTGAAAAGCCCCATGGGTCCCTCTTGGGAAGCACAAGTGGGAAACACCTTCCTTCACAATCCTTGAGGCACACACAGTACCTGCAGATGTGGGTGCCACACCAAGTAGCAGTTGGGCCTGCTTTTGTCAAAAGCTGGTCGTGGTGTGTAGGAACAGAGGGATGTTTCTTCATTTGCTTCTAGAGCCTAGGAGACTCAAGCTTGCTTCTCCCATTGCTCATGAGATCATTGCGACTGTGTACTTTCCTGTTTCTTCAAGGAAGGAATTTCTCCCCAGTCTTTGGGTTTGTTTCCTTTTGACCCAAAAGAAATTAAGATTTGGAGTACAAAAGTGCACGGATATGACTGTAATAGGAGTTGTAGGAAATACTAATCAAAAAGAAATTTAGTACACCATAGTGCAAGGATGATTGTGATAGTAAAAGCAATGAGGAGATGCAATATTCTGTGCCTGAGCAGAGTCTGTGCAATCTGCTGTAAATAAAACACTGAACTATGGGCTTTCAGATGATGATAAAAAGAAATATTGAACAGGCACCTCACTGAGCACTGCCTGTTCATTGCACTGAGCAAAGCAGGGGTTCTATGGAAAAATAGTAATTTTTATTGCAAATAAGTAGGGTGTTATAGTGGCAAAATAAAAGCTGCACAAATTATATTTTTTCTGGCATTTTCCAACTCCCTGGACAATATTTCACCTTGTAACGGAGGTTTTTATACATTACTTTTCTCATGGAACTGATACGCTTTTGTAATTAAATATGCTGTACTCCTTGAATTTTATGTGTGATATTCAACATTTTAGGAATTTAATGTTTTAGTTGTGTCATTTACTTTCATTCATATACTTGTAGCAGACTGACACAAGGAAATGTGTATTCCATGGAAAGACCTGGGGAGATCTGGTAAGCTAGGACAGACATAGAACTGCCCAGGGCAGCAAAATGAAGCAGATCATCCTAGTGTGTTTGCACACTCATAAATCCAGCGTAACTCCTGCATGGCTGCAACAGTTTAGGTACGAAGGCCACAATTTTTTTTTTTGCTTTGACCGTACAGTCGAACTGGCTTTAGATATCCTAGTATGTGCTCAAAAAGCAGGGTTGAGCAATGATGCAAATACTCCTTTGACATGAAACCACTGTACCAATTCAAAGCTGTCCAGAAGGAGTCAGCAAATTGGTTTTGTCCCATACCAGGCTGTTTTGTTTTGCATCTGCCTGCATTGCCCGGTGTCACATGTGAGCACGTAAAACCAGGGGAGGCTGGTGTGTACTTTAGCCAATTAATGCTGCTCGGGTTTGCCAAGGGTCATATTTGCAGTGCCAGGCCTCACAGCCACAGGCAGACCTGGAATGTAGCGGCAGTGGAGTAGTCAGGAGGGGCTGAGCCATTTCTCAGCCTTCTTGAAGATCTCAGCTGCCTTTCTGTGCCGTGGCCTCAATGGGATGCTCCTGTCCTCTGTGCTGAACCTCAGCGGTCGGTTCCTGCATTCAGTCTGTTTCCATGGTTCATTTCTCTTTCAGAGCTGACATGCTGTTTGATGTTGCCTCCCACCAACCCTTGGTAATAATATATTTCTGATAGTCTCTTCTTAAATGAATGGAAAGCATTCATTTTTAAAAGCGGTAAAGAACTGCCATTTGTAACACCCACATCCATTTTTAAGAAAACAGAAAACAGATTTCTTATTGAAGGTGAGAGAACATTTTCTATGGAAAGCATGACATCCAGAATCTTCCTTATGCATATGAATAAAATACTACAGATTTTTAAATTTTTTTTTTCTTTGACTTATCAACATGAGAAACTTCTCTCATCAATGTCAGGGGAAAAAAGATACGATTATGTGGATGGCTTGAAGTAGCACGGGGATGGCTAAGCTGAGTCATACCAAAGGTCCATCTAACCTAACGCCTTGCCTCCAAAAATGGAGAGTCCAAGGAGGACAAGAACAAGGCAAGCATGTAATGGTGATACCCCTGAATATACTCCCCGGGTTGAAAAATTCAAAGCTTGAGAATATCTTGCTTATTGGAGATTTCTCTGTATTTAATAGCTGTTGGTGGGTTTATCTGCCATGTCAAGTAGCTTCTTCAACACCTTTTTAAAATGGTGTTTTTAATTCAGCTGTTTTTGTAGAACATAGTTGTCTTAAAGCCTTTTTAGGAAGCAAAGCTAAGTCCAGGCTAGATTAAAATAACAAAGTCCAGTTGCAATACTATAATATTATAACTGCCTTAGGATATCTGGCATTGGAAGTTACACTGATGCCACATGCCATATGCTGAATGATAGGGTTATGCCAATATATAACTCGTTTTAAACAACAGGGGTAAACCTGCAGAAGGGAGAAGACTGCATACCAAGGTTTTCAAAATAATACTTGGCTCTCAGATTTGTTAAGAAAGCCTGAACTAACAGGAATATTCTAATGCACAGGGATCTAAACAGCCCTCAGAGAGTCTGTGTGCCTGGGATGCAAAAACGAGGTGGTTCCAGCTTCAATGAGCTAAAATAAAAAAAAATCTCATTTAAAAAAAGTTAGCTTGTAGAGGAAGGGCAGAGATGAGGGCAGCACCATGAAAATGGCCCGTGGGGAAGCAGCCACATACCTAAACCAAGGCGCCTCCAAGGTGAGAGCTGTCCCCCATGCTCCAGCCTTCAGCCTGCCCTCCTGAGTCACCACAGCCCCTGTGCCCACCCTGACAAGTGACACCACAGCTCTGTGGCTGACAAGGGTTTTGAGTGACACCATCCTACTCCCACTCATATTTTCCCTGCAGCCAGCTCCCTGTATAGAGAAACGTGGTGCAGGAGCAAATGGGCTTAAACCTTAATGTAGCTAGGAGAAACCTGAATTTCTTCTGTATCAGCCCAACAGTCTGTGGTACATGGAAACGCTCTATTTCCTCTGCAGCTCTGCCAGGCATAAAGTAATTCTACTGCTGTGTGAGGACACAAATAATGAGGGAAAACAAAGAGCAGAAACAGAGGAAAAAAGAAACAAAGCGGTGCCAAAGAAATGTAGGGTTTCAATGGTAAAACCCAGCCTGTACTAATTATTGTTCCCTGTAGTAAAAGCATTGTAACGGGAAACAGCATGAAAAAATGTCTGAAGTGAGTTATTTTTAGAGTCACGGTTTGCATGAGAATACTTAAGGCTGGTGTATTTATTAAGGCCATGGAGCAAATTAAAGTGTCTTGAATAAAGGTCTATGTGCATGCAAGCTTCCTTTTCATCCAAGCAGAGCTTTCTTTAGCCTGAAGATGTAGTAGTTTCTATCCCCAGCAGGAGAGAATGGATACAAGTGCTAAACAGCACTTGGTGAGACTACTGGGATATACGGTTTTGTCATATATTAAAAATTAAACAATTATAAACAAACATTTTGCTTTAGAAAAAGCTCATTGAAAAGGAACATCTTCAAAGTAAAAAAAAAACACCAACAAAAAAACCCCCACCAAACTACATTAGTTTGCAACCTTTTCTCTTTTTAGCTAATTTTTCTAGGAAGGTAGCATATCCTCAGTTGCTCAACTCTGATGAGATTTCTTTTTTAAATTCACAGGTGTTAATTGATGTTAAATTACCTAATATTCAATATATGTATCACAAATTAGATTGACCCAGACTGTGTAATCTCTGTTAGATAAAAGACAGGAATATTGAAGTCATTAAAACTGTAGAAAAATATTCATGATGACATAATATTTTACCTGAATTTTGCTTTCCTGTTTGCATCACTTCTATACTTGTATTGACAGCAGTACTCCATATGAAATGGAAAGCAATTTACAGAGTCTTTAAAGAAATCCTAATGAATGTTTCATGTTCAAACCTTTGTGTTACTTAGGATACACATCAGCAACTTTGCTCCTTGTTAATGCCAAAATAGCTTTCATAACCCTGTCATCATCCCACTCCTTTTAAAGCAAGAAAAGTCTGTGACCTGAAGAGCACTCTGCCTCTTCAAAGGGAAGGGAAGAAATCCAGAGATAAACATGCTTACCATTAGGTATTCCTAGACCTTAAGTTCAGTTTCAGATAGGCTTTGTCTGCTGCCTGAATTCACATTCAGCATCTGCACAGATGTTCATTAATTTCTGTGAGAAATACCTTTGGAAATGAAGTCCCACACACGATTCCCCTGGCCTTTAGTTCAGAAAGATGCTAGATCATGTTGAGTCTCAATGTCAAATATCTCTGTGAGGAAAGACTAGAAAGCCTGACCTATTTGCATATATGAGTGGGTATGGCAACAGTCTGCTGCACTAATGTATGAGGAGAAGGTTATTTGACAATAATAAGATTGCAAAGATGATAACCCGCAGTTCAAAAAAAAAAAAAAAGAAAAAGAAAAAAATTCCTCCTTGTTTTTACTGACAAAAAGCAAAAAGGAAAAAGGAAGAAAAGGGAACATCAGTTCAGAGAATGTGGCTGGATTTTAATAAAGGCTGGATGGCTTCATGGCCCCTGAAAACATTTATGTATAAAAGAGTTGAGATAATAAGGCTAATCAAATGTCATGCTTCAAGTAGTCAGCTCATAGCCTTAAGGGACTGGGAAGTGCTTTTTTTTGCCACTGTACAGATGTGCTTCATTGATTAGGATTTGTCCATGTCAAAGGAAAGTTATAGAACCACAGGCATCCATGATGACTTGCTTGAGCCAGTGTTCTTATAGAGACCCGTCAGGTTCTTGGGTGTTTTATTTTATGTGAATGCACAAATGCACAAGTTTTGCAGCAGCCTGAATTCTGTCATGGACATGAGTTAAACATGACTGTATCATACTGTGCTATCACTGAGAAATCATGGAAACTTTGCTTCAAGTCTGCGCAGATCAAGGTACAGAGATTGATTTGATTGAGTTAGCGTATGGGTGGATTTTTGCTGTATCTGCAGGACCGAATTCATTTAATCTCTACGTAGTTTTCCTGAAAGGTAAAAAGTCCTTTATAGAAGTTGTTTAGAAGCCTAGACTTCTTTGTTTCATCTTATTAGCTTCTTTCTCAGAGCATAACATCCACAACTGATGGTACAGTGCCGTCCACAGCCTGGCATGTGTGACTAAGCCTGATAATTTAGGATTTGAGGTGAGAAGAAGGAGATGGTCCAATTTCTTCTAGGTATTCCAAGGTCAAAGGTATGGTAAATAATAAAAATATCACAGAGCTACAGTTGAGTTAAGAAGATAAGGACTTACAACATTGTATCTGTAAGACATTCAGAATATAAAGCAGATTGAGCAAGATATGACAAACAAGATTTGTTTTTCATATCTGCAGGGAATTGAGAACACAGTGCAAATAACTTTAATACCATTTGTACCTTAACTGTGGTGCCTACAGGATTCAGTGTTACCGGGCTGAAATCACTCATAATCACTCACTTTGGGCTTTGCCTACAAATTACAATATAACACAGAACCAGGCTGCATGCTGGAGGCTGCCTCACCATGGCAGTGCGAACTGGCTCTGGCTCTGTGTCTCTGTGTGTGTTAAAGGTCTCGTTTTGGCTGGGTATTGCTAGTAGTGAACTTGGAAAAGCTTGATCTAAGTTCTTTGCATGCCAAGTATATAGTGGAAATTGTGCATAAAATGTGATTCCCTTTCAAACTACAGTTTTTGTTGTATGAATTTTTATCACAAAGTCACTTCTAGTTTGTAGAAAGCTTTTTTTCCTAAAATACCATAGTGTCTGTGGACAAAAGCTTTATGACAATTTTTGGAAAGCAAGTTAAGCTTTTGTGACGATTTGGGGAAGATTAGAGCGCGCCCTTGTGGAAATTTTATATGTGTGTGTGTGTATTTATCTGTTCAAAAGATACCTATAGCTCAATGGAGAAGGAAAACGACAATTTTGCTTATATTTGAGTTATATTATTAATATCAAACATCTCTGGGTTTTCTTAGAGTTATATATTCATACCAGATATTTCGGGATTTGCTCAGATGCTATCAAGTATTTTAGTAAAACACAAAGTTCAGAGTAAAATGGAAAGTCAGCAATCTGCCATGTAAGTATTCAACTGAAATACCCTGTCATCTTCTTGTTTATTGGCATACAGGTAAAATCATACAGTTGCATTAAAAGAAGAGGAATATTAGGAGGGAAAAAAAAAAGCATTTTTGTTTTACAGCTGGGTAATTTCCCAAGGTTTTGTGAACTATTTCAATGTACAAATAGGGAACACTTCTTTTGTAATGTTTTCATTAGTAGAATCGCCTGAAATTCTTTTATATCTGTGTTGTCATGTAGTTTACCTTATAGGAAGCTTTAAAAACTCAGCATGTAGGACAAGAAAATGATTTTTATGCCTGGATTTTGTGATGATCATTTATAATTTATGGTCATTTTGCTTGATGTCAGAATTAATAAAGTTTTGAGGAAAAGCTTAGAGAGAATAAATTAGTGTACTTTCAAAGGGATTTCAATTACTGAGTGCTTTTTATTGTTAATTACTTTATTAATTGAGCAGAATTACTGTACTGATTCAAAATGCATTGCAGTAAAAAATGACGCAGAACTTTTATCTGAGCATCTCAGACTTGGAAAAGAGTGCCTTCAACTGAGCTCCTAGTTGGAAATCAGCTCCCCCTCAGCTGGGGAGGGAACCTTGTTACACTTGTGCCACAAACTGTGAAGCCAGTTACAAAGGAATACTGGTGATGCTGTTGCTGCAGGTGTTACCTAACCAGAGAATAAAATTAGATAGCAACAGCTCCTTCAAAAACCAGGAAGAGAATGAAAATAAACATTGTAGTTGAATTTAAAATAACTAATGTTGCTTAGTTTTAGACTTAACAAAATCTGACTGAAGAAATGTAAATGTTAGAAGATTTAAGGATTTGGCTACATTTGATTTGTTTTTTCTGGGGCTCTTTGAAACTGAATTTTACCAACCAAGTGTATTCCTGCAGGCAGCCAGGACCCTTGTGATAACACATCTCTCATAATTCTGCATTAAAGTATGGAACCATTATGAAAGGCCTTATGTTGTTTAAGTTACTGAATACGCAGGAGTTCTCTGCCCCCACCTTTTTGCATTGGAGCTGGAGGAGTACTCGGTCGCCCAGGCAGCAGCCTGCCCCATGAGACTCCTCCTGAAACAGGGACTTCCTCTAACCTTTTTGGCAGCTGCTGAGAGACTGCCACCTGATTGTGAGGAGGGTTTTGTGGTTTGTCCTGTGTGCATAAGGGATATCTTATGAATCCTGTTATGCTAAGCTGTTACCCATGACTATAGGTATCAGACTTCTTCAGGAGACTCTCTTCCCAAACAGGTACCCTGTAACCCTTTAAGGCTATATTGCCAAAACAAGCTCAAGCTACAGGTCCCTTGTGCATCACTGTCTTCCGGTTTGCTCGTCTCTTGTCCCCTGCCTGTCATCACCTTTCTTTTCCCTGGCCAGCTCTTGTTTTCTTCTGCCACTTCCTGCTGTGGGCCATCCCCTTAGTCATTTCCCCTGTACATGTAATGTCTTCCAGAGAAAGGCAAGTTCAGAATTTCCTCCCCAGGCTGGGGCTAGAGGCAACTCAAGGAGGAGGTGGGTGGGACAGCAGTGCAAATGCACCCTTATTTCATGTTTCCTTCTGTGCAGTGGCATAGCAAAGGCAGAGAAAAGGAAACAACAATTTTGAGTAAAGAGGTCATACGTACCTCAGATTTACACAGATCTTTTGAGACACAGCAATCACCTGTGCACAACAGTGACAAGATAGAATGGGGGTGATGTGAGCAATGGACCCCTCCTTTACCAGTCCTGGCCACAAAAGATTTCTTATTTTCCCCAGAACAAATGCCTTGCATATCTTTAAAGAATCATGTAAGACATTACACATCTATTGCTTTTGAATAATATTTCCTCCTGTGTGTGCTCACACTCTCTTTCTTGGGAGGTACAGTGTTGTTTTATGTGCCTGCTTGAAAGAGCAATGCAATTCTCATTGTTTGAATTATTATTGCATTTGTATTTGTATTTATTTCAGCAAGGTTCTTGCTACTTCACTCCTTTCAGCAATTTAAGGAATACTTAGAACAACTGAGCTTGATATAATTTAAGCAAAGAACAAAAATCACTGGAGGGAACTTTGTTGGATTTGTGTCTCATCAAGAAATGATTTACAATTTGCATCAAGATTGTTTGTTTTTCCACCAAATCACCTCATCTATACACTTCTATTCCAGACCACTTCACTCTGAAACAAATTGTCATTTCCCCATCTTAACCAACCTTTGTGTTCTCACATGCTCCAAAGCTGGGGCCACCAGCCTCTGGGCTGTGATGTGTAAATATGCAGCATCCATCTCTGATAGCAGAATGGAAATTTACCTTCAATAAAGTATTTGATAAACCAGCATCTACAAAGTTATTATACAAGACAGAAAACATGAGGCTGAGCATAAGAATTTTCTGGTGAATGAGAAGCTGGTAACAAAACAGGATATGCTGAAGGAGGAACTTAAAGGAAAGTTATCCATGAATTTTCACAGGACTAGTCTTAACTCTGATGCTATTTCATGTTTCCATTAATGATGTTAGCACTAAAAGCTTTTAATGGAACTTGCTTAATGACCTTGAGTATTTCAGAAAAACAGGGGAAAAGAAGTTTGGTAGTGCAAAGTGTGTGATTCACACATGTGAAGCCAGCAGAAGCAGCTGTTCTCTACCAACTGAGTGCTTACCAGCCAAAACAGGGAGTCTTCACAGAATCAAGGAATGGTTTTGATTGGAAGGGACCTTAAAGACCATCAAGTTCCAACCCCACTGCCATGGACAGGGACCATCTGAGCCAGTGAAAGAGTGAGTATGAGTTTCCAGAGTTATGTGGCCCCATAAAAACCAAAATGCAATGTGAGGGTGTATCAGAGAATACACTGTCAGTGGAGGTAAGAAATGTTTGGTTGTTTTTTTTTTGAAGACACCTCTAAAGCCTCATGTGAAATTTGCTCAATTCTAGCCATGTATAGTGAAATTTGAAGTCATGCAAATTCAAATGCCAGGAAAGGACTGCTATGATAATCAAAACCTGGAACAAATCTCAGGAGCCCATTACCTTTGTAAACCCCCTATCAAAAGCTAGCATGAAAAGATGAGATGTTGGGACGCTCAGTGAAGGGATCTAAGCATGACCCAAGGATTTTGGGGACTGCAGTTTGATCACTCATGACTTTTCTTATCAAAGGAGACAATAAAAAGTAGTTCAGCTTTGTAAATTGAAAGTTGAGAGGGTGTGATTGCTCTCTGATCTTCAGCTTAAATGCTGTTTCTCCTTCTCTGATGTTACATTTGTAAATCTCCTTGATGTATTTGCAGTGTTAACTCAGGAGCAACTGGATCTAAGTAGACCAAGACCAGGTTTTGTCTGGGAATAAGACTTGTGTTCCTAGCAGTAAGAAGCAACCTTCACAAGATGTTTTCAATAGGAGCAATGGCATGAAAAGAATATTTCAAAAGGGGCTAGGATGCTTTAGGAAAGGGATAATTGAGTGCTGTTATCTGTGCTGGCAGGGTAGGTAGGGCACTGTAATGTCTCTGAGAGCTTTTTTTCCTAAACCAACAAATTTCTTCATATCCGCTCATACTACTGTCTGTTTTCTTCACTGCCAGCAAGACTGAGCTTACCTGCATGTTTAAATATAGAATAAAATGCCCAACTTTATGCTCTGTGTTTGAAAATTTATGCCTAAATCCTGAGGGCAACACACAGGAAAAACCTATATTAGCTCAGAGAGCTCACACATATTCATATGCTATTCATGTACATTTTCTAAAATACTGGCATTAAAACCATGGGTAACTACATCATTTTATTAGCCTAGGGGCTGCTCAAGATCTAGACTTGATACCTGTGAACAGAATTAATTTCTTTAGGGACATGTAGCAGCTGCAGTGTCCTCTCCAATTTCTGGAGACTCTATATTGAATAATATGTCATTGAAATAAATACTCATGAAGTTGCTCAATAATTCAGGGTGTGCTGATTTGGAGTGTTATAGCCCTAGTTAAAAACATATTAAAAACCCCCACAATCTCTGAAAATAGACTTTAAATCTTCTGTACTGTTCCTAGGGTGGCCAGGAAAGAGCAAGGGACAAAGGGGATAATTCAGTTGGCAAGTTGGTTCTTGTTGTCTGACAGGACTGTACAGTTGGTGACAGCAGACTTTCTGCTGTCATTAAGAATCCCAGAGCCCCGGGGGTGGGAAGTGACTTCAGGGGAAGTCCAACCCCCTGCTCAGAGCAGGGCCACCACTGAGCATAGATGGGGGTGCTCAGAGCTCTGTCCACTTGGATCTTCAAAGTCTCCAAGGGTGGAGAATGCAGAGCTGCTACTGACAAAACTTTCCAATGCTTAATTATTCTCATAATGAAAATTGTTTTCCTTTTATTCTCACCTTATTCTCCTATTTTTCATAGTTATGGCTATTGTCCCTCATTAGCTATCCAATCATGCACAAGAGTGAAAAGCCTTACTTTATCTTTTCACTGGCCTCTTCTCAGGTGCTGAAAGGCTGCTGTTCGATCTCCAGCTAATGTCTTAGACATCTTTGAAATACGTCATTAAAATCTGTATCCTCACAAATTTATACTCTCCTATGTCAAGAAAAAGATTCTCAGCACTCCCACTATCCTTTTGCAGCAGTAGGTCCCAAGATATATTTTCACTGATAATTTTGAAAGGTATGTGGCAATGTGATATGTCAAGAATGTGATTATTATTGTCATGGTTATTCATTACTTTTAAAAAGTACAAAATTGCTTGTCCTAACTCTAAAAGGAGACAAGATTTTAAAAAGAAATTGTCATTTTGCATAGTCTGAGGCCAGTTGTCTTCATTCCTGAAGTATTTAAGGAAAAAAAAAAAATTAGAGTCTCCACAAATGCAGTTTTTACCATTGTTTTCAGTACAGATGTAGTGCTGGATTTTGAAACTCATCTTTTTTCTATATTACATGAATCTATGAACCAGTGCTGTGTTAAAATAGCTTACCTATTATCTCGTTCTTCTCATATCTTTGCATAGCTATATGTCATTATTGAATTTATTCTAGCTTCATATCAAGGAAAATTGGACTCTTTAGGTGGAAAAATTCCTAATGTATATGTAGCATTTGTATTGCCAAAAGTTCACTCCCTTTCTTCTACCCTTCTGGATCACCCTAAATCACTGCTGCTAAAAGTTGTTTGATGTCACAGAGTGAGTGATCTCTAAAGACACTCCCTGTCATCTGTCATTCTTTAATCAGGTATAGGACACTAATCTTCTGATCAACAACCGTGAAAAAAAAAAAAATAGTGCTATAAAGCTTTCCTGAGGTTTTTCTGATGGCATGAATACAGAATTTAATCTGATATTTCAGAGGATTTTTTTAAAGAAAAAAGGGCTTGCAATATCTAAACAGAAAAATTGGGAGTTTTGTGATGAAAGCAGTGAATTACTCTAAAAGAAACTGAAGTTGGTGATATGGAGTATTCCTCCTAACATGCAAGGGAAGAAAAGGTTTCACATTTCTTAAGTGATTCCCAGTGCCCAATCACCACATTTCTCTTGCCTGTAACAGTCTGTGTCATCACAAATAACTTCCCAAGCAACAGCCTCTTCTTACCAGAACCAGAAATACAATCCCAGCTGTCTGACTCCCAGCCCTCACTCCGTCATGCTGCACGAGCTGCATCCCTTTAGAGACTCCCTTTGCATCACACTGTGTATCTTGGCCACAGAGGGAGGTGTGATATACTGATATATCAGCAAGGACAACAAAATTATAATGGACTGTTTTTCTAACTGCTGAATTGGAGATTTGTATGAAACAATACAGAACTTGCTTTAAAATTTTGTTTTGCTTTGGGGAATGCTCCAGTTCTCTAAGCATGTTTAGAAAGATATATTATACCATGACTGGTAGATGTATTATAGGTACAAACAGTTGTGAAATAGAGGTTCTCTGTGGTTATATCTCCCTCATTACAAAATGTTATATTAGTGGTTAGTTTTTGATGTTGGCCTGAACTTTGCATTCTGTGAATACGTCCCTTCAGGCAAGGACCCTTTGGCTCCAAGTGCAGGGTTCACCTTGCAGATAGAGACACCTGTACAACACAGACACCTCCAGGTCAGCAATAAAGCTCCTTCTGTGGCCAAGGTACACTGTGTGATGCAAAGGGAGCCTCTAAAGGGATGCAGCTCGTGCCAGAGGTGGCCCCTGCCATGGCCAGGCACACACCACTGCCTGTGCTGAGCAACTCCCTGCTGGTTTCAGAGCTTGCCTCAATGTGTAGCTCATATGTAGACCGCTGCAATTAGATGTCCTACCCTGAAAGCAGTATCCAGTCCGTTCTCTGAGCAGGCATGTCATATGGATTTAGCTGCTCTTTATGCCACTGGGGTAATGAAAAGGGTAAGTTTAACCAACAGAGACTTGTGGCCAACTCAAAAGTAAGAAACAATGGCCGGCTTTTATTCCAGTTGGATTCAGAGCCATGGGACAAAATCTCAAAGGAATAATGAAACACATCTAAAATTTTGTGAGTTTATACCTCAAAATTAAAGTTGGGCTTTTTTTATTTTTCTTTTATTTAACTCTACTGAATTCTCCTTTAATGTGGAGTAAATGCCTATAGACTATTACAGACACTGTTTTAAGTGCTCATCATCCCAGATAAAAACTGCAGAAGTGGTGAGTGTTCAGATCCTCTGAGAAAACAGCCAATTAAGTGCTTTTACTACATGCTGAGCAGGTGATGCATGTGGTAAGAGTAGATAAACCTTCATTTTTTAACGGTGGTGGCTGTTCTTTCAGTAATAGTCTTGTAAAGAAACCCATGAAAACCTGAAAGGACAGCTAATAGTATTAAAGTCACAAAGTTATGTAAAGGGTTTCTTAGAAAACCATTCCATCACGGTGTCTAACATCCTGTGACAGACACTAAGCTTAAGAAGCCTGTGTGCTCCTGCTACATCATCTTGGCAAAAGTCTGTGGGACAGCAAGGGTTTATCTGTCTGGCTTGGTGGATAAGCCGTATGATGTTTCCTGCAGCCATATGGACATGCATATATTTTGTGCACTGTTTCATAGATTTTTGTTACAGTGCCATTTATCTGGATAAGTATACAGTCTGCTCTTGTTATTTTGGGCAGTTTGTCTGTAAATTAAGCACACCATGCATTGAGAGACACTGTGCAGAAATGCTGCCAGCCTCAAGCTGATAAATCTGCCATTTCACTAGGGTGACTTTGACCAGTTCAGATCAACCTGACAAAGTTTCTTTGCTTTCTATCTTCCCCCATCATTCCTGTTGCACGTTCTTATTCCTTAATTCTGCATATGCTGCATTATACTTATATGTGTTTCATCTGTTTACCCTCTTCCATTTACCATTACCCATACTGACGATACTTTGCCCAGGGAGAGGTTACTGATTGTGGGCTAACTGTTACTGCCTGTGAGAAACTGGGCTTCAGGATAAAACTGGGAAGTATAAGGCTTTTGTCCACATAATGCTGATCCTTCTTAAGCCTTCATCTTGCCACAACCTCCATTGGTAGCAGAAGTGTGCTGACAGGATGGCTTTTGGTGGGTATTTCAGACCTTTCCTCAGGAGCACACTCAGTTCCACAATTAAAGCTACTACCTTCTTGTCTCCACTTGGGACATAAACTTGACCAGGGCTTTTATTTTCCTCTTACTAGAAAGAGTCAGAATGTGGATGGGTTTACGGTGCACCTGGATTTCTCAGTCACTTTGGTTTTTCTTTCTTCTGTCTATTAGCATTTTCCAAAATATTCTCTGGTGCCTCTTTTTCTCCACCTCAAATACTCTTCTGTCTCTGCATCCGCTGCCTTGAGCACACTGTTCTCCTTTTATGAAGCTGCCATTCATCCTTCTTCCCTAGGAGGCCCTATAGGATATTTCTGTTCTCAGTGTGCAGTGAACCTTCACGTATTTAGTAAATCTCTCTCAGCTGGGACATCTGTTCCATGGTGATAGAGGAGGCAAAATGCCCTGGTTGGGGATCACCTCTGCTTATAGCAGACTCTACTCCTCTGAAATTAATTTCTAAACTATACTACTGAAGGATTAATGCAAAACTACTGAAGGATTAATGTAAGATTAGAGTATTTATATT
This sequence comes from Donacobius atricapilla, assembly GCA_013397315.1. Taxonomy (NCBI): domain Eukaryota; kingdom Metazoa; phylum Chordata; class Aves; order Passeriformes; family Mimidae; genus Donacobius; species Donacobius atricapilla. The sequence continues at coordinate 822,890 of WBMY01012864.1, forward strand.
AAAATACCTTATAATGTGGAAAAAATACATGTTCTTAAGTTATAACTAGAAGCTCATTTTATCTGTTCTATTAATTAAAGGTTTTCTTTGCCTAATGCTAATAAAGAGATTGGATTTCATGTAAGTAGGACTAGAGCCTTAGGAATTTCCAAGTACTTAATAATTCTATGGTAAACAGCAGTGTGCAGCCCACGCTTCATTCCGGTGCTTGTTTGAGTCCTTGCATGGATCACCAGGCCCTCGCCATGACCATCACCTGTCCCAAAAATCAACTCTCCCATAGTGACAACTTCAATAATCCATTAATTTCAGTACATCATGCTCAAAAGGAGATTGCTTTATCGGGGGAAGCTGCATAAAATTTCCTTTCTGGAGGAGCTAACACTGTGACTAGTGGGCTGGTATTTGAAATGAAGTCTAGACTGTTCTTACCTGTTCATGTGTTCATAGAGACAGTCACAAGACACATTGGCAAACACACAGCTATGCATTTACCAGCATTTTTCTGTCATTGACAAATGCAGATTATGGCCTAATTTCAGTGTAAATTTTTACATACACACACATGCACATGCTGATATAGATATTGGATACATAAATATATAGATATACCTTTTATGGGTTTTAATTAATTTGGAATATTTTCTATAAAATATCTTCTCCCAGACATACCAGTGTATTCTTTTTGGCTAGCCTTTAAGCACTGAGGGTGTCTGTGACAGTGGTTTCAGTTATCAATGATGTAAGTCTATTAAAATGAAGCCAAGAAGTCTGTGATGAGTTTGCTTTGACAAACAGGGTAACAGAAGTCATTACTTAATCTTTACTCAGTATTTCCCACAGTGGGTAGCCATGGAGCTCAACTTAGCCATAAGTGTGAGCATGGGTGATGCAAGAGGGTCATTTACACCAAGAAGAACAAGCGCACGTCTGTATTCAGATATATATATGCTCAAGCATATTCGTATTATCTTACTTTTATGCTATTTTACTGAACAGTGAAGAAAGGCTATATCTTGTTCCATATTTTTACGACCTGCTTCTTCCCTTTATTATGAACTGACTCCTCAGCTATTCCCAGCGTGATTGGATGCTTGTATATGAGGCACTGAGGGCTCCAAAATGCTTCTATAATTATTCCACAAATGTCAACATTTGAAAACAATTTGAAAAAAGTTTCCTAAGATAATTTTATAGTTTATATAATTTTCCAACTGACATGTTCATGGCCTTCGTGTGTTTATTTGTATCATTATTCTAGAGATGTGACACCCTTTTCCCTTGAGAGAAAACTCTGGGCCCAACTTCAATGCAGCAGCCCCCCAGTCCAGGGATAGCATGTAACAGTGTCATCTGGACAGTGCTCAGGATTAGGTGGAAAAAAATCTTAAGGTCTTCCAACCTCAGATTGATTAAAAGGGTGGCAGAGGGTCACAGCCAGAAGGTTAATCAGAAGGTTGCAAACTCTGAATGCAACATCAGTTATCAGCTCGTCAGAAACTAAATGTGTGTTAAGCTGCTGTTAAAGGTTGTCTGCCAGATGAAGAAGCCATTTAGTGGATAATGCAAGAAGGCAACTCTCTGGAACCTGCAGAAACCAGCAGCAGATTTATCTGGGCACTGAAGACAGCTGCAGAAATCAGGTAGTCACAAGGAGGAACAGCAGCAGGCTGGCTAAGGTTTCTGGCCTGGTATGCAGAGGAGAAGCTGCAGATGTTATCCAAAGATGTGATGTTCTCATTTCCATGTATTTGCTTTGTACCCCTGCTTATTGCACATCAAACACATTTACATATCCAGGGATGAAATGGAAATGATTGATGCAAAGGAGATATTTTTGTTAATTGTTGTTGCTCTGAGTCATACCTGACTAGGACTGCTGAAGATGGGTGAGGAAAGACAGAACTATTATTAGAGGTATAAATAACTGTCAAGAGCAACTTTGAAATCTGTTACCACATATTAACATCTCAAATTACCTAAAGGGAGTAGGGGCAGCCATACAAGGTCTAAGCCAGTGCCCGATCTTTGTTGATGTAGGTGTTTGCTACTGCCTCTGAGTCTTTGTCCATTTTTTTAATCTCTGGTCCCTTGGAGTTTCAACCATTTTTGGTCACAACCCTATCAGTGCCTGCTGGATGTTGCAACAACAGCTCCTTATGCTAAGAGTTGATGGGTGTTTGAGAGTTGGGCTGTTTTATCTGCATAGCATTTGTGAAATGTGTCCCCTTTTTTCCCTGTAAAATGGAAAGAAGTTCTTAATGTGCTCTCATACATGCAGTGTGTAGCCAAGATGAGATGAGCATCCAATGAGAAGAGAAAGTTGTGCCTAGAGTGCCCAAAGACTGCTTTTTCATACTGGAACTATCCTGCAGAGCATACAGGAGGATTTCTGGTACTTCCTGCTCTGCAGAAGAGGGATTTTAGAAATACCTGTCTATGAAGGGTCGTGATTCTTGGGTCCCCTGTTGATGTGGGCTGTGTAAGTAACTGAAGGGGACCAAAACAGCTGATGTGCAGTTTGGCCATGTGTGAGTCAGAAAACTCAAGCTCCAAACGATTCTGGAAATATCATCCTTCAAAGTATCATCTGATGCTGATAGAAATCATGGCTTCCAGTGCAAGTGATAGTGCAAATACATCCATGACAGTCCCTAGTTTAAACCCTTCCACCTGTAAACCTTTTGCTGTGAAATAAGTCTTGAAATAGCTGTTTCCATTAGACAGTAGATCAGGAAATTACCCTGCAGCAGAACATAGTCCATAGGTTGGTGGTCTCATAACCTTATTCTGGAAAATGTATTATAGGTCCTGTAGGTGGAAAATTTAGAATGAATAAGAATGAAGCATTCAGACCTGTTTCCCTTTGCTTTGCCTGCTTTGGGAAATATATCTGCATATTTAGCAGTATGTGGGGAATTAAATATTTTTATGGTTAACCTAAGGTTCATAGAGATGGTGAATCTTTAGTGGCAGGAAGTGAGTGACATCTGAAAAAGAAAAGTAATTGTCTTGGAGGTTGTTACAAATTTTGAGATTTTTCATTTTACTGGAGTTAGCGCATGTATGAGATAACACTCCCAAAACATCGGTTTGTTTACAGGGTAGCTTGTCTTCAGCAAGCTTGCTTCCTGCTTACTTCCTTCATCCTTCTCTGCTTCCTGCTTCCTCTCTTCATCCTTCTCCAGGCTGAAGAAAAAGTACAGAGATCAGACTTTTCTTAAGAAATCTTAGGGCTCATGATTTATTAATGTATAGTTTGCAGTAAGATGAGTCATGCAAACTCACGAGCCTATTTTTGTACCAGATCATGTGTTAATTTTAGTCATGAATCTTCTTCTGGTTCTTCTAGCTGAGAGAAATCATAAGTATTTCATTTTTGCTTTGTGTTTATGATATCACCTTATTCAGGTGAGTTATTATTGAGTAAAACATCCCTCAGTAAAAAACTCCCCAATCTGTGAAAGCCTCCTTGATGCATATTTAATTGCAGTCCCTTTCAATTTAATAGGAAAAAGATGAACTGACAATGTGAGTTCTGTAGTTATTTTCTCTATCTCAAATCAATATATCCTGGTTTCTCTTTTGTATTCTTGACAGGTGAGGTTGAATAATAATAATCTTTACACCAACAAATGCTTTTGTACTACACGATTATAACCAATTTCAATCAAGCACTTGTCTAAAGTCAAATGAATGGATTTTTAGTCTCTTAGTATCTTCACGCCAACCCACTTAATAATAGGGTTTTTCTTAAATAAGCGGCTCATGCCAGTCTTCCACATGTTGTTATTTTCAGCACTTGCACCGTCCACATGAAATTGTTTACGCTTTTCTTAGGTTTTGCCAAAGTGCTGTGGGGATTATCATCCTGTGCATTTTGTGAAATGTGCATGTCTCAGTCCAGAGGAGAGGGGGCAGAATTATTTCAATCACTTTTCACACAGTTTCTGATATTGCTGGTGGTTAATACTTCAGTGTGGAGGGGAGCACTCTTCAGTTAATTGGTTTCTATATAAAGTAACTATCACTGAACATTTGATAGGTCAAACTAATTCTGTTTCTCTGATAACTGCTTATTTCCTTTCATATCTCTCTCTCTCTCCCAATTTACCTTTTGCTTTATTTACAGTATCTATGAAGATTTTACTGTGTCAGAAGGAGTGACCTGAAGTGCCTACATTGTACTGGAAAAAGTGAAGGGTGTGGTGCCACTGTTGGGTAATAGTTTTATTGGAGAATAAATAGGAAAATCTACTGAAATCTTAAAACTGTGTTCAATTATATGTTTCAGGAATTTCTATTACATCACCATGCTGAGGGATCCAGTGTCACGGTACTTGAGTGAATGGAAACATGTCCAGAGGGGTGCAACCTGGAAAACCTCCCTTCATATGTGCGATGGAAGAAGCCCAACACCAGATGAGCTGCCTACCTGTTATGAAGGAGACGACTGGTCCGGAGTCAGCTTACAGGAATTCATGGATTGTAGCTACAACTTGGCCAGCAACCGCCAGGTGCGCATGCTGGCAGACCTCAGCCTGGTGGGGTGCTACAACCTGACTTTTATGAATGAGAGTGAGAGAAATATGATTCTTCTCCAAAGCGCCAAGAACAATCTGAAAAACATGGCCTTCTTTGGGCTGACGGAATTTCAGAGGAAAACACAGTATCTCTTTGAGAGGACATTCAACCTGAAATTCATTTCACCATTCACCCAATTCAATGTTACACGGGCCTCCAATGTGGACATCGGCGAGGATGTGCGGCAGCGGATAGAGGAGCTGAATTTCTTGGACATGCAGCTGTATGAATACGCAAAGGACCTGTTCCTGCAGCGCTTCCAGTACTCCAAGCAGGAGGAGCATCAGAAGAACCGGCTAAAGAGGCGAGAGGAGCGGCGACTGCTGCGGGAGCAGAGAGCTCACCAGTGGCCAAGGGAAGAGGCAGCAGAAGTAGCTGTTACTGAGGATTATAATAGTCAGGTTGCAAGGTGGTGATGCTCCTCCATCTTGCCTAACCAATGAGAGGATAAGATTGTTTGTGCAATGTGGCTATCTGGGAATTAGCCAAGGGAGACCTACTGCTTTAGTAAATGAGACCTCGTCTGACAAATCCCCCTCCTTGTCTCAGTTTTTCTTAGTTTCTGCCAGTGAGAATGTATTTTTTTCTCAACAGGTATTGATTATTGTTATTAAATGGCAGTAGAATAAGATTCCTGTCAGAACAGACTTCCTTCAAACACCTAAGATATGAGGATGGGTTGAAGAGGGAGAGAGATTCTTTGTATTAACAGATGTACACTGTACAGTCTGAGCTACTGAAACTTGTGCAGACATGAATGATAAATTGGGGAAAAATACCTGGTTCCTTTGTGACATGAGAGCTGGTTTATTTCGTACTGTTCATTGCAACTGTAGTGCATAACTTTCTAGTGAATGAAATGGAGAAGGAGCACACATTGCCCTTCAAACTTCAACATGCTGTGTTTTGATTAAGGGAAGAATTTGATGAGGTGATTAAAAAAGACATAGTAAGTGTTGGATTAGGGCACTTCTTGCTCTGTTCCAAAGGCCAGCAGTCAGAGATTGATTATAGGTGAGGTGGTGGAGGGGTTGGCTTATTTCCCTGCAAGTGCTGAGAGTACCAATCCCAGCTGGGTAGGAAGCATCTTTCTAAGTGTGTGTGGCAAAGACAAGCTTTGAGAAATGAGGTCCATGTGGGCAGCTGAGCGCACATCACAGAGATTATCTGGTTGGGGGCAATGAAATCTGCCTTCACATTCACAAAAGGGGTCAAGCAAACTCCAGGGAAGAGGAAAGGGAGTGAAGGAAAAGCTTAAATATTAGTGCGACATTTCCCAGATTTGCTGTAAAAACCTGGAGGTACATTGTCTGTGAAGGTAGGCAGGTTTATTACATTGTCTGTTAAAATACACTGATGCTGAGAGCATACAGTTTAAATTGGTTTTCTCTCTAACTACAGTAGTGGCTAGAAAAAAATATCAGCTTTCATTTTTATAGGATACATAATGGATATGTGGAAAGTCTTGATATTTATTACTCTATATGAGGATTCTTTGTAAATTTATTGTTTTCATGATGAGAGATCTGTATATGTTTTTCTTCCTTGTCTAGAAAAAGATTCAATGGGTTCTTCCTCCATGTGATCCATTCTTGTGGCTAAACTGTTTATTCCAAGATTTTATGTTGTTCCATTTGTAATAGTGAAATTTTAAAAAGAGGATCCTGTGCACTATAGATCTTCTGAGAGAGTTTTTTTTTCCTTCTTTTTCTGGCATAAATGTAAAGCATTAGGAGGAAATTTCTCTAAGTGCCTCAACGTGGCTGCTAAATCAAGATGCTGAAAGTATATTATTGCATGCATGAATGGCTTCTACCTTACAGATTTGCTAATTAGAAGTACTAGAGTACCTGATGTGGATGCACATTTCTCGCTTGTTTTCAAAATTCAAGGTTTCTATCCAGTTGGTTGAAAAAATAATGTGTTACAGAAAAAGGAGGCTCGATTTGAAAATTTGTCCCTTCATTTCCAAGTTGGATTTTTTTTTGTGCATGATAGATCTTCTTTTCTTCTGACAATGCTATTGCTACTTATCTATGCAGAATATAAACAATACAATCTAATGATCCTGTTGAGAGTTAATGCATATGATAATACATTGAACATGAAATATCATAATAGTATTAAGAAGTGAAGAGGGCTACCAGGATGATGCCTCATTATCAATGTAGTTCATTAACAATATGCTGCTTTACGTCTGATTGTCAGTGTGTTACTCTGGGGTGAGTAGTGGTGGGTCCTAATACCTCTTCCACTCGTGGTTCATGTACATCTTCTCCCACCTCCACAGTCTGAAGGGAAAAGGAAGATTGCTGTTCTCCTGTCTGAGCATGGGATGCCTGCCTTAGGGAAGAGTGAGGAGCTCTCTGGGCTCCCGGGCAGTGCTGCTTGGATCCCCATCACCTGGAAGACGCACTCAGACACCTCGCTCACATATGGACACCAAGGTTCCAAGTCAGAAACTGCAGTCTTTACAGTTGAGGACTGAAGCTCGCTCTGGATGTCCTGGCTGCAGGACAGTGAGGCCATAAGGAGCTAAGGCTCACTGGCAGTATTGCACCTTTAGCACCATGCAGGTAATTCACAGTGATCTAACATCTTAGCTGCTGGCACCAGGGCTTTAGGCTGGGCTGGCCCTGGCCCTTTGGAGGGAATGAGCTTTCTGGTCAGTGACACAGGGATGATGGGAACTGTTGCATCTCCCCATTCCTGCGCCCATTGCCACGCCTTGCTGGAGACCAAACAGCATGAGAGGGGAAGGTGCTTTTGACACCTGATGCTCAGTCTCCAGGATTTGTAGGTGCATTTCTTGTTTCCATGAGCACAGGGAGCTCGGGGTGCTGGGGAGACCCTGAAGGGCAGGGGAGAAGCCAGACGTGGAAGGAAAGATGCAAGGTCAAATTCACATTGAGGAGCAAGGTAAACAAGGAAGTAAGATAAATTCCAACTCATCTTTTGTTCTGTAGAGCATCCTTTCCTCTTCCTCCTTAGTGCAAAAAAAAGTTGTCCCTTTCTCCCATACCTCTTTGCTCAGCAGGCCACTTCTCCATGCTGCTCACAGCAACTGTGGCCCCATTTTTCATTTAGAAAATGCAGTGTTTTCTTTTCAAGGAAGAGGAGACCATGCTCAGAAATACTTCCCTGGAGCCTCACCAGTGACTGTAAGTATCAGTTTCAGCTGTCTAAGCACAGCAACTGTTCTGTAGACTGTTCCTTCTGCCTGATACAAAACAAAGCCTAATGAGGAAAACTGAAGCCGTTTTTAGGTGGTTTACATGAGCTTGAATAGTTTGGCAACATCTTAATGCGATGAACCTTTTTCATCAGTCATTTCCCAGGAGTCGAGATTAGGGTCCTAAAGAGCCTTTAATGTGGTGTGGCATCTATGTTAATGAGATTTGCCTTAACGCCTGGGATTTAGTTAAAATTGAAGCTGGTTTGTTGGATTTTTTTTCCCTCTGGATCCTGTGTAACAGCCCAGGTTGTGCAGGAGTAGGTTTGTTGCTTTTGTTGTTTTCGGAGGGGTAGGCAGTCAGCAGCTAAGACCTTGTCCAGAGCCCTGGGACTGAAGGACCTGGCACCTCCTTCCCTAGCTCCAGCTGCAGATCCAGCAAACTCACTGCAGCAGTTTCTTAGCAGTTTCCTTACACATGACAAATAAAGCAGTTTGGGAACGCCTTCAGGCTGACTTCTAAGACAGAGGCCTGCAGCTTTTTTCCTCTTGGGCACTGTGCCTGAAATAATGTAATGCAAAAAGCAAAATAAAGGTCCTGCTTCATATCTCTGTTATTCCAGGTTTTCATTGCTCTGACAGCAATGAAACTTCACCATAATTACACTGGCCCATATAAGATCAAGGAGCAGCATGTTTGTTTCTAAAGCTTCATGAGCAACAATACTATCGGATTTCTGTCCATCTTCCTGGCATTATTTTGTGGCTTAAACAAGGCAATTTGGCCTCTGCTACTGTGGTGCTGAAAGAAACCTCATTCTTTTGTAATGGAGATGTACTTGCTAATCTCTCCCATCACATTCCCAGCACTACCCTTGCCAGTTATAATTCACTGTAGGCTTGGAGTGGACAGAGAAACATGCTGTGTCATTAGAACTTATTGATAATTTGATGTCTAGTTCAAGCACTTGCCTTATGGCCTTAAGGTTTCTTCATTAAGGAATGAAAATTTGTTCTGTCTTCCCCACTCATCAGTGCTGGCAGTAAAAATCTTTTTTTACCACCAAGGAAAAGAAACTGTTTCTGATGTTGGGTATTTTCCACTGTTGTTAATAGTGAGTCTGTCGTAGCCTTACTAGGGATTCTACCCAATATGCAGCAGTTACTTGCTGTTCACTAAAAACAGAAATACAGAACAAAAAAGTGATGGAAATCAGATCCAGAGCCACACATCGTAACTGTATCATACCCATTCAACCAAATGTCAGGTCACATCACCTTTCTGTGTGGAGATGTTTCAGATTTGACATCCATGACTAAATCAGGAGGTTTCTTAAGTTGGTCTTCTTGTTAGCACATGCTTCCTTCTGCCCTAGTGGGATCTTGTTTCCCACCTGCACTCTTGTATCAGTTATGAGCACTGCTGTTTTAAAACATATCTCACTTTTTCTTCCCTCTTTTGCTATTCCCCTGATACATATGGAATTATGCCTTTTTTTTTGCCTTTTTTTATTTTCTTTTTTCTCCGGGACAAGGATTAGCTTGTTTCCAGACTGGTGGGAAACACTGTGTACAAGATGAACAATCACAATAAAGTAATTCAGCTGGAGCTGATGGCTGTATCTTCCCTATATGTGGCAAAAAACCCCCAACAAACCAACAAAACAAAACAACAAAAAACAACAAACCACACTCAGTAAAGGGAAAAAGGTACCCAATTTTCACGGTAACCTTTCTTTCAGTTTGGTTCCTGTAATACTTTCTTTGTCTGCATTTTGTGGAGGGAAGTGGGTTCCATAGCCTGCAATGTCCTTGGCTTTCTTCTTGGCCATATCACTAGCTCTGTGATTTCAAATAAGTGTTGGAAGAGAAGAAAAAAAATAAAGAATTCCCATCAGTTGCCATATTTATGATGAAAGAATAAATTAATAGGCTGTAAATTACTTTGGGAATTTTCCTTCTGTTTATGTGCAATAATGTTTGTGAATTCTGCTACTGAGAGATTGTATTGTGAGTATTCATATATACTTCCATTCCTATTTAAAAGATAGTTTGTAGACCTAGGGATTTTCATTGATGTAAAGCACAATTTAATGAGTTATTTAATGTGTTTAACCATTGTGATGTCAAAAGCAATTGTTTTCATATATTTATTTGTTGGTGATTTTCTGTAAAATGATGCTCATTAAGAGATCTGTTAAAAATGAAGTTTTGTTGAATATTGTTGGGTCCATGAATTAGTTATGAGAACAAATAAACACTGATTGTGTTTTTGAAACACTAAAGATTCTATCTTATCTACATAGCCATAAAAATGACTGAAAATGTTTCAAGTCATAGTAAAAATCTACTGTGTGTTTTTAACAAAATGTACATGGAGGAAAATCACATTGCTATAACTTATTATTTAATTATGTTTGGGCCCAATACCAAATCTTTTGCTTCCAATTGGACTTCTTTTTTGCTCCAACAGCACTGAGGAGCAGTTCAAACTGTCAGGATAATCTACCGTGCTCTGTGGGGAATAATGAGAAGTTGAAGTCTGTTGCTGCGCCGTCAGCCTCGTACTGCTGGTTGGCTCTTGGACTCTACCTGTATGAAAGCTGTGGGGTAACCCTGTACGGTAGGGAGTGTTCTGACTCTCCAGAGTTTGTTGGCAGTGATGAAAAGAGTGTTTATGAGTAAGAATCATGGGAAAGAAGGAAGAAGTGGTCATGGGTAGAACCATGGGAAAGGCGAACAAGGCTGCTATCTTGGTGGGGGTCTGTTACAAACCAGCCAACCAGGCTGAAGAGGCAGATAAAATATTCCATAAGCAGCTGGGGGAAGACTCACAATTGTTAGCGTTTGCTCTTTTTGGGGCTTGAACTTACCAGATGTCTGCTGGAAATACAGGACAGTGGAGAGGACGCAAGTTCCTGTAGTATGTGGAAGAGAACTTCCTGATATGGCTGGTGAGCGGCCCAACCAGGGCCTCACTGGAGCTGTTGTTTGTGAACAGAGAAGGGTTGGTGGGTGGGTGATATGATGGTGGGAGACTGTCTTGGGCACAACAGTCACTAAATGATAGAGCTTTCAACTCTTTAAGAAGTAAGATATGAGTCAACAGAACTTTTACCTTGGGTCAGGAGGGCAGACTTTGGGCTGTTTGGGAGCCTGGTTGATAAAGTCCCTTGGGAAGCAATCCTGAAAGGCAGAGGAGTCCAGGAGAGCTGGACATTCTTCAAGAAGGAAGTTATAAAGGCACAGGAGCAGACTGTTCCCTTGTACTGAAAGAACCCCAGCAGGGAAGAACCCCGGCCTATCTGAACAGAGAGCTCAGACTGGAACTCACTTGAGACAAGTGATCTGCAGACTGAAAGTCCATCAACTTCACCAGTTCTGCTCACAAAATTACATGTGCAACAGGGTAATGTGAGAGACGGAGGAGGAAAATGAATCTTGCTCTGTTTCTGGGTCCTGCAATTTAGTGAATGAAGTTATAAAGCAGGAGCACCAAGATGATAAGTGAAAAAAATATCTGTATTGCTGATAAATACTACTATATAGCCAAAGGAGAAATTGATTTTGCCACCAGGAGACAAATAATTTTTTCCCACATACATGGTTACATTTCAAGAAGTACATCAGGATATTGTGCTGTTATGTGCAGTTTATGTCACAGTTAAAAGCAAGAGTGAGACTCAGCATTGATGGCCAGTATTACATATGACTGGAGAAAGGCTGGGATTTTTAAGATTTCATTCACATTTATTTCTATTTTACCTCTGGACACTGTCCAAGGTGTGACACCTTTCAACATTTCCTTAGAAATTTGTGAGTATGCTGCTCACAATCTGAATAAAATTCAGAACATGAGCAAGTGAGATTAGATAATATGGAGGTAAGTCAATGACCTATAAATTTCACCACCCTGTAAGAGCCCAGGGTGATGTAAATGTGTAGCAGTGAGAGGACATAAGGGCTGCCCTTCTCAGACGAGGAAGGTTTCTTACTGCAGGAATTTTTCCACTGGGTAAGCAGCTCAGCATTTCACTGTGACACACATTGAATGAGACTCCTTTCACGTAAGTAGAGGTCAGCTGGCAGCCAATGTCCTCAGGCAACCCCTGGGACCTCCTTATGGGTGATAGGGGGAAATACACTTTCAGGACATTAGCATCTGGCCTGCTTTGGACATTTATGGTTAAGAAGAGTCTCATCCCAGAAATGTGTCTTCCCTCTCTGTTCATAGAGGGGGAAACAATCCCCAAATATGCTTTTGGGAAGGTAGAACCTCAGCTGTGCTGGAGAATGATGGGGCAGCAGTTCACTTTTGAAAAGACTGTGCTTGAAATCAGATTAAGGCTTCCAAGGGGATAGGTCTAGAAATATCTGAAGATGCTTCCAAGATCACAGGGGGAGATTTAAGGACTGAGAGAAGATCTTGGGACGCTCTGTATAAAGGTGATGATAAAAGTCGCTGTAATGAGTGAGGTAGAAAACAAATAGGAAATAAGGGGGGGAGGCAGGTGGAGCGGCTTGTGAGCATCAGAGACCCAAAGAGACACAAAGGGCAAACATGGGTGTGAAGATCTTCAGAAAAATCTGCTTAACTGTGCCTGCTTCTGGATCTGCTCCAGCAGGTCCACATCCCTCTTATGTTAGGGATTCTAGAACTGGATGCAGCTCTGCAGGTGACATCTCATTAAAATGGAGCAGAGAGGCATCCTTTGACCTGCTGCCACACTGCTTTGATGCAGCCTAGGATATGGACAGCTTTGTGGGCACATTGCTGGCTCATGTTGAGCTTCTCATCCATCAGCCACCCCCAAGTCCTCCTCAGAGCTTGTTCTCATCCATTCTCTGCCCAACCTGTATTTGTGCTCAGGATTGCCCCAATCCAGGTGCAGAACCTTACACCTCACCTTCTTGATCTTCAGCAAAATAAACACTGCCAACACAGCGTGAATGTTTGGGAAGACTTTAATGCTGCACAGCCCAGGTATGGTCCCAAGGAGCAGTGGGGTTTGTGTCTGTGTATATCTGTGTGTGTGTGTGTGTGTGTGTGTGTGTGTGTGTGTGTGTGTGCGCTTGTGCCTGCCTGCCCCCGTGTGCAAACATCTGATGTCTGTCAAAATGTCACTGCTGGCCACTTATGTACAGTTTGGATTAATCCTTACCTGCTGGGCACACATGCTTTGGATTTGCAGACACAGAGAGCCCAGCTATTCATCTGCTCTTGTTTTGGGTTTTTTTTTTAATGTAAGGCCTTCTTTGACTTCTGATGTGCTTCCACATGCACTTAGTTTCTGTTGTTTTCCACGATCTGGAAGATACCATTGCCTGCTCCAAACCTGTTGCTCTCCATGCAAAGGAGACATGAACAGATGGATTATATGGGAGCTACGGCTACCCTAATACCCCGGTAGCGAGTCATATGGTGACCAAGACTTTAGGCTGTGGATTCATCATTGACCATCTAAATTACACAACCCTAAGTTTACTCAGCTTTGTGTTTATGAGAATTAAGTGGCAAATAAATTGCAGTTTATGTAAGGTTTAGATAAACAACCATAGGATGTTTCATCTCCTATTTGGATCAACTGGGCAGCTAGCTCAGCAGGACATGAGCTGAATTTAAACTTACAGGTCTGAGACAGGCTTGTCTTTGCCAGACTTTGTTTCAAAGATGCATCTTTATTTAGAAACTCCAACCAGGATTTATCAGTCAGCATTGTTTATGCTACATCTAAATCTATTTAAATAAATCACAAAATAGAATAACTATCTAAAGGAATCAGTGTAGGAAATATATATCTCTGGTACTCCTGGGCAAAATATGCTGTCTTTTTTACTCATAATTGTCCCAGACTTGGGAAATATAGGCACTAGTAGAGGCTGATTCATTTCCTGAAACACCTACTTAAACCTAGACATATTAATCTATCTTTTTATTTCTGTATACTACAAAGGAAGGTAAACTAAAGAAATCTAAAATGGACTAATTTTATCTGTAGGCTCTAATTTATCTGCTATGATACCATGATCACTGAATGAACTGAAGCTTACAGTGACTTCTGTAACTGAGAAATCTCCCTGGCTTGTTTCCCTCTGCCAATATCATCCCATGACCAAAACAGAAAAGATTTACTTTAAAAGCAGTTTCTGGAAGAGTTCAACTAGGGCCAGCTAGACCCACATCCTCTCTCTGATAGAGGCCTGAGTGGCTTCTTGTAAATATATGTATATACTTTTATATATTCAGGAAAGCATGTCTGTCTAAATAGATATATGTATTTTTATATATGTATTTATATATATGAAGAACGGTCTCATAACTGCCAATCATTTTTAGGTCAAGGACTTCTTGACCAAATTTAGCATCTTGGAATTTAAAGGGCTTTTAATGGACATTTTTTTTCTTCTCTGAATTTACTCAGTTGGTCCTTGAATTTAAATATTAACTGCTTGTACCATTTAGCTTAACTATGGTGAAATTTTCATGAATACAACAGGAAACTACTGCTTTTTGATTGCTTCAAGTCAGACACCTTCTAGGTTCATTGAAGCACACTTAGGTAAATTTGGAGAGATACTGAACAAGTCTCTGGTCATCTTCATGCAACTTCTGATTTTGTGATTCTCTGTATTTTGTATCTCTCTCCTCTCTGGCCATAGCAGGTGAAAGAGCATAAGACTATTCAGTAAGTGTCCATGTCTTTGGTTATCCTGGTTGAGCTTGCCTGACGCATTTCTCGTTCTGCTACGTCTTTTTTTGGAGATGGGGTGACCACAGCTGTCCACAGTACTCAATACACCAGGGATTCATATGAGGTGAATATGAGTGGTGTTTTACATGTTGTTTACTTGTATTTTCATAATATTTCCTAGAATTCAGTTTTGAATTTTTCTGAGTAGTTCTGAGCACAAATCTGACATGTCCATAAAATTATATGTTCCAATGGCAAGATCTCATTTCCAAGTATCAGTAGTCAGCTCAGAACTCAGCACAGTGTATGGGAAGTCAAAATTGGGGTTTCCCCCCCCGCCAGGTGCCTCACTTTAAATTTATCTATGCTGAATTTCATTTGTCATTTTATTGCCGTCACTCTATGTCATCAGGGTCTTCTGCAATTCACACTCAGCCCTTGTCTTTAGTACCCTGAATAATTTAGCAGCTATTCTCCAGCACAAATTAGCATCCCTAGAGCTTGTTCTGCAACCTGCCTAGGCAGCGGGGGAGCAGAACTTGAAGCAAGCTGATATAACATCCCAGTAGCAGATATAAAGGCTTCATTTGCCTTCCCAACCATTCTGATGAAAGTGCTGAGATGTGTGCTGCCATTCTGTTGCTCTCGCCATGGAGCTGAAAAATCAGGTTTTATTAGTGTTGAAATTGCTTTTCACACAGGTTGCCATTAACAGAAAGGTATTGCTTCTGCATTCGTTCTTTTAGCAGAAAGTCCTGTTTGAAAGGGTATCTAATCCCCTTTCTCGTCTGTATTTCCAGATTCTATAAAAACTTTTGAAATTATATCTCTGCTTCCCTCTTTCACACGCAAATTTTTAGCAAATGGAAATTTCTGTCTTTCTAGTGCATAAGCAACTCCCATCTTCTCTTGGTCTCCCTGCTGTAAGGCTATAAACAAAGGCATATTGAGTGAGCTGGCAGTGAAATTACATAGAGCTGAAAAGGTCAGAATCTTAAATCATAAATCAGATAAGACAAAGGATTTCAGATATCTCACAGCAAATAAAGTACAGAGAATGTGATGAACAGTGTATAACACAGCATGAAACCTTATGCAGAAAAATGTGAAGTACTATAAACTTCCTATTCTGATTTCATTTGCTCCAACTGCATTTAGAAATTATAGCAAAAATGCAGCGATAGCCACATTATTATTTGCACACAGTAGGAGGCAAGGCTGAGCTACACGCAGAGATTGTCAATAAGAGGGGAGGCATTTTTACTACTGAAAAAATCTCATTAATTGTGTTTTGGTTTGGAAGCTCAAAAATCAAACTTACCATCCTAACAGTGCTAGAAAGGTATAATTATAATGATTTAATGCTTATATTTCAATACCAGGCAGGCATTCAGGCTTAGTTAGCTCTCTGGTGTCTGCAGTAGGATATATGAGTGAGAAGGCACACACTCTAGAAGCCATAAAGAACGGGATCAACCACAATACCTTGCTACAGCCTGGCCTGGGTCTGTGGTGTGTTTTCTTAAGGAGCATGCAGCTGACCCAGGGTTGGTGCTCAAAGAGACCAAAGCCATTAGGACTCCAGTTCCTCATTTGTTGGAAGCAAGCCTTCATCCTGAGCAGAACATGGTTTCATAAACTGACAGATTAGGAAGAAAATATCAGAAGAAAGAGAGGTGAATGCCTCTCTCTTTGCAGTCAGTTACTGAAGAGTGGCAGGAAATGGAGGTGAGCAGAAGGCTGGAGGAAGGAGCTGTTGCAGAGGGAGTTAGACGTTTTGGGTAAATCATCCTTCTTGCTCTACCCTTTCCACTGCAGAGGCAGCAGCCACCTGGTTCCCCTCTGCTGGCAGGGTAGTCATGGAATCAAGTTGGTTTACAGCAGAGGTGAGCTGGGGAAGAGTCAGATTAATAGATTTTTGGCAGCATTGTGCAGTGTATATTCTTCAGCTTTTTTCTGTAAAGCTCAAGGACAGGAACTTCAATGTTTTTTCTTAAAATATAAGACTTAACTTCTTATTTATGAGCTGTTTCTGAAACTGAAAATGTCTTGTAGCCTTACTTCAATATCCCAGTGTTTGGCCTAACCTATAAATAATACAGTAGTATGAGGAGATGCATTCCCATGCCAAGGCTGTGAGGATGTGGTGAATATCGATACACTCTCTCCTAAAGCAGGCATTTCTCTTTTAAAACTTCCTGCCCATCAGTATGGTGTGACTCTGGAGTTGGGTTGGAGGGTCAAGGGGGATCCTTCTGCCCAGTGGGAATTTTAAATTATGGTTGCTTCATGCATTTAGTGCAGAACTTTGTCTCTTACTAAACCTCCAGGTAAGGAATCTCAAGTTGATGATGACTTAAGGTCTGCAACAATATTATCTGCCTTTCCTTCTCAGTGGAGAGTTAATTCAAGACTGTCAATCAGCTGTAAGGAAGACAAGCTGCCTCAAACCCAGAGAACCTACTTGCCCCTCCATGGGGAGGTATCTGTGAGGAGTCAAGTGAGCATGGAAAAAAAAATCATACATGCCTGTGCCCCATCCATCAAGGGAATACCTTGGAGATTTTTTGGACTGTACCCCAAAGTATCACTGAAAACTCAGAATGAAAATAAAACCCAGTTGAAGAAAACCTCCCAAAGCTAGACCACATCTGACAACATCTGCCCCCATGCAACTTCATTATTGGAAAGAAAATTGTACCCCAGGGACACTTCCATGTTCTTTCCTGCACACCAAAAACTTTGGGCCATGTATCATTCACATGCTTGTAATTACCATAGACCCTCCCTGCAAGCCACCCACTTTCTGCTTTAACTTTACAGTTCATCAAAGGGAAGCAAGCCCAGCAGAGGGAACAAAAGGGATCTGGACCTGCTTTTGGGAAGGAAAAGGCAGGGAGGAGGGAAGCCAAGAGGCACTTGCATTACCAGGTCAAATGCACAGGTGGCAGGCAGAATCAGTCTTCATGAAGGAAGCATTTGCAGTAAACAAAAGCTAACTGTACTCAGAACTTTAAACCACGTGGAAGAAAAAGGCCAGGTAGGCAGCAGGAATGGCTGGAGGCCTCGTGACATCAATTACTGGCTTCCTAACTCCACTGGAAAAATGTTTTCTGAGAGGGCTGTAGAGCCAGTGACAGTCTTGAAGTACAGTAATCAAAGCAGAGTAATCTCAGGGACTAGGAATGATATTTTCTAAGATTTAATTAACCAGTAAGATGTCCGCTCATTCTCTCTTCTCAGTGCCCTCCCTTTTCCGGCAAACATTGTTAAAATTCCCAAAATCTGTGTTCAAATACTTAAAACTGTGAAGACTGCTGTAAGAAATAATGTAATTGGAGTGCATGGTCATGTAGCTTTCAACTTTGCCTCTTAGATATTAGTAAAATGGCTGAATCTCTGATTAAAAAAATAAAATCCAAGGGACCAAAGCTGCTCACTCTTGATGCAGAGAGCATCCCATGGAGCAATTACTGTTTAAACTCTGTGGTAACTGCCATGCCAGGAGGCCAGAAGAAAACCTTTGGTCCCTGAGAAATTTATCAAGGACTTTGAAAAGGCAAGAGAGAGACCATCTCTTTTTCCCTGCTCATCAAAGAAGTGAGATAAATCCCAAAGAACCATGTGTATTAACCCCATCATTGCTATGGCTACATGGGAATCAGGAACCTTTGCATTAATTCCTCCCTCAGATTTGGTCTCTGTGCCCTGCCAACTTGTGAGAGCCCTAAGAGTTCCTCTGGACAAGGACTTGTCAGCTATTGCTTTAAATCTGCATCATTAGTGGGAAGACCATTAGTAAATTATACACCACGATGTGTTGGTAAGTTTACATCAGAGGTCATGTGTTTCTGGGAGTCACAGGAATCCCATATGGTGCTTTCAAGGACTTCAAACAAACGGAGAAACAAAATCCCAGACCCTCCCAGCAATTCCCTGTTAGAGCTAATGACAGCAAACAGGCCAAGGTGTACATCCTAACACAGTGCTTTAGCTAGTTCCCATTCTTCCCTGCATTGATTTACTGCTTCTGTGTCTGGCTAAAACCCAGCACCAGTTCTGCCCCCACGTAAACCTTGGCACACTGTGTAGAGTTGCTCACGTGTCAGATGAAAGAGGATCAGGTCCTTGGGGTATATTTATGTTACGCTTGAACCCCTCTCACAGGGAAGAGTCCAGGTTTGTTGTGCCCTGCCTGTTTCTGACCCACAGCCTCCCACACACCAGAGCCAGCAGCCATGTGTCCATTGTGTAGATGGAAAACTTTGGAAGACCTGGAGAAGGGGCTCAAGCTGACCCCCACTCCTTCTGTGGATGCTCAAGTACCTGACATGAGAGAGCAAGGGGAGAGGGAACACTGTGGCTGTCTTTTCAAGCAGCATCTTGCAGCAAGATCACAGCAAGCACAAGCCCTGCCAGTCTCCAAGGGTACATTTGTATGGACTGTGTCACAATGGCTCTCAGTGTTGATGAAATCTAAGTTTGCTAAAGATAACTGGTGAATAAAGACATTTACTAAAAAGAAAAAGCAGGCAATAAAGGGTTAATAGCTTCTGTTCAAACACACTTGGATTTTTTTGGTTATTCCCCTTGTTTGAATTCAGAGTATGGAGGTATATTACCTTTCAGTGTCTGAGTTTGATTAGATAGATACCTGAACTCTGTCTTTTCCCTAGGATATATTACTAAAATGCTATATCCTTTTCAATTCATTCTACACGACACCTTTTCTTCTTGCTCACCCAGCAAGATATTTTCTCAAGCTCTGCCAGTAACTATTTACCTGCTGAAACATTTACATTGATGCTCCAGTGTGGGCAGCTGCCCTTGGCAGCTGTTCTTTTGGACCTGTTGAGCCACACGTCGAGCTTTGTCAGATTGAAAAGGTCAGACCATTACAGAAACTGACAATTTTTAATTTGATAACTTCTGCGGATACTGAAAGGTACTCACAGAACAAATAAATTAGTGTGAGACTGACTGCTTTAGCCAAATGGCGGTTGTCATTTGGGGGAAGAAGCAAATTAATTCCAATAAACAAAGAGAAATCCTTGATGCCCTTCTGACAACACTGAAATCTCAGCGAGGAGGGAAAGTTTAGCTTATTAATTAAGTCTTTGGCAAACTCCCAGGGTTTATCTTTTCTGTTTGGGTAATACTAATGTTATGCTGTTGTGTAGATCGAGGGGCAATTAACACCCCATTTGCAATGCAGTGAGCTGGGGGGAGTGGGACATTGCATGTGGTGGGGGATTTCAGGTGGATTGTCACTCTTCAGGAACAATTTCAGTAGTTTCGGTGGCTCATGGCCACAACATCTCCTGCCAGAGGCAAACTAACCTGGCTCAGAAAAAGACACTTGGGGGTCATCCTGGCCACTGCCACAAGGTTATGGGAAAACAATACCACATTCTCTTGCAGACCAACTCCAAGGCTTGGGTTAGTGGGATCAGTGCCAGCTGTGAGCAGCCACACGCAGGGGAAGAGGTTCATTACTCGACTTCCCTAAGACCTCCAGGCTTCTTATTGACGCCAGGCTTAAGAGAAACAATCCCAGTTTTCGCTTCTGCCTCTGAGGTGGATACAAGCCTCCCAGGGGTAACCAGTCCTGTCCCTGGTGGATTCTCTGAGATAAGTAGAACAAGCTATAGCCTTCAGCTGAAAAAAACTTCTTGTGCTTTCTTTAGAAAGAAGCCACAGCAGAGTGTCTTTTACCTTTTTTTCCCCTTTATACATCTCTTTTTTAAAGGAGATGAAAATCATTATTTCAGTTATAAGATTTTTAATAGATGTGGTTGTGTGACTGAGAGATGAGTCACTGGTGCCCTTGTAGACTTTTATACCCTAAACACAGAGGATTAGACCTTGTGGAAAAGCCAATGGCCACAGTAGTATTGGTCAAATACAGAATATTTCCGTAGCTACCAGCTACTGACACAACAGGTTCGGTGTTATTCACAAGAAAATGCCTAAAAGTTGACACTAAATTCTTAAGTGGCACTTAGAGTGCTGAGTTAGGAGTTGGTGGGGAGCACAGAGGGCTTCAGTGGGACCCATAACACTGAAGCCTGAAACAGCTGGTCTGAAATGCTATTTCATGAATGGACAATGCTCAGAGCCTCTACCTTCCCTCTGCCTTGGCATCCAACACCAATGGGGCATCTCTGCCACACCAGGATGCTTCACTCCCTGTGCTCTTGTGCCAATCTTGTGCAAGTGTGCATGGATGCTCTGCACCTCTCTATGCATACATGATGGTAGAGGAAGTGAGATTAAAATATATAAATGTAGCCTGTAAATACTTCTGGTCCAAGGAGGCTTGAGTCTACTGGTCTTTCTTCCTAAGAGCCTGGCGTGCCCATCTGTTCAGCTGAGGGCAGAGTTGAGCTGAAGGTGGAGGAGAAGGATGAATAGCAGGTAAGCAGCCTCCTCTGCTCCAACTTCAGCTGAGCTGAGAGACTGTGAAGGAGATGATAGCCTCCTACATGCATATCTCAACAAAGCAGAAGTTGTGTGCCTGTGTTTCCAAGGGAGAGTAGTTGGCTGAGGTCTCCAGGTTGGTTTGGATTGCCCTTCTTCAATTCATCTCCATGTGGAGGGATTTTTTGGGTTTGACCTCATGTTCTTTTTGCCACAGAGATCTTGCATTTAATATTGATTTGCTTTAAAGTTAAATCAATTATCTAGCACTCAGAGACATGGGTTTTTTTTCACTCAAGCTGCTGTTTCAAGGTCAGTGTTTTGTATGCAGCTCTCATACTTCAGCATTTTTTTTGGTGCCTTAAGCACTAGGCCTGCAGGTGGATCAGTTTAACATGAGACATACCTCAAAAACAGGGATGAAAACATTACCTCTTGTTCCATGAGAATCATCTTGAATATGAAGCGGCTTATTTCCCTCTTCCTTACCACATATTATGGTCTGAATCATTTTGTCTTGTGTTTGCAGACTTTACCTTAGGTGAAGACTTACTGTGTGGAGCTATCTGTTGCAATACCCATCTTTGGGTCCCTGTTGAGGCACAAGAAACATGCTTGAGACCACACTTCTGTAACCCACTGCTGGCTGAGCCTAAGCCACTCACTGTTAGAATTCAGGGCATGCGGAAAACCCCTCAAACTGCCCTGGAAGGTCCAAGACCCTGCCTGGGACCCCAGGAAAGCACTGCCTTTGACCTTAGTCCATGGGAAAAACTTCCAACACTCATAGATGAATTAAAAACAACAAAGATTTAAAATAAATAGTAGTTTAGTTTGTCACAGGGTGAAAATTTGTAGTTTTGGGTTTTTAGTATGGAAGTAGATCAGAGCAAGATGGAGAATATTGGGCGTTGTCTCATCTTCTTCTTCTTCATCTACTCCATTTTCTGCTGTGACGGTGGCACAAAGACATTGGTAGAATGGATTTGATGTAGAAATCGCATGTTCAGAATAGGTGACCATAACTGGCACAAAACTTTAGATATAGTATGTTTTTAGAGTTAATTGGATCAGAAATCTTTAAAAACTACCTCAGACCCTCTGTCCATGTTCCTGTAGCTGTTTTTCCTTCAGCACACTGCGACTGCTGTAAGACCTTGAGATAAGAAATAAACACCTTCGAAGACCAAGCCACAGGTTCCATCTCATCTTTTAACACTAGTGCAAGACTGAGAGACAGAAAACCCCTAATTAGGGGAATGACAGGGTGAAAATCCCGACATCTGGTGCTTAACGTGGGGTTTGGGGGTTTTGGAGGGTGTTTGTGGCCAGGGTTGTGATGCCTGTGGCCGCCCCTGAGATGGAGGTTGGGCAGGGGAGGAAGGTGGGGTTGGGAGATTCATTCTGCTCAGTTCGGTACCCCTGATCCCCCCTCCCATGACGAAGGGCACACCTCGAAAAATGCCATGTCCCAATCTTCCTGCTCTGGTGGGTATTTAAGTAATTTTAATTTTCTAGGATTTGGAGATGGAGATTGTTCTAATTCTGATTGAGCTATGATGGCCATTCCCTCTGCTGTAGCCAGGATAAAACCTTCCCTTTGCAGTGCAGTTGGAGTGGCAGTCAGGTGACATGGCTCTGCCAGAAGTCAGAAGGGAAGTTTCCCCCCCCCTCCACTGCTCTTGCAGCTTTTGAGGGTTTTCAATGGCTTTCTGACTAAGTATCTCGAGTAAAACTTGTTCTGCAGGTAAAAGCTTGACTCGACTTATTTGACCTTTCACCAATGTGGAAGAGAATTTTAAAAACAGCTATAAATGAATTAATTAGTGTTGTAGCTCTTTTGATACTTGTGCTGTGTCTACTTCAGTGCATTCGACAATCCATGGACAAAGCTGTTAAAGAGGTGTTTTTGGTTCAAACAGGAAGGGGAGATGCTGGAGTCCAGGGCATGTGGAAACCCCTCAAACTGCCCTGGGGAGTCTGAGACTCTGGCTGGAACTCCAGGAAAACACTGCCTTTGACCTTAGTCCATGGGAAAAACTCTGAGAGACAGAAAACCCCTAATTAGGGGAATGACGAGGTGAAAATCCCAACAACCCCAGGAAGAAACAAATCTGTCATTGATCCTGAGAAAGGTCAAGAGCTGGTCTTGGCCAGGCAGGTCTAGTGCAATGGAACTGTATATCCTGCTTGGAGAGGTCCATCATCTAATGATTCTGCTAACTGAGTGCTTGGAAGAAAGACTTTGTGGGAACAAGGCTGTGAGATTTGGAGGAGTTTGTGGTAAATAGAAAAGGTTGTGAGGATGAGCACAGGATGGTAAAGTAAGATGCGGTTAGGGTTTGTTTTTTTAAAATCTACATTGCTCACTCCAGTTTCTGATCTGTTGAAGTGAAAGCCACATAAAGTTTAGAACTTCCAAAACCTATGCTTGAGTTAATACAGAAGTTGTTATTTAGCATAAAAGAGCCCTTATCAGAACTGCTATTATAAAACAGAGTATTTAATTCTTTCTTTCACTAAAACTGGAAATGAGACCTTGTGTCCTGTTCTCCAACTGTCTTGGTATACCATACCAGTTTTAAGCTCTATCCTGTAAATCAGCAATCAAATTCATGCCATTTGCCAAGCAAGCAATGAATATCAAGAGTGTTTCGGGGGAGCTATAGCAAGTTGAATTCTTTAGCTACTGTAATTGGTAGGACCTGCCTTAAGGAATAAGAAATATCATATTTTTAGGGACCAGAAGTCTGAAGAAAGAAAAGCCTGTTGAAGGAGAACTGTGCAGGAAATAGCAACAGCATAGCAAGTTAAAACCTAGGATGTCCTGCTGTTTGTGTCACTAGGTGCTCAATGCATTGGTCAACACAGACACACAGAGGCTATGCTGTTGTTGAATGTACATCACCCAAGAGCTAAAAAGGCCTTCCCTAGTGCCCACACCCTGCATGTGGCTATTCCTGGTCTGGCTTTTCAGTTCATTAGCCCATTGCTGAAATGATGGTAAGTGGACATGGTTGCATATTCTATTCATGATTTCTGACAAGCTGAGGGAGAACTCCCTTGCCTACTTATTTGAGCTTCAGACCCAGGGCTGAGAGCCTGATGGACATTTCCTCTGAGGAAAGCATTGTGTCCAAAGCTGAAGCTTCATTACAGCAGGACCTGAGAGGTCACAAAAGAGAAGGATGGGTGGGTGTAAATAATGCCTGTAGTGCCTGTGCCACGGCTTGCACTTCATGCCTGTGGAAGTTAGAGTTACCAACTCATGGCTGCATTACCACACACTGTTCCCTCCTCCCAAATCAGGCTAAGTTTGCCTGTACAACTTGTTAGGAGTTTTCCCTGTAATGTGCCAGCCCCTAAACTATCCCCAGGCAGTGTCTGATTAAGAGCTGGGTCAAACCTGTGCTGAGGAGCACATTGACAAATCAAGAACAATTCAGTTTGGTCCACTTGCATAGATGTAGCCAGCTGCGTTCTCCATTAGAAAACATCTCATATGTTTGCCAAGTCTGGCACCAGTAGGCTGGCAGATACCAGATGTGTTTGCCTGAGACTTTGAACAGCTTTGTGGGAGCAGGCAATAATTTGTGGTAAAAAGCCCAAATGTGAGTTCACTACACAGAGCAGATGCCTGCTCTGAAGAGAAGAGCAATTGAGGGCAAAGATTTCCACTCTTTCCTGGAGTTTCTGCAGCTATAAAGTAGCAACAGATACAAAGAACAGCAGTGATCAAGGAGTCTGGGTCAAAAAAACCATGAAAGAGTTTGATTAGAAGAGAGTGCAAAGCTTCCTTCAGCTGCCAGGCATCTAACCAGCAGAAAAATTAGTTTGATTAGATCATAGTGGGGCTGCTGCATTTGAGGAGGTCGGATTTCCTTAGAGCAGGTGATAAAGGAGGAAAGATTAAAAGTGTCTGTGGCCACAGTCCCTTGGCATAGCTGACAGCGTCAGGCACACCCTCCATTTGCTCCTCTGCTCGCCAGGGTCTCACTCTGCAGACTGTGCCCTGTCTGAGACCCAGACCTCCCCACTGGGAGCCACCAGCCCACCCCATGTCTGGAGAGACTGGAGGTGTGGGAGCAGCCATTGGCAGGCTGTCGATTTCTAGTGTCGCAGGCTGTCTAAACATGGTGATCGTGCCCCTGGCAGTGAACTCAGGAATGTAACTTGCTTTGTCTCCTCTGACTCTACAAGCATTGTCATCCACTGACTGAAACAGATCTCTAAATAATAACTGTGCTGTGATGCTTCGTGCTTTCTTATCCATGAAGTGTGAGACTGTGGCAGTATGAAACTCATCCTCTCCAGGAAACATGACTAATAAGTTCTTACTTTCATTTGCTATCACTTGCACTGGCCGCGATTCATTTCCCAGTCTGAACAGGGGCAAATGTGCTGAATACCACATGGTGTAGAAATCAGGGGGTGTTGGGATGTCCTTCCCTGTTGTCCCTTGCAGGGAAAAGCATCAGGAGAGGCTCTGTGTTACGGAGGTTTGTAGCAAGCAGTGAATGAAGGCACAAAGGTGATGTGAGACCTGCATAACCTGTGTATGTCAATTTAATTGAGAGGTGTAACGTCCATTTTACTCATGGGCAATTTTATATTAAATATGCACAACTAGCATAAGTGCTACTAATGGAGAAGCCTTTTTGATGATGAGTTACTGCTTTTTGAAGACGTACTGCAATCAGCTGAGACTAATGTACTTAGGCTAAACTACACCTTTGAAACATGCCTAATTGTCAGTTTTTATGCTGGCTACAAACCATAAAAAAATTACAAAGAAAGATGCCTACAAACCTTTGGTACAACTTCATACAAGAGAAAGCAGGGACATGATTCATGGGCGGAGCAGTGGAGGGATGCAAGAACATCTCAAAACCAGCAGCCATAATAGGGTTTGGTCAAAGGCAAGAGAGACAGGTTGGGTATTTGGATAACACATATGTAAGCTACGGACTCAGAAAGGTACCTTTGGAAATGTAGCTCTGGTAAAGTATTGTTGAAAGATACTTTCTGTGCTATTTTACATTAAAATAAGAGGAAACTGCAGTATGGTCCCACCTGGCCCAGCTTTGCAGTAGCTGTCAGAGGCAGTACATACCAGGGTGTGTGGCTGCCACTCACCATTAGGGTGAGGAGAACAGGTTGTCCTGAAGTGATCCCGGATGAGATTTCAGGACAAGAGGATGACTGAGTGTGCAGAGCCACCATGGTGCTGTGCAGAAACCCCCTCCATGCCCTAAGGCTGGCACTGCCTGCAGTGACAGGCTTCCTGCTGTGCCGCTGCCTTGCACCTCAAGAGTAGAATGAGGAATGTAAAGGCCCTGTCTGAGAGACATGCAGTGATGATGAACTGCTTTTCCTCTGACCAAGGCCTGAGCATCTGACCCTGAACCCTCCCAGCAGGGTGAATGGAGGTCCACAGGGCCTTAGGAGCATCCTGGGAGTGCCTGGGCACCAGTCCGACTGCTGTTGGTGGGACTTGTGCTACCATGAATCTGAGCTGGAAAAGGGTGAGGGAAAGGGGCGTAAAAGACATCTGCACAGGAGCTGAAGGGACAAAAAGCTGACTGAATGTTTGCAAAGCAATCAAGCATCAACTCAGCTTGCCCTGCTACCAGCTCTGTGTCCTAAACCTGACCTGGCCTGACACTGTCTGCAGTGCTCAGTGCTCACATCTGTGTGTCACACAAGGCTGCTCCTATTGCTGTGCCTGTCTGTCAGACAGCTCTGTGCTCCCTCACATCCCACCCCATGCCTCTGGCAAGACGCTGAGGGGCTGTGGCCTCTTCCACAAGCAGTCAAGGGCAATCAGACCACATCTTTCAAACCTGGGTTGAAATGTTCTTCCTGACAAAGGAGAGGCATTTTTTCTGTCTTTTCATCTTATGCTTGCCGTTTCAGGGGTACATCCAGTTGCTCAATTCCTCCCTAAAGTGAATCTGTAGGATGTGGAGAATTGCATTCTCCATTTTCTGCGGGACTCTTGGAGTGATTTGCCCTTTTTTTTTTTCCCATTTACATATGATAATCACATTGGGACCTCACAGTTACTGCAGACTTAATGACACAGATATGAAATGCTGTCTCTGATGGTTGTCAGGCAGGAAATCCTTAAAAACAGGCCTACTCATTTAAAACTGTATCTGTGGCTATAAGCTGTGGTAGTCAAACTGTGGGAAATATACACTGTAGAAATGTTTATGAGCAGAGCTGTGGTTTGATCATGCTGCTGCCACTTTTTCAAATTTATATTTTGCTACCGCAAATTCTTACTATAAATTCTGGCTACAGTAATCTGCATTCTTATTAACAGCTTGGTTTAAGGACAGAGGGATGTGTGGGAGGTAAAGGATTAAAAAACAGTATATGCATGCCTCAGATACCTCTTCTTAGCAAAAGCTTGCTTAAATGCAAAAATGACAACAAGTGCTTATATCCTGGGCAGGAAGGGGCTGTGCAGAAGCTGGAAAGGGAAAAATCACATACAGCCAGTGGGTGAAGGGCTGAGACATCAGGTGAAGCTGTTTGCAGTGAGCTAGAAAGGATTTAGGAAACAGTCTATGCTTTTGATAAACAGGCACGTCATCACAGAGTAAGATAATATGCCAGAAGAAAACTGGCTTACAGGGTATCTTCAAAGGACACACATGGGCAGCTTGGTGAGGGGATGCTGTTGCCTGTGGTGAGGTGACTGCAGGTCCCTGCTGTCTGATCCCCTGCTTATCCCATCAATATGCTGCTGCTGGGTCCTGCCATGCTCTTGGAGTCTCATCCACAGAGTTTTTTGCCCAACAAAATGGCATCGTGGGCTTTCTTAATTCCCACTTCCCCTCCTGAAAGTCAGGCTTGTTGCTGCACCCTTCTGATGTGCAGCCAGCTTAATGCTGAGGGGCTAAACCCTAAAACAATCCCTCATTTAATGTGACTGAGGTGAACTCTTAGGTATCAGAGTGTGCTTCTTATACCACAACTTTTCCTCCCAAGTTCTTCTAGCACTTCACCTGACAGAGATTTTTTTAAAAAATTATTATTCCCACAATAAGCCAAACAAAAGTGGCCCCTCACCAACTTTTAGTTTGAGCTCAAATGTAGGTCTCCTTGGATTTGGAGGAATCTGGGCAAATGTTACTAAGAGAACCCTGATAGAAATAAAGTGCATAAAATATAACCTGGTGTTTTCAAAGGCAATTTTTTTTTGCCACAAATACCAGAAGCACAGCTATAGCTTTATCGACAGTACACAAGGAGGCCGGGATCTGGCCCAGCAGAGCTCCCAGCCTGTAATTGCTGTATCCAAACTAACAGGTAGTCAGACCCTGTGTCTCAGCTGGGAAGCAGCTACTAACAGCAAAGAGGCACTAAAGCACTTAGACTGTCTCTGAGCTGCTCCTAATTGTGCAAAGGCTCCTCTCCTGGCCACCCTCACAGAGTTTAAATGAATGCTTTTGTGTTGTTGCTGTGCTGAAACAGAAGATGGGTATTTACACTGACAGGAGGAAGGAGGAACTTCACACCAGAACATGAACTGCTTCTCAAGCACCTCAGCTTTCTGTGGTAGCCATCCAGCCATTGATTCCAGGCTTACTCCATGCAATATTCAAGATGTTAGCATAAATCGCCCTTAACATCTGATTTTGCAGTGCAGTGGGCCAAAAATGGTCACAGCCAGACACAGATGAAAGACAGTTTAGGTGGCATTTCCTCACCTCCTCTTTTTAAAGGTGGAAGTCAGTCTGCCTAAACTGGGATAGAGTCTGACAGCCTGGCAATTGCAAAATTGGACAGCAGAGGCTTCTTCCCACCACCCCCGGCCATTCACCTTGACCCCTGGCTTGTCAGAGGTGGCTGCCGCTGAGGCAAAGATATCTGAGCCACTTACAAATCAGTGGGGTTGCCTGAAGTCTGAAGCACCAGGATAAAGGTAAACTCAAACAAAAAGAACAGATGCTGAAGGGAGTGTTTAGATCAGGTGCTGTGCCCTTTGCTGGAGTCCAAGAGTCCCTCCTACCAGGACCATTTCCAAGTCAATGGAGATCTGATGCCAAATGCATGCCCCAGCAGCCACCTCTACCAGAAGAGGAAGCTGCTTTAGGCTTTCAGGCTGAGCAGTGTCCAGATTCAAAAGTATGTGTAGAGTGTCCTCCCCCCTAGAACACTCTGGGGCCAAGGGGACAGGTCACCTCCAGTGAAAAATGCGGGTGGCATTTTTAAAACTGAGAGACTTCAGCTTCCCCTCACCTCCTCTTGGGAAAGTCATAACTACTTGTCATTCAAAAAAGGTCATTCTGTTGCATTAGATACCTCTGCTTAAAAATGCATGGGATTACCAAACCAGAAGAAGAGAGAGGTGCCTAGTATTTCTTACTGAATCAGCCTCTGGATATCTTTACAGCAGCCCAACTCTTCCTCCACTGGAAATGGAAATGCCTGGGCATCACATATTACCCTCCAGGCCTGTGTGCAAGGTGTGCTATCTCCAAATTTGGGTTACATTCCCAATAGCCACCCAACATCTCCACCTAAGTTTTGCCATTGCTCCATGTCATTGCTTTCATTGTGTGGTCAGAAGGCAGGTTTTTCTTGTCAAATATACTCTGACCTCGGAGAATGTGAGGATTTCAAGCCACATGTTGAGGGTTGGCACAGCCTGGAAAAGGAGTGTTGATCTCATAGACAGCAGTGAGATTAAAGAAAAACAAGAGTTTGGGCTCAGTGGTGTGCCATATAGACATGTGGTATATGATTATATGGAAGTGGTAACTTCATAGCGCTGTCCTGCTAGCATAGAGGAATACTAGCTTTTTGCCAAGAGTAAGGAATCCTGCTTAAATTAAAGGTTTATCTTTTCATATTTTTCCACTTCTTTATAAAATTACATTGTTTTTCAGTATCTGTCTTCTCATAAAACACATACAAAGACCTTATGCTAAGACTGATCACAAAAGCATTATTCTGTCCCAGAAAGAGTCTCCATCATCCCCCAGGAGTTGAGAAATTCATGTCTCCTCAGCAGGCAGGTTCTGACTGCGATGTTTGATGGGGAGCAGCTGCTTTGTTGCTCCTACTTAAAGTTTTTCCAATATGTTGTAGACTTGAGCAATCTAGTTCTTCTCGTGCTTTTCAGGAAGACTCCCTGGCAAGAACGCTCATGAGGTGGGGGGGGGGAGGTAATTTGGGTTAGAAAACTTAAAATCATTTGGTTTAGAAAACTTAAAATCAGCCAAACTGCTGACATAAGTGGGAGTGGAGTGAGTTCAGCACTTGAGAAAGCAACCACCACCTCACAGGCTCTGAAAGAACAGTTCCTCTGCAAAACAGTGAGTAATACATTCTGGTTATGTCACTGTCTCTCCCTGGGGAAAACTAAATATATCCTGATACCATTGCTCCTAGGTTTGCTTCTTAATTGCTCTTCTTGCATTTATGCTCAATTAAGCATTGATGCCTTCCCCAGAATTAGCCATGGAAGTCTGAAAGATCAGTCATTCCAGTTGCTCCAGCAAGCAGCTTTATTGTGTCCTGCTTATGGATGCTCCTAAGCCCTCTTAGTACCCCGCTGCTTTTGCCCATCCACTTCTGCTGGAGTTGGATGGAGAGAAAAAAGAGAGAAACCTTTCAGTGTGTGTGTATTCACAGGGCACATCAGTCTACTTTTGTTGGTGCTCTCAGAAAGCATCTCTGTCTCCTGAGGTATGATAGCTGTTTGCTTAGCAAGCTATCACTTTGCTGGCTAAGTATGCTTATGAGTAAACAGGTTTTGGAATAAGCTGAGGTTTGCTTGCTCAGAATACGGCATTATCTTTGGAAGCCAGTTGTGCACTCACCTTGCTCCAGCACAAAGGAAGATGTGTTCACCTCTGCACTTTTTTGTGGCCCTAATTTTGGGAAAGGGATCTTGGGAAGAAGCAATGATGTACCTGAGTGAGCACTGGATGTCATGATACCCCACTCTGCTTCCATAGCCTCCTCCATCAAGCAAAAGGAGCAAACATGATTAAGAAAAAGCAGCTTGCTGCTGGAGCTTCTTATGGCTGTGTTAAAAGCTGTAAGGGTAAGTTGAGCAATTCAGGTCCTAAAATAGGATGGGGATAAGTACGAGAAGCATGACTAGAGTTCTGTGAAAAAACCCTGTCACTTGGGCATTGTTGCGATGGATGCAGAGGGCAGGGTGGCCTCTAGGCAGGAGTGTGCCTTCTGCTAGCCCCTCCTTTGCTTCAGGGAAGAGAAAGCATGTGTAGAATGGGGCCCACTATTAGGGTCTCTCAATTGTCTTCCAAGGCTGCTCCACCTCTCCCATATCCCTTTGGCAGCTGGAGATTGCTGGACAGTAACTTGTATGAGGCCAGCATTCTTACACCGCAGAGCACACAGTGACCACACAGCAAGCTGCTTCTGCTTGCTCCAACACCTCACCTTCTGCTTTAACACTGAAAGTAGGATCAGACCTCACAAATACCAGCTGGAGAGACTCAAGAGGACTGCAAAGCACTGAAGGACAGTCACCATCCTGGCTGGAGTATGGGGAAGTGTTTGCATGTGCTGTGAAAGAGAGAGGTTTGTTGTTCCTGACGGAGATGTGCATGGTGTGCACCTTGCAAGAAGGATTCTGTGGTGTGGTTTCCATCTCCTACTATTCATGCTTTGGCTGCACTGCCCTTGTCCATACCCAGTGTTTTCCACTCCTCTTTGTCTCACACACACAGTCCCAGTGTTATGGTGCATGTGGCCCAGCAGTGTGTGTTTCACAGGGAAAACCTCAACAGTTCAGATTCTGAGCAGAGATTTCTTCCATAGCTGAACACCAAAAAGGCCTAAGTGAGGGCAGAAAGCCAACAAGAGGTGAGAATATTGGGAAGATGGAGGAGTGGGGTGCTGCTATGGGGCTCAAAAATGCCTACTGAGACAAGGGCAGAGAGGTCTGACCCCATTTCTGTTTGTGTTTCCCATCACAGTAATGGCACCAGCATACATGGTTGTCCAGGCAGCTCCTTAGATTTGCCACCATGTTATTCATTCTTGTAAGCAATTTCCTCACTCTGCTAGGGAGCAGAGCTGGGTGCACACTGGAGCAAGTGCAGCTTGATTTGTAGGAGCCCAGTGTGCTGCAGGGGACACCCATGCAAAAACCAGACCCAACTTTTGTTGCTGATTTTGGTCCTCCAGAAATTTTAAAGACAAGAAGGGACTGTGTGTTACACACCATGAAACTGTATCAAGAGATTGCTGCATCAAGCCTGTATCTCCTCCTTTAGCTATGACTTGACCTTTAAAAAGGCATCCAGCCTTGATTTAAACACCTTGAGTACTGGGGAAACAAGCGTGTCTTTGCATCTCATTTTGAATCTCAATTAATACTGTTTCTGCTCCCTGCCCAGAGGCTGTCCTTGATATGCATTTGTTCCTTGGATTAAAGAATTTTCTATTGGCACTGATTTCATCATGAAGATACACCTAACATCACACAGCCTCTTCTTTGTTAAGCCAAACAGGTTGAACATCAGGGCTTTCTTAGTACATTTGCTCCTGTAACTGTGTTTTGAAACCTGCCTTTAGCATCCATTTCAAGTGTGGGCATCCATAGTGGATACCACTGGCTGGCACCAATCCCAACAATGCTGCTTGTGTACACAGGCTACTTGTGTAAAGCAGACAGGCCCATTCTTTGCCTGGGGATTGTATGAGCTCACTGACATCCCTCTCTGAAGGCAGACAGGCCAATTTCATAGCTCTTCATGGCTTTTTGAAGTTGTTGGGTGGAAACTTCAGCCTGTTCCCTAATCCTGTGTTTGTCTGGTCCTCTCCCTCTGCTCTCTATCAGCTTGTACAGGTTTGACTTTTTTTGAACTTCTGGATGAGCTGTTTCAATTGACTCCAACAGCAGGGATCTTCACAAATTGAGGTTCTTTCTGAGGTAATTTTCTACAATTATGTGAGGAAAGATGGCCCACAGGGAATCTGTCCCTCACTGACACAAGGAAAGCAGCAGGAACAAAGGGCTGAGAGCAGGGAGAGGGCAGAGGGGAGGCAGAAGTGGATGTGTGCCCTATTGGTGCCTGTACACTGGCCAAGGTTGTCCTTGTGAAGGATGACTAGGTCTTAAATGATACGTTTTACTACTGTCACCTGGTCCTGAAGGTAGGTCTTTCCTAATGATCCCTGTGAAACAGCCGTGTGAGCACTTCTAGAAAAGAGAAGGGCCTGATCTTTTGGCTAAAAACCCTTTTAAATGGGTTGTCCATCCGTACTTTGTAAATGCATGGTCCCCCATGCTGACTATGGGGTGAAGAGTTCCATCACCGTAACTAGATGACAAAAAACAGTGACAGCACATCACTCTTACAAACCACTGTCGTTAGGTATTTCTGCAAAGATATTTGGAAAAAAAGAGCCTTTCCCCATCTATAGACACATGAAGAAGTTAAAATGGCTTTTTAGTAGCTCAGCCACTGAGAACAGGGTCCAGCTGACACTATGGAAGGACCTATCTTTTACAAACTCATTTTTCAACCATAAGCTGCAGAAACCTGCAGTGAGATGTTTTTAATCAACCAGGATTTTGTACTGAGCCAGGTAAAATCTTGGGCAGCTGCAACAAAACCAGCTCCTTTCCTAGCTTATAAATGCTGACAAACTTGTCAGGTACCCTCTTGTGAGAGAGGATAATGTGGTGGATGCTTTGTCATCATCAGCTATTCAGAAAGCATTGCACCTGGATCCTGTTTCTAAGCCCGCAATGCCTTAGATAAGACAGTGATATAAAAGATGAGTGTATGTTTTTGTGTGCGTAAAAGCCTGGTGTTCAGGGCTTTAAATCTGCCTTCTTGTGAGGAATTTCTTGAGAACTGTATGTCAACTTACTATTCTTTGCTTCAACACTGGATACTTGATGGCTGACTACTTCCACCTATTTGTTCCAGAATTATGGCAGCTTTATTTGGGTGATAATAGGAGCACTGTGCTGTTTTATGAGACTGTAATCCAATTCTCAAGTGGATGAACACTCTTCAAGGCCACGTAGTTTATCCTGATGATTCAAGGAACTGAATCCCTGACCAAAAAAGTAGTGGTGTTCCTTCTCATGTTGTTATGTTCCAATTCTCCACAGGCTAAATAAATATTCAAAGTAGCTTTGATGTGAGACGAAAGATGATAAGGAGATGATGGGAATGACAGTAAGGAGCAGAATGGCAGAAGGAGCTGGATAGGGGGATATTTGTTTGCTTATTAGGTATGGTAGTTAGTTCTTGATGATATTCCTCATCTTTCAGACAGGGACTGCACCTTCACCTGAAATCCTCTGGCTCTGGGTTAGTCACAAACTATAATTTCCACAGACGCAAAGAGCTGAAGGTTATTCACAGCTGCCAGAGTCCAATCTGTATCTGAGCATACCATGGGATTAAAATGCTCTAGCTCTTGCACTGTGCAGGTTCAGGCTGCTTACACATGGAGCCAGCACAAACTGGCTCTGCTTTTTTTCCTCTGCTCTACTTTGTTGTACTGCTCATTTTTAAAAGGGATTTATACCAACTTTTACAATTTAAATAATAGGGTTTTGAAATAAATATGCAGGTGTATGAATAAGCATTATGTTGCAAATAAACACCTACCTGGTGGGTGCTTGCAGTCCTCAATAAGGCTGAGGTGCACAGGGTGCAGCTCAGCACTGGGACCAGGGTTTTTAATTAGAGTAATGTTTATTACTTGACAAGAAATGATCCCAGCAAACAAGCTAGCAGTGAAACCAGGCTTTTACTGTGAAGACATGCATTCACTGACTCTCTTAGTCTGTTAATGTATGTTCCAGAGTGCAAGAAATACACTGCTGAGAGTGATTATGCTCCCAGTCTTTCTCTGAGGCTTTGTGCAGCTCTGCTGGCAAGGTTTGTGCTCTGATAGGAGCTGGTTGGAATTAGGTCTATAAATGGCAGCTTACCTTAAGCGTTGCACAGATGGTGTTTGTATCTTAGGGCCGGCTGATTTCACAGCACTGGTGGAGGATGTTTTCCTCTTTCCTGCAAGCCATTGTTGTAGGGTCTCTCTCTGACACTGTCACCTCTGCACAGACCTGAGTGAAGATGGCCCCTCTAGCCTTAGTGGGGGATCCTGTGAACCAGATGATTGCTGGTTGCTTCTCAGCCCCAGCTTCTGGAGTCAGGTGAATTTGGAGCTGTTTGGAGGGTTGCCCTCCAGCCACTATAGAGACACCGCTCGTGTTTCAGCCTAAAGATTCAGGTCAGAAGGGAGAAAATCCATAACAGTCATCAGAGGTGCCCAACACCTGGAAAAGAGCCTGCAGTGAACAGTTTTGGGAGTCTGCAGAGCACCGAAATGCTAATTAAAATTAAAATTAATTTTAAAATACCAGTTAAGTATTACCACTTCCAGTACACTTAGATGTTCATTCCTGGTTTGAGCATGCAGTCTTGATTCTGGTGTGTTTTTTGATTTGGACTACTTAAAAGTTGAGGCTTATCAAGTCCCAACACCTCTTAGGTCATTTTGGGGTCAATAGAAAAAAGAAGTATTCAATAAAAGTAGTGCATTTAGTCATTATTTAATAGTATATCTCAAAGTTATCAATCTGATAAACATCACTGGCTGTTGCACTCCAGTGTGGTGCTGGAGGGAGGCTGCTTGCCCAGGCACCAGATCTGCTGTTGACTTTATCTTCTGCTGGTGGCTCATTAGGTGGCTCACCCTTTTAGACCAGGAGTAGTCTTACAAATGCTTGGCCAGGAATACTTTTTTTTTTTAATAAAACTAAGTAATTGGTCAAGGAGCTAATTAAACTTAGCATTTCTTTAGGCTTTCTAGGATAGCACATGAATCATAAATTTGAGGACCGGGTTTATTTATCTCTTGGTGACAAATCTATGTAACTGACATGCCATTTTGGGGGCAGACACAGATACTTATTCAAATAAGTCATGGATAGAATATATGTGCATTAATTATCATATGACAGCTGCAGCCAGATTCAACAAGACATTTATCTGCCTAGAATAAAGTAAATAAACTCTCTTGCTCTGAGGGATGCTTCTGGGATGGTACTTTCCACACATCTGAGAAGCACATCTGATAACCAGTGCCGCCAGTGACTGCAAAGCAGGTGAAGGAACAAGTCCTGGTGAAGCTACTTAAATGGATGAGCAAGGATGCTGGCATTAACTGGGAACTACCCTGTATTGGTATTCATCACTGCTGTGGTTCTTTTCCCACTGAACTTGTCAAAGTCAGTAGTTACACTCAAATACACTGTCTCACAGGCAAGGCGAGAGCTGGCAGTGGTGGTCCCAGTCAGCTCCAGCATCATCAGTCTGTGTCAGAAAACCTTCTGCCAGACAAGTGAGGGTGACAGCGGTGTGGCAATATTTACAGACGTGCAGACTTTGTGACAAATGACCAGTGCCTTGGAATTGAAAGCTGAATAATAAACAAATCCTCATCTTAAAAGAAAAATAAAATGGATCACACAGGTATGCAAGCAAGGTGAGAGCAAATCTGAAAATACAGGGTACTGGGGAAAAAGAAGAGATTTCCAGTACATGAATTTTGCAGGGAAGGGAGAGATGATGAAGCTGGTAGGGAGATCACTGGCAACTGTCACAGCACCTAGCCATGACAGGATGTCAGTTCAGACCCTGTCTCCCTGCATGGACTGTGAGATGGGGCTATTTGCAAGAGATACTCAGGCTGAAATGCCCTTGGCTCACCAAAGTGAGATCAAGGTCTGGACTTTCCAGTGTGTTTTGAGGGTGATGTATGTGTACAGGTCACCTGTATGTATAGTGCATTGGAAGGGGTTGCCCAGAGAAGCTGTGGATGCTCCATCTCTGGAAGTGTTCAGAGCCAAACTGTATGGGCCTTTGCGCAAGCTGGTTTAGTGAAGGGGGATGATCTTCAAAAGTCCCTTCTAACCTAATCATTCTATGATTCCCCAGTGTTGTCTGTGCACAGACATGTAAATACACATTCAGATGCCTGGATAAGAGATCCATAAGTGCTTCATGCCAGCTGGCTTAGGAGGAAACAAGTCCCTTTGGGCATGCCTGCCTCCTTCCACTGGATGTAGGTCCAAGTGGGTGAGTTCAGACTGTGGGTCAGAGCTGTGGATAGATAAAGAGAGGGTCCTTCCTCCCTCAGCAATCAAGGGTACCTGCATTTCTGCTCTTGCTGATGGAGGGATGTAACATTTTGGCCGCTGATTTTCCATCCTCTGAGCTGTAGGTAAATTTTAGGTCCCATCCTCAGCAGATGGATTTCCCTGTGTCATTGCAAGGAATCCCACAATCTGCTGGGCTGGATTACAGAGGACTCTGTCCAGCTTGTGTTCTCACAAGAGTACCCAGCACAGAAGAAAAGCACAATTCTCTTAGGGAAACAACACTCAGAACAAGATGGTAAAAGTGATCAGAATAACCTGTATTTATGAGCCCTAATAGGTGTCTGAATAAACTTAGATTATGAGAAGCTAGGGCAGCTTATTTAAACATGGATCCTGTGAGCAGACAAGGGACTATCTAATCTCCTAATTTGTTGCTGTGATTAGTAGGTATGTCTTTGTAAATTTTAGAGGACCAAGATAATATTGAATGGACAGTATAAAACAGCTGGATCAACAAGATACAGAGAAAGCTTCAGGACACAAGGAATAAGCCAGATACATTCCCCTATAGCTCTCTCCTCCTCATTCATCTCACCATGTTTGGTTAAGCTATTATGTAAACAATTATTATTGTGTACATGAAGGATATTTTTGTGCTGTATCCTTTGATGTGGGGCATTGCTTGGGTACAGCTGAGACAAATTTTCAGCTGTGTCAGTTTTTAACTATACATGTAGCTAAGAGATTACTAAGTATTAGGAATGAGCATTAATGCTTGTCAGAGCAGGAGCAGGTTCCATAGGTGGTGAAGATATCTCTCCAGCAGCTGTCATCCTGCAGGCTGCCACTCACTTTAATCTCCCTGTCACCCATATTTCTCAGGCACTTGGCAGCCCCTCAATTTCAGTACTGAAAATTATGTGCTTCAGAACTTTCATGAAGAAATTTAAAAGTTTTGTTACATTACAGGGAGGAATCTACCATAAATTGTACTTCTGAATTTCCTTAATATTTTTTTTTTAAATTACCCATTTAGTGTGTCAGTCAGTGTGTCCCATCTCAGAGCTATGGCAATTTGAAGGTGTCTAATGAGAAATCCTTTTTGGACAAGCTACTCTAAGGACCATTTAGAAAAGTTCTCTAGTGAATTCAAAAAGTTTGGATCTATACGGAACAGTGACACATCAAATGTGCACAAAAAGGGCTTGGGCATAACAACCTTCTGAACAGCTTCACTCTGTGCATGTGTGTGTGCGTACTTGCACCTGTGTTGACAACAAGGAGTCTTTCTCTTCTTTCCTTGTGATGTCGTCCTATCTGTTTATTGATTTTTAAATAATTTTTCATATGGTTTTCAAATCCTGTAGGCTCTTTTCTTTTTTTTTCCCCCAGCTTTTTTTATCCCCCCCTTATAACTCAGCAGTCTCTTTCTGTTTAGCAATAGAAAGGGCTCCGGTAATCCTTCTCAATTCTATTCTTTCTCGTCCTTAGTGTCCAAAGCCAAATCCTAGTGTAGTCCCCTGCCTCAGCCTGATCTTACTTCCCCATGCAGCACCTGGCTTGCACCAGAGAATCAACGCTTTAAGTGGTGTGAATTCCCTGTGCATGTGTGCATGGGGGTAGAGGATGCTCCCTGAGGGCTGGGGACAGAGTCTGAGGTACCCCAGCATTCATGTACCGCATATTTAAACCAAGTCCTGTCCTTTAAAGTTTTTACATTTATTTTTATTTCTTCATGATTCTGTGTGTTCCATTTTATATTCTCTCAATATACAGAATACATGTGGAGGACAAATACAGTATGTTCTGTATTCTTTTCTGTCTCACTTGGCAAGACACTTGAATGTAGTCCAGACTTCTTAAACAAGGTTACCTGAAGATGATGATCCAGAGACCATTTTAAAAATTTGTGTAGTGCCCTGCACAAATACTTCCAAAAATTGTTACAATATCAAAACCTACACTTTTTCTTTTTGCCAAACTTTTCATAAGAAATAACAATCAACCTACAGATGAGACACCATGGACCATGAACACTGTGCCAAAGCCTCGGTATTGAAATCAGAAGCATGGATACCACTAACTCCCTGTGCAGGCACTTCTAAGGCACAATTCATCTGACCCACTTGGTGGGGGATAATTGGTCCCTCCAAGCTCTCAATTCTGCCAGCTGACTATAAAAACACTCTAGACAGCTATCTCAGAGCTAGGCCTTTATGTTATCTGAAGCTGGTTGAGGACATTTTAACCAGAATGACTGCTGAGAGAAAAAAAAAGAACATAAAAAAAAAAAAAGGGGATAAAAGACATTTTCTTTTTCNTGCTATTGATATTAGGTATAAATAGAAAGCATACTTAGAGAATGGTCTTCAAATCAGCAGTAAAATCTTACTAACTCGCATACAGCAGAAAATTATACCTGAAAATCACAAAAACTTTTTAAAACTGCTTGAGAAGATTTTGTGCACTGCTGCAATTACTTTTGTAGCAGTTGCTTTTTGTCCTGGTAAGAGATTTCTGTTCAGTTGACTTCTGTCCTCAGTGTCATACTAATTTTTTTCTACAAGAGAGAAAAGAGACAAGTAAAACATATATTCATATCCAGAGGAAGAGTCATAGGCACAACATAGTGCTACTACTTTAAAAGAATTGTATTTTTGCATTAGGCACTGCTTCTCCATGCATTTGTATCTGCATATCTGTGTTTATGTGTCTCTATATGCACAAATGATAAGTAGCTACATCGTTTACATTTTTATGGCTGAAGCCCTTGATTGAATTTTCATAATGCCAGGAGGGCCCATTTGGGATTCAGGTCCTGCTGTGCAAATACTCACTAAGACATCTGCCCCAAAGAGCTTGTAACTCTAAGAGGATAAAATGTGGCAGGGGAAATAATTAGGGGGAGATGCAGTGACTGTCTCTGGTTACATGGGAGGGTCATTCAGCTCCAAGATCAGAACAAGTCTTTGTGCTTGTCTGGCACTGATGTATCGGTGAATCAGCAGCACCGTCCTGTTTTTTTATCCAGGGCTCCCAGCCAAACCTGCCGCTCCCTCCTGTGCTCAAACCACAGCATCAGGATGTCCCCATCCATAGCTGAGCTGCACAGCAATATCAGCCCCTTCCAGAGAAGACCCCCCCGATGGCATAAATCAGCCCTGGTTTTCCACATGCACGTTTCAATTCATGTAAGGAAAAGATTTTGCTGTTGTTGGGCTTCTTTTTGAGGTAGGAGTGAGAAAGAAAACATTTCCCTGCCATATGCTTGTTTCTCCATCACACATAAAAGGAAGGGCAGGTAAGAGGAGGCTCTCAAACCTCTACATCTTTCCCCAAGGGGACATTACCGAGAACCCCCAAGGAATGGTGAGTTCTGGCATGTCTACATGCCACCCTTCCTAGCTCTATATGTCCACCTTCCACAGCGCTCCCAAAACACTCCCAAATGTTTTCCACAACTTTCCCAAAACATCAGCATCTCTGTGCCTAAAGTCCAGGCTCTGATCTCCAACATGCAATCATAGCTGGGTGGGGAAGGAGGGATGTTGTCTTTGGATCTGGATCGAGATGACATGAAAGTCATGGGAACATCTCTGGACCCCCATCCCTCTCTGGGGCCAAGGTACCAGAGCCATTCTGAAAATCAGATACCTGCATTAGCTCAGGACAAGGAGTTTTGGTTTGCACTGGTGACTCTTGCAGAAATTTTGTTCCTCTGTGTTTGCATTAGTTGTCAGCCCTGCTGGCTTGGGGAATGAGCCAGTGCATGACTGCTGATGCACTCAGTTCAGCCCCTCTGTGGGTAGTGGAGGAGAAACATGATGGTACAAATGCAGCCATTTGGCCTGTTCCTCCCATGTTTCCATATCTTTGGTGAGAAACTACCCAACTGATCAGAAGAGTGAGCAAAACAGACTGCTTTCTTAAGGCCTGCTCAAGTCCCTTCCAAAGATCAGTAGGAGCAAAACCTGCTGTTGTGGTCGTGATACGCAGCAATGCGAATAAATGCTGGAAATTGATGGGGTTGTCCACCGTACCTCCCCAGCAGAATTATGTAATATTCAGAAATCCTTCACATGCTCATTTTCTGCTACTATACAAAACCATAATTTATTTACAGTCTTGAGAAGTGGGCCCATGGGAAGCTGAAGAGTTTCAACAGGGCCAAGTGCAAGATGCTGCACTTGGGTTGAGGCAGCCCCCAGTATCAACACAGGCTGAGGGATGAAGATATTGAGGGCAGCCCTGCTAAGAAAGATTTAGGGTACTTGTTGTCGAGAGGCTGGACATGACCTGGCAATGTGAGCTGGCAGTCCAGAAACCCAAATATATCCTGGGCTGCAGGATGAGGGAGGTGATTCTCCCCCTTTACTCCACTCCCATGACACCCCACCTAGAGTGTTGGATCCACCTCTGGGGCTCCCAGCATAAAAAGGTTGTCAGCCTGGTCTAGTGGAAGATATCCCTACTCATGGCAGGTTAGACTAGATGGCCTCTGAAGGTCCCTTTCAACCCAAACTATTCTAATATTTTATTTTGGTGCCATCACCTTCCCTGTCATCCTGGCCCAACGTATCACAGGAATTTGGGAAGGCTTTAGACAATAGAGTCAAAATTTCAACATANTGACTATAAAAACACTCTAGACAGCTATCTCAGAGCTAGGCCTTTATGTTATCTGAAGCTGGTTGAGGACATTTTAACCAGAATGACTGCTGAGAGAAAAAAAAAGAACATAAAAAAAAAAAAAGGGGATAAAAGACATTTTCTTTTTCCCAGAGGAGAAAAGACCAGGTCCTTTATAGTACATAGGTCAAAAATAGTCACCTTAAGAGAACAATGGGGCTCTATGTAATTTTAATTATATATTTAAGACAGGTCAGATGAGAATATTCTTTGTGTTCTACGTATGTGAATAAGCCTAAACTGCTGGGATGGTAAGATGCACTCAATTTTGCATTGGAGAAATAAAAATAATCAATTTAAATAATCTTGAAATACCAATATATTAAGAGCAAAAATTTACATCAAAATTTACACAAGCAAATACCCCAGACTTGAATAGCCTGCCCTTGAACACACATCCAAATCCATTTTAGTAAACAACATTATAGTTTATCCCACAGTAAAATACAACTAGTTTCCTTG
>WBMY01012864.1:865215-923529 GCA_013397315.1 Donacobius atricapilla
TTTGAGGTAGGAGTGAGAAAGAAAACATTTCCCTGCCATATGCTTGTTTCTCCATCACACATAAAAGGAAGGGCAGGTAAGAGGAGGCTCTCAAACCTCTACATCTTTCCCCAAGGGGACATTACCGAGAACCCCCAAGGAATGGTGAGTTCTGGCATGTCTACATGCCACCCTTCCTAGCTCTATATGTCCACCTTCCACAGCGCTCCCAAAACACTCCCAAATGTTTTCCACAACTTTCCCAAAACATCAGCATCTCTGTGCCTAAAGTCCAGGCTCTGATCTCCAACATGCAATCATAGCTGGGTGGGGAAGGAGGGATGTTGTCTTTGGATCTGGATCGAGATGACATGAAAGTCATGGGAACATCTCTGGACCCCCATCCCTCTCTGGGGCCAAGGTACCAGAGCCATTCTGAAAATCAGATACCTGCATTAGCTCAGGACAAGGAGTTTTGGTTTGCACTGGTGACTCTTGCAGAAATTTTGTTCCTCTGTGTTTGCATTAGTTGTCAGCCCTGCTGGCTTGGGGAATGAGCCAGTGCATGACTGCTGATGCACTCAGTTCAGCCCCTCTGTGGGTAGTGGAGGAGAAACATGATGGTACAAATGCAGCCATTTGGCCTGTTCCTCCCATGTTTCCATATCTTTGGTGAGAAACTACCCAACTGATCAGAAGAGTGAGCAAAACAGACTGCTTTCTTAAGGCCTGCTCAAGTCCCTTCCAAAGATCAGTAGGAGCAAAACCTGCTGTTGTGGTCGTGATACGCAGCAATGCGAATAAATGCTGGAAATTGATGGGGTTGTCCACCGTACCTCCCCAGCAGAATTATGTAATATTCAGAAATCCTTCACATGCTCATTTTCTGCTACTATACAAAACCATAATTTATTTACAGTCTTGAGAAGTGGGCCCATGGGAAGCTGAAGAGTTTCAACAGGGCCAAGTGCAAGATGCTGCACCTGGGTTGAGGCAGCCCCCAGTATCAACACAGGCTGAGGGATGAAGATATTGAGGGCAGCCCTGCTAAGAAAGATTTAGGGTACTTGTTGTCGAGAGGCTGGACATGACCTGGCAATGTGAGCTGGCAGTCCAGAAACCCAAATATATCCTGGGCTGCAGGATGAGGGAGGTGATTCTCCCCCTTTACTCCACTCCCATGACACCCCACCTAGAGTGTTGGATCCACCTCTGGGGCTCCCAGCATAAAAAGGTTGTCAGCCTGGTCTAGTGGAAGATATCCCTACTCATGGCAGGTTAGACTAGATGGCCTCTGAAGGTCCCTTTCAACCCAAACTATTCTAATATTTTATTTTGGTGCCATCACCTTCCCTGTCATCCTGGCCCAACGTATCACAGGAATTTGGGAAGGCTTTAGACAATAGAGTCAAAATTTCAACATAATTTGTGGCTAATGCCTGAATGCCTGTGGCTAATTTGTGCTAATGCCTGTGGCTAATGTTCTCAACCTAGTGCATGTGCTATCTTTAGTTAAATCACCCCTACCCCTCTCCCTCAGGGTTTGCATACGCAAACCAATGAGCAGCTACTGAAGCTGATGTTTGGGTAGGTAGTTTTATAAAGTGGAAATCCCCTGATGGATCTATGGGGAAATTCTAGATGGTATTTGCATTGGATTTGTACATGTAGAAGAAAGGTTACTCGCA
Organism: Donacobius atricapilla; assembly: GCA_013397315.1. Classification (NCBI taxonomy): domain Eukaryota; kingdom Metazoa; phylum Chordata; class Aves; order Passeriformes; family Mimidae; genus Donacobius; species Donacobius atricapilla. The sequence goes on from WBMY01012864.1 coordinate 866,883, forward strand.
GTCATAGTTTTTCAATACAGTGCTTATATGAGGGTGTGCTTAACTGAGCTTCAGGTTTACTCTTTCAGGATGGACACATTGGCATAAGCTTCTTGTCCTCCACCTCCGATGCAGGACCAAAGAACATTTTGTATGTCCTTCCTTGTGTGCTGACATGTCTAAACCAAATGTAACCATCTGACTTGGTTTTGTGGGTGACTTTGGCCTACAAAGTCTGTGTGCTGGGCCTTCCCTCCCCACAGCTGTGCTGGGCAGGGGGACCCATATGTCCTGCCTTTGTGGGGTCTGCAGAGGTGTCCCAGAGCACATGCTGCCAGAGGAAAATGAAAACAATATTAAAGACACAAAAGGAAAGTGTGTGTGTGTGCATCACATTCATTCACAGGAGATGAGCGTATCATCAAGGTTGATATGGGTTTTCCTCCCTTGTCCATTTCATTGTCCCTTCTGCCCTCCCGCACATGACACACACACAAGTCTGTTGGAAAGCACAGTGTTTCATTAGGTAAGCTTGGAATATCTGCTGGGCTTTATAAGCATTCTTGAAATGGACATTTCTGTCTCCTTAGAGGTAGGGATCACATGATGTTTGTACATCTGGCAAAACTAGCCTTGTCCTCTTCTTCAATGGCATTTTGTGAGGTCCTATATTGCTATCAGGGTATGCCAAAAACATGAGTATCAAGGTATGGCAACAATCTGCCACTGTCATACTGAAGGCAGCACCTGGGTTTCTCTTTGAAAGGGTTTATCCTTTGCTTGTGTAAAAAGGTTCACAAAGTTGTGGATGCCCCATCCATGGAAAATATTCTAGGCATCCTCCATTTAAAAAAAGAGCACATTGCCTGTATGAGCAAATTAGTGTGCTCAGTAATTTACCCAGAAAACAGCAGGTAGAGCTGAAGGGGGGGCTAATACAGAGCTTCAGTTAAAGTTGAAAGCAAAATCTACCCTCTTGTTGCAAAACCAGAGGCAGTTCCTTTTCTAGCTCAAACACCAGACGATCCAGACTCCAGGCTGTAGATATTACGGTAGGANTTGGCCTGTTCCTCCCATGTTTCCATATCTTTGGTGAGAAACTACCCAACTGATCAGAAGAGTGAGCAAAACAGACTGCTTTCTTAAGGCCTGCTCAAGTCCCTTCCAAAGATCAGTAGGAGCAAAACCTGCTGTTGTGGTCGTGATACGCAGCAATGCGAATAAATGCTGGAAATTGATGGGGTTGTCCACCGTACCTCCCCAGCAGAATTATGTAATATTCAGAAATCCTTCACATGCTCATTTTCTGCTACTATACAAAACCATAATTTATTTACAGTCTTGAGAAGTGGGCCCATGGGAAGCTGAAGAGTTTCAACAGGGCCAAGTGCAAGATGCTGCACTTGGGTTGAGGCAGCCCCCAGTATCAACACAGGCTGAGGGATGAAGATATTGAGGGCAGCCCTGCTAAGAAAGATTTAGGGTACTTGTTGTCGAGAGGCTGGACATGACCTGGCAATGTGAGCTGGCAGTCCAGAAACCCAAATATATCCTGGGCTGCAGGATGAGGGAGGTGATTCTCCCCCTTTACTCCACTCCCATGACACCCCACCTAGAGTGTTGGATCCACCTCTGGGGCTCCCAGCATAAAAAGGTTGTCAGCCTGGTCTAGTGGAAGATATCCCTACTCATGGCAGGTTAGACTAGATGGCCTCTGAAGGTCCCTTTCAACCCAAACTATTCTAATATTTTATTTTGGTGCCATCACCTTCCCTGTCATCCTGGCCCAACGTATCACAGGAATTTGGGAAGGCTTTAGACAATAGAGTCAAAATTTCAACATAATTTGTGGCTAATGCCTGAATGCCTGTGGCTAATTTGTGCTAATGCCTGTGGCTAATGTTCTCAACCTAGTGCATGTGCTATCTTTAGTTAAATCACCCCTACCCCTCTCCCTCAGGGTTTGCATACGCAAACCAATGAGCAGCTACTGAAGCTGATGTTTGGGTAGGTAGTTTTATAAAGTGGAAATCCCCTGATGGATCTATGGGGAAATTCTAGATGGTATTTGCATTGGATTTGTACATGTAGAAGAAAGGTTACTCGCAGTCATAGTTTTTCAATACAGTGCTTATATGAGGGTGTGCTTAACTGAGCTTCAGGTTTACTCTTTCAGGATGGACACATTGGCATAAGCTTCTTGTCCTCCACCTCCGATGCAGGACCAAAGAACATTTTGTATGTCCTTCCTTGTGTGCTGACATGTCTAAACCAAATGTAACCATCTGACTTGGTTTTGTGGGTGACTTTGGCCTACAAAGTCTGTGTGCTGGGCCTTCCCTCCCCACAGCTGTGCTGGGCAGGGGGACCCATATGTCCTGCCTTTGTGGGGTCTGCAGAGGTGTCCCAGAGCACATGCTGCCAGAGGAAAATGAAAACAATATTAAAGACACAAAAGGAAAGTGTGTGTGTGTGCATCACATTCATTCACAGGAGATGAGCGTATCATCAAGGTTGATATGGGTTTTCCTCCCTTGTCCATTTCATTGTCCCTTCTGCCCTCCCGCACATGACACACACACAAGTCTGTTGGAAAGCACAGTGTTTCATTAGGTAAGCTTGGAATATCTGCTGGGCTTTATAAGCATTCTTGAAATGGACATTTCTGTCTCCTTAGAGGTAGGGATCACATGATGTTTGTACATCTGGCAAAACTAGCCTTGTCCTCTTCTTCAATGGCATTTTGTGAGGTCCTATATTGCTATCAGGGTATGCCAAAAACATGAGTATCAAGGTATGGCAACAATCTGCCACTGTCATACTGAAGGCAGCACCTGGGTTTCTCTTTGAAAGGGTTTATCCTTTGCTTGTGTAAAAAGGTTCACAAAGTTGTGGATGCCCCATCCATGGAAAATATTCTAGGCATCCTCCATTTAAAAAAAGAGCACATTGCCTGTATGAGCAAATTAGTGTGCTCAGTAATTTACCCAGAAAACAGCAGGTAGAGCTGAAGGGGGGGCTAATACAGAGCTTCAGTTAAAGTTGAAAGCAAAATCTACCCTCTTGTTGCAAAACCAGAGGCAGTTCCTTTTCTAGCTCAAACACCAGACGATCCAGACTCCAGGCTGTAGATATTACGGTAGGACTCAACTGGAGCTAAAAAAACTTAGGTATTGTCATGCAGTAGAAGGTTAAAAGATAATGTGTGACTGATTTTTCTTAAAAAAAAAAAAAAAAAAAAAGATGTTTTTTTGATAGAATAATTTAAAATTGAAAAAACCAGCTAGAATTATATGTTCATCATTACCTTCTCATGGTATATCTGCTGTGTCTGGTGTCTCAGGAGCAAGTGGTTGAGAACAGCACCGCAAGTATTGTGGAGAAGGAGGAGCTGCCCCTGGAATACTGTGAAAATCAATGTAGCGTGTTGTGGGAGGCATTTTCCTTACATCTTTTGGATGTTTGCATCATGCAACATCTCTAATGGCTAGCTTCCTTCTTCACCATAAGACCTCATCTATAATTTGAAGCTGGATAGCAGTCTCAGGGGAAATTATGCTGTACTGTGCAGAAGTTTTTGAAGTTACCTCAGTGAGTAGCTAAGGGAGGATTAAAATACAATGGCCTATTTTGGGAGCAAAATGGCTTCCTCCTCTGATTTCTGACAGAATATTTCCTTCACAGGCCATCTTCTGCCCTAGCCCAAAGAAATGCTGTTGTTCCTTTCCCCATCTTGCTCCTTCCTGTGCCAGGGATGGTTTCTTACCTCTTCTCATTCCCTCAGCAAGCCTGCTGCTTTCTGTTTGCTGCTGTTCTTCCCAAGCTAGCTGTGAGATAGGCAGGAAATGGGCTCCCTATGCCACAGGGGAGTCACAGGCTGTCTGCCAGTCACTCAGGCATGTGCTTAATGGGGGTGATGCTCTAGTGGTCTTGGTCTGGTGCTCACTTGAAGATCAGCCCATGCATAGAAGGGTTGGATAAGGAGAATGGTCACACGAGAGCCTTGAGGCAGCACGTGTTCCCATTGATTAATGAACATTTTGGAGAAGAGAGCAAAAGTAATGAAACATGAAATAAGGCTGTTATAAAAATGTATTGGAGGATTCACTCTGTGATCATACTTTTGGGCTCTGAATATTATGTTGCTAATATTTTTGTTTTGCTGTTGGCTGGAGTACTTCAGCGTGTACTGGGACCTCTTGATATCATCAAGTATTGGACTCATACTTTTCTGCAAGTCTATGTTTTTTCCCCATGAGATAGCCCATATTGCATCTCATATGTTATTAGCCAAAGCTGTTCCTTACTTGGTGTGACCAAGAAGAGCTTCACTGAATAATGTAATGGGCAAAAATTATGTTGATTTCCTATGAATTGTGGAAAAGGACTTGGTGGTACTGGTAAATGGAAAACAAGCCAGCAACGTATGCTCACAGCCAACCATATCCTGGGCTGCATCAAAAGAAGTGTGGCCAGCAGGGGATTCTGCCCCTCTGCTCCGCTCTCATGAGACCCCACCTGGAGTGCTGTGTCCAGGTCTGGGGTCTCAACACTGGAGAGAGTCCAGAGGTAGGCCACAAGGATAATCAGAGGGCTGGAACACCTCTTCTATGAGAAAAGGCTGAGAAAGTTGTGATTGTTCAGCCTGTAGTAGAGAAAGTTCAAGATGAACAGATTGCAGCCTTTCTATGCTTAAAGGGAGCTTATAAAAAAAAATCAGGAGATAATTTTTAATAGGGCCTTTACCAGTAGAAAAAAGGAGTAATGGCTTAAAACTATAATAGGTCAGACTAGATATAAGGAAGAAATTTTTTATGATGAGGGTGGCATAACATTGTCACAGGTTGCCCAGAGACATGGTGGATGTCCCACCCCTGAAAACTTTCAAGATCAGTCTGGACATGGCTCTGAGCAAACTAGCCTAGTTGAAGATGTCCCTGCTCATTGCAGGGGTCTGGACTCCATGGCCTTTAAAGGTCCCTTCCAAGAAAAACTGCTCTATGATTCCACAGATTCTATATCAGTAGTGTGGAAAATCCTTGTAAGAGCAATCTTGTGTTACCCCACCATTACTCTTCAAGCAATCATTAAAGGCACTGAACAAGGTCTTACTGTGTAAGCTGCACTTTTAGCCACCTCTGGAGAGTGATACATCCCAGTCTGTACTACAGCTGCACCTCAGCTCTTTAAAAGCAGGCGTGAACATTTCAGTCTGTGTCTGATCTACCTACGTTTTATGGTCAGTGGAGAGAAACACACACTTCTAGGTCATGATTCACCTGTCCAAGTGCAGACACCAGGAATAATTCAGTGAATCACACTCTAAAACTGCTTACTGCTTTCCATTATAATGGCAAATTATAAAATGAGGACAAGGTGATTAGCTATATGCATATTTACCATGACACCTACCCTGCCAATGTCTCCAGGGAGGTGAGATGAACATCCTACAGGCCTAAGAAAGGTTTTGATCTCCAGAGGGTCTTACCCCTCTCCATGGCTTAGGAAGAAAGTCAGACAAGTCCCTAGCTCAGACCACCCTTATCTTTTAAATTAATAAAATTTATTTAGGATTACTCCCTGTCTGAATCTGGATTTGCCACTAATAGACCAGTATTTTTGTATGGAATTGGCCATTCTCCACGAGAGCTATCATGGATTCAGGAAGCAACCACAGAAGTAATTTTGAGAAGTTTCACACTTCATTTATTATTATTTTATTTAAAACATTTTATTTTTAATCATAAATCTTCTCCTTTGATGATCAGTTTGCAACTCAGAACAGATTAACTCTCTTTGGGCACTGGCTGGGTTAACTTGAGTACTCTGATGGCAGGGAGGTGGTGCCTGGCTGGTTGAGGGCAGGTTTTCATCCTTTCTCCTTAAATGTTAAATGGCATCAATCTCTTCTACTTCAAACTCTTGTTTGTCCAAAACTTGAAGACTGAGAGTATCGCTTGCTGGAAGTTATCTCCTGACACTACATAGAGCAGCAAATTTCCAAAAGTATTTAATGCTGCTAAAGGTTTAGTTATAATAAACATAAAAAGGATTGTTCTCTTCAAGTGGCAGCTAACTGGCTGTACTTGGAGCTCCAGACGAACCCCTTGAAAAACATGGAAGGGGAGGAAGCACACATAGAAGACCAGCAAGAGGAGCACAATGAGTCTGCGAGCCTTCTGTTTGTAGCTAGCCTGTGTGTGGAGCCCAGTGGCCAAGATGCAAATGATGAGCACGTAGCACAGAGTCACCGTGAGCAAGGGCAAGAAGAAGGCAAACACAGTCAATCCCCAGTTGTACCAGCGGCTTGTGTCGAAGTCCCCAGCAGCAACCAGGTCTGGGCAGATCGTCTTGTTCTGCCTGTGACGTGGGGTGATCAGGACAGCCAAGGGGCTGAGGGCCACCAGGGAAATCATCCAAATGACTGTGCAAGTCACCACTGCCCATCTCCGCTTCCGAAGAAAAAGGCATTTCATTGGGTGCACAACTACCAAAAAGCGAAAGATGCTGAAGCAGCTAAGGAAGATAATACCACTGTACATGTTGAAGTAGAAACAAAACTGAATAAACTTGCACATGAAGTCTCCAAAAATCCAGTCATTTCTATTAGCATAGTAGTGTATAAAGAAAGGAAGTGTGACTACATACAATAGGTCAGTGATAGCCAGGTTTAACATGATGATGGTGCTGCTTTTCCAGGGCCTCATCTTAACACAGTAAACAAATATTGTCACAATGTTCCCTGGGAAGCACACCAGGAAGATTAGGCTGTAAAGGATGGAGAGATAGAATTTCACCTGTAAGAAATCTTCATCCTTGCAGCTTGTCAATCGATCTGCGGGGCTGGGCTCAGCAGTAAAGTTGCTGGTGCATTCAGATGCCATGTTTGTGAAAGTCTCCTTAAGACAAAAATCAGATGTTTAGTTTTAACTGATTTGTTGGGGAAAATGTTGTCAGTTAAACCTTTTGTAGCTGGAGAAAATGTATGTTTGAGAAGGACAGTAGTGCAAGGAAATGACCAGTCGGGCCTAGATAATTGAAATGTTTCATTTCACCCTTTCCTGTCTTTTACATTTAATTTTGGTAATTATTAATTTTGCTCTTTGTTTAGCCTCCTTCATTGAAGAAGACAATTACTGCTTATCTGCAAATCTTCAGGAGTAGGAAGCAACATTTAGAGAGCTAGAGGGAGTTTGGGCTTAGATTTTGCAAAACTGTGAACTACTCTTAACCTTTCAGAAAGTAGAACTATATCCAAATATTATCTTCATTAATCTGAGCTAATGAGTGTTTTGTGCTCATGAAGAAGAGATGTTGTTCTGCCTTCATGAAAGCAAAAAATTTGTTAGGTTTAGTTTCAAATCTCAGGACCTGATGCTCCCATAACTTAACAGATTGTTCCCTGAACATGATTTTATGATCTTGGAGTCATCAGAGTATAAAACTAGTATAAATGTTTTGGTTTTGGTTTTTTGGAGGGTTGTTTTTTGGGGAAGGGGTGTTACTTGGTTTTGTTTTGTTTTGTTTTTTTTAAATCAAGCTCCAAGTGGCATAAAACTGATTTAAATTAATAAAGAGTGTTTCTCAAAGGGCAGAGGGAAAGTGGAAAGCACAGAGGGCAGGCAGGGATTTTGCCTCCCATTCTATGCCAATTGGAGCTAGGTAGACTTGTCTCTGAAATGATTTCTTGTCTGACATAGCCTATTTGTATCTCTTCACAGGGAGTCCAAGATATAACATTTCTTGGTAGTGTTTTAACCTGAAAAAAATGGTAACCAAGCATGAAAATCATCTAACTGCAGGTATCAGAAAGTTACATGCTTAAATTGGAGCCAGTCCTCCTAAGACCCCCGTTAGCACCAAAGGAGAGAAGTTCCTTCAAGACACAATATATCTACCCATTGAGGTTTCTAAGATAAATTATTTCCTCTTTTGGCATACCCATTTGTTTCCATTGTTACAAAAGGTAGCCCAAGGTGACTAGTTCAGCTCTGGATATCTCAAGTGAGGCAAGAGCTGTACCACTGTGTCTTCAGCACCTCAGGTGAGTACCACTCTTCGAGATTCTAACCAATTCCATGTGAGAAAATATTTTAAAGAAGCTTCATAAAGTGGTAAACAGGGTACTCTTAAGCTTAGATCCTCTCTCTGTTCCCTGAAACAGCATCTTTAAACTAAACCAGTGCTACATTAAATATCCAGGGTGAAATCAACACATTAAAAAAACCCCTCAAAAAACAACAACAACAAAAAAAACCCAACAACCCAAACCTGGAAAAAAGACAGAATTGTACCTCATTCAGTCTTGGAAAATGTGATTCAGTTCACAGCATTTAACATGTTAACTGTATGACTCTTCATTATCCCAATAACTGGTAGAACATGACCAATTTGCTCTGACAAACCCAGTCATTAAAGCTGGGACACAGCGGGCATTATTTGATCATAACAAGTCAGCAAGATGATTATCTCTTTGTTACTCAGAAGCACTTCAGAGTGAAAGCTGAACAATGTCCCCACAATTTAGTTAAAACGGTAATGCTTTTTTACATGAATATTAGATCTGGTATAGAAGCTTTGCAGTCAAAGATGCACTAGCTAAAAACTGTCAAGCTTGTTTTAAACCAATCCAGATTTACAATCACAAAAGCTAGGGGTGTGCATGTTTTCTCTCTTTTCTGCTGCTCAGTGATACCACTGTCACCCACATTTATGCCTCTCCAGTATATTTTATATCACGTTGGACAAATTTACTAGAATATTTGATTTATCCCCAGTTTGGCTTTCTTGCACTGCTGTTTGGTTCTTCACCACAATCTTGAACCCTCCAAATTGAAAATGGAGAAATACTGCTTACCTGAAAACCTGCAATTCTGCTTCTCCCTCTGATATTGCTTTGAGCAAAGAGCTCAAGTGAAATGTATTTATGTCTTCCTTGCAGTGAAGCAGGTTTTAGTATGGCTTTGCATCCATATACATTCACTCCCTGTCTGACTGAGGCTCCATGTGGCTGTGAATTAGGAAACTGCTAGAAAACCTCAGTTACTGGCTCAAGTGTCTGCTCTTAGAACTGGGTGGCTGGAGGAGTCCTCTTTTGCCCTCTGTCATTCACGTTGTCTTGCCTTCAGTGGGCAGATCAGGCTTTGCTGGCAGCAGCTCTGTGTGCTAAGGCAGACCTGTAGTATTCTAATAGCAGCAAATCACATTTAAATTAGCATGTATGTGTGAGTGCATGTGCTTAGAAAAGATGAAATTAAATTTATTCTCCATTTCCTGTGAAGTGAAACCTGATCACCAAAGTGAATAAGGCATGTTGTCATTTCAAGGTCAGGTGAAAAGTGTTATGACACACTGTCTTCATTAAAATCAAATTCCTAACAGAGTACAAATTTCATCTCTTGAAATAAATGAATGTTTCTTTTGGCACGATGTGCTTTTCAGAAATTGTGATATTCTTTCTGCTTATTTTTGGTGAATAAAATATCTATAGTGTGTTGGCTGGTTATTACTGGAGTAGCTGAAATTGCAAACTTGTTTTATTTTGAGCTTTTGCTTTTGGGCTTCATAATTCACGAGATCTGCAATTTTCTCTGCTTCTTGAGCCAAAAGACTGTTCTTGAATAAAAATCTCATTAGTACCCTTAGCTCGAGGAACAAGATCAAAAGAGATTATTATTTTTTAAAGACAGTCATTGCATCTTGAATTTTGAAACTGCAGTCTTCCGCCCTTGAGCTTGCAACCTGGTCCATGCACAGGAGCTCCAGCTGCCCAATCTGGCTAGCAGCCTTTCTGTCTTGGAATATTTGGTGGATGTTTGCTCACTGATGCGTTTATGATGCAGTACTAAATGTGCAAACTGTCATGCCTGGACATTATGTATGTATGTATGTACGTATAGGAGTATTTTTCAGAAGAGGGTCTCAACTCTCCTTGAGTGCCTGTACTGGGCAGGATTTGGGAGCTGGCTATCTGTTTTGCTAATCACACTGCAGGGAAAGAGAGGTAACGGGGGACAGTCAAGACTGGGGCAGCAGTAATGCCTGACAACCAGATCATTATCTATCTGTTACCATTAGGGAAAGGGCACCCTCTCTGCTCTCATCTAACCAAGCTTTTCTCCAGGTCAATGCCCAGAGCACTTTTAAAAAATGTCCAAAGTTTCTCAATAATTGTAAAATACACTGTCATGTACCAGCTCAAGGATCAGCAACTGTTTAAATAGCTATTACCCTGTTCCTAGGCACTGCATGTGTCATTAGAAACAATTTGTATGAGGCTGTAGCGTTACAAGCACAGAGGGAGCTAATTATAGTTAGGGATCATTTAATGCATTCACTACTTAATCCATTATACCCCTGAGCAATGGGGAACCTGTGCAGCAGTGTCTGGTTTTCATTCTTCCTTGGCAGTGGCAGTGCCTGAGGTAAAGCAGAAATGGGCTTTCCTGGTGCAGTGATCTAGACCTGCCAGGCATTTGGTGCACTGGGGTCTCAAGCAGGCACTGGGGTCACCTCTGCCTTTCTAACTCTGGAGAGGAGAAGAGCAGAAAATAAAACACATTTTCAGACCAATTTTGAGAGATGGCGACTAATAGAAGGTCAACTCATACAGAGCTGCTCTGCATGGAGATGGAGATATGCTACTTAGCTTACCCAAATCTTGTCTCATCATCAGCTGGAGAGACCTAGTGGCTATTGCACCCCTTCATCCTCCCTGTATCTTTCACCATGGTTACAGCAGCTCCTCATTGCACAGAGACCCTTGGAAACATTCCCTTCTATTGCAACCATGTACCTGGCCCCAGGACCCAAGTCAGGCGCTAGGGACACTGAGAATAAACTAACAAGGACTGCATGTTTAAATGGCTTATCTGGCCTCATGTGGGGTCTCTATGGAAAAGGGACGATTCTGCAGTGTGACTTTCAATTCCTCAGTCTGTGAACCTTTTGTCTTTACCAGCCATTTCTCCACCTCATGTCCGTGGACCTCTAAAGTCTGCCCACTGATAGACCATTGTGATCCTTCACAAAAACAAGGGCCTTTTGTACTTTAAGGCTGTCCTCACCCTTATCCCGTCTACAAGCATTGGAGGGAAATCAAAATACCCTGCAGTTCCACAGTCAGCTTAAGTGACTCTTAATTGCATGCTGCAGTCAAAAGAGCTGGCAGCACCACCTTCCTCCTGTCATCCTAAACCACATGTTTTCAACAACCCCTGTGCTTGTGCAGTCATGGGATGTGTTGGATAAGCAAGTTGACTGTGGCCAAACCAGTCTTCTTAATCTTGTGTTGGCTTTACGGCCTTGTTGTGACAGGTGATGACTCTTTCTGCGAGTGTGTGGGCTCCAGGACTCATGGCGAGCAGTGGTGGGGACTGGGTGGGGGCAAGAAGACAACAGCAGAGCTAGATTGGCTGGGGCCAGCACTGAGGCCGCACATGCATCCTGCTGTGGAGCTGTGTTTCACTCACTGTTCTCAGCAACCAGACACCAGCTGAAGCTGGTCTCCAGCAATGCTTCTCAAAGACACAACACTCACCTCGTGTTTCAACAGCCTTCCAGGCAGGCTGGAGTAATTGGTCAGAGGGGCTGACATTTTCCCTGGCACAATAAAATTCTATAGTGTTCATGTGAATGTATTAATGTTGCTCTTAGTCACTGTATAGAAAAAGAACTGGAATGAGTTTGTGGCAGGATTATTAATTAAATATTTCCTCTTGAAACTTTGTACTATTGGTACAGCCAGTTGTCACAGAGTGTGTGAACCCAAATAGGATCATCTTTTCATACGGTATTCTTCCTTCTGTGATGGGAGGGTGAACAGGATGCACAGGATGACTGATGGATTTGCTCACCTGGGCCACGCAATGCCCTTCAAAAAATTCCAGTGTGAAATACAGAAGTGGAGAACAAAGTCCAATATTTTTATTTTGCTTTGTGGCTGGTTCCAGACAATGTGTCTCTCCTCCAGATGGGCTAGCTATTGGCTTTTGTGGGCATTGGGGTGGAAGAGGTCATAGCAGGGTTTTTTGTTGTGTCTCAGCATCACTGCTGAACTTAACTGTAATTAGGCTTTGCAGGCATGAGGGTCCACAAACCAGCACAGGGGCCATCCTCATTTCACAAAACCTGACCTAAAATCGACAGGCATGAGTGAAAGACTCCTTTCAGAATCAGAATCAGACCTTCAGGCATGACAGCACGCGGTGTGGTGCAGCAGAAATGGCTCTGATTGATAATTATGTAAGAAAACAGGCATTTTGTTGGGCAAGGGTTAGACTCCAGAGTCTTAAGAGCTTTCATTATACGTTTTACTTTTGGTTCAGCAAACACATAATCTTTGCATGGGTTATTTCCCTTAGCAGACATGTTTGGCTGATCTTACTCTGTGTGTGATTGAATACCTAATTACCATTGTTATCAGACCACCCACTGGGGCATGTTCTGTTCTGTTGAGAATATCGTGTGTCTTCATCACATGGGGAAATCAACTCTAGTTTCCCTTCATATTTCTTCCCTGAGACAGAATGGTAAGGGCAGCATTTTTTAATCCCTAAATGCACTGTAACTCTAAATTAATCATAGTTAAATGCTGTCATCTAATTATGTAGGAAATAGAGACTTTTAATGGAAACTTTTGGAAAGGGATATTTTACCTTAGGAAAATTACATATATAATCTGGAATATAAGCAGTACTGCTGCCACATCAGCTGAGCAGAAGTAGTTCAATAGAGTCCCAAAAATAAACCATATGGATCCGAGACACTATTTTATACCTAATATTAGTCCTCAAAGTGAATTGGTGCTCATCGACTATAGGGCATAGACAATAAAATCTACTGCAGCCCTTAGATGATAGTTGAACTTTCAGAAGGTGTGTTGCCCCATGGGAAATAGGGAGAGGAAAGACAATGGGACGATTTATCTGCTCAAAGCCAGCATGTGCTCAGGTACTCTGGTGCAGCACTGCCAAGAGTGTAAACCAGTGAATAAAAAAGCCCCACAGGAGCACCCAGCTATGAAGTGGCCCTAAACACAGCAGCTGCACCAGTTAAAGTTTTCCCAGCAGACAGTAAAAACCAAACTAAACTCATTGGAGATGTGACAACAGCCATAATTGTTTCAGGTAATAGGCTGTTTCCTGAAAATGACCCAGTTCAGTGGGACTGAAAACAGAGAAGACCAATTTGCTGCCTTTTTATTTTGTTGGGGTTTTTTCAGTTCCAAGACAAAGCAGCCTCCTTGGTGTTCACTAATGTGCCAGTGGAGGATTCAGCAAAGGATGCTGCTGATGTGGCTTCCAGTGTACAAGTAAGTTTTCAGTCACTGAAGGTATATTCTCTTGAATTTGTTTGCAGGATGCTGTGGCACATGAAGTAAAGTCTGCCCTTTGCCTTTGGTCCTTCTAATAAGGCTTCATCTTCAGAAAGTGACTTGTAGCATCACAGCCCTCAGCGCATGAATTTAATGTACACAGCCAAAGATGAGCCTTCTTATTAGCCAGATGTTGTTCCCTCGCAAGTCTTGCCTGGCTCTTGGCCAAAGGACCCTGGGTGGTCCTGCTATCAGCACCACCCATGTCTGCTCCTACCTGCCCCTAACCCCTTCAGTACCCACATCTCCAGAAATTACACTTGCGCTTTGGAAATGCGCCGTTTTCAGTGGGGTTGGTGCCTAGAGGAGCACAAACAGGACAAGGAGGGGAGCTCAACCATTTAGAACACACTTCATGTTTCAAAAGTATAATTTATTCCCCAAGATCTTCTAATTCTTTTCTTCATACAGTCCCTGAAATTATGAACTGGTGAATTAGTTGATTTGCATTGGTTGTTTGCAGTTGTTTAGCACTTGTTTCTGGTAAGGTAAACAGGTACCTGAAATTATCAGGTAGAATTTTGGTATTATAAAGCAATAAGCAGAAGTAATTTTCACTCAAATTGAAATGAGGATGTTGCCTGACAAAACAGACAGAAGCAGAAATCCACAAGGAAATGCCCTGCATATCATTACTTAATGACAGAGTCAAAGGTCTTGTATTTTTTTGCAGCAAATTCCCTTTTTCTCAAGGCAGAAAGCTGCACAACAGTGACAGTGTTCAGGCTCTTCATCCAAAGCACTTCCCATTCTATCCCTCATGGTAGAGAAGCTGCTCTGTCAGCATGAAGGCAGCTCTCTCTGGTTTCCCCTTGCAGAGGCAGCTCTGCCAGCCTCACCCTGAGAGACATGCAGTTTCCCTGCATTCGAAAGAGTCTTGTGCTCTTTCAACGCTTATTATTATCCCCAGGCAATTAAATGGCTCTCCAACAATTCAGGCTGGGTGGAGGTGTAGATTGCTAAAATAGCCTTCAAGGAGACAATTCAAGTAAACTAAACCTGTGGGATTCATTCTTTGTCTTATTTTTTTTAACCTATTTTTTTCCCCTGGCTATTTTGTTCTCATCTAAATCAATTATATGAAAGAGAGGTGGTATTCTCTGAAGAGACTTTCTCTTGCTTTGCCTTTCTGTGCCACCTTTCACCAAGTGCTTCAGAGTCACTGAAGTGCTTTGGTTAGATCTCTCTCTGAACTTTGCAGGACTTGAATTACCAGAACACTGGGCTTTTTCTGAGGGGGCTTACTCTTACCACACCTGGGTCAGCTGGGGGGGCTCTGCTATAAGTTGATGTATGATATTTGTCTCCATTGGGGCATGAGTTTCAGATAAAACACTCTCACTTTGTTAGATGTGAATGTCATTCTATTGTATTTATCAATACAATATTGATATTTATCAATTTCTCTATTCAATAATGGAGAAACAGAAGAAATCACATCACCATGGGACAGAAGGTGACACAAGAAAAGGCAGTTAGAAAGAACTCTCTGTGCTTGACCTTGGCTTCTTATTTTTCAAAAGGGAACTGTTTAGTAGTTGCTGATAAAATGAAATTATACAACATGTTAAAGGATAAAAACCCACAGTGCTCTGCATGTTCAAGCTCTTTGGGATAAGGCTTTTTACCCACTACTCTGCATTTTGCCAGCATACAACTCTTCTGCTTCATATTGCCGTGACTGATGGCCTGCTGGGATCTGAGGAGGGGATCTTTAACCAGACTTTTATTAGGTTTTGCACATCATATTCTAAGAAGGTCTAAACTGGCGCATTGCCACCAACTTCAGAGCCAACTTAATCCACCTCAGCAGTGTCTAATCCATCAGCTTTCATGGCAGAGTCACTGCAAAGGCCTGAGCACAGACATCTCCCCTCTCTGAGGGACTATCTTGATGCATGCAGTGGGATGATGGTCTCTCCTGAAATCCTCTGTCATGATTCAAAAGGGGTTTTCCCATGGCATTTCAGGAGATGGGGTAGAAAGAAACTCCTCAAGACATGCAGTTCATCTGCTGCCCCAGGCAGGGTCATATCCTTGGAAGCCTCAGCAGGTGCTTTTCCAATGTCTTTTTAATTTCTCTCTCTACCAAACTGTTACTCTGCTTCTCTGTGCCCAAAGGATGAGTTGTCTCATGCCTGACACCTTCCTGATCTAGCTGGGGGCACTCTGTTTTCCAGATACAGATCAGGTGTGTGATCACCATCACTTTTCCTTCTGTGGCCCTTCTCCTAGACTGAGCAACTCTCAATCCCACAAATTTTTGTTTGTTTTATTTTTCTGAACCTCTGTTCTGCTCCCTGTCCAGCAGGTCCCCCTCCTTCTCAAAGTGTAGTATTGGACCAGGCCTGCCACCCCAGGAGACATGCTACAAATGCAGCAGGGTTAATCATCCTACCTGGAAGCTTGTGCTCTTATTTCTACATCCCATTCCACTGTTTATCCTTTTCACAACAGCAGACACATCTGACTGATGCTCAGCTTGTGTCCTGAGCAGCCATTTGATTCTTTACTACAGTACTGCTGCCTAAGCAGATAGTCCAGTTTGTAGAGTTTTGATTAATCTACAAACATACATTCTGCATTTGTCCTCATTGTATTGCATTTCGGGTTTTTTTTCAGACCATTTCTCCATTTTCTGTAAATTGCTTTGAATCTAGTGCTCTCTACTAGAAAGCTTGTAGTCCCCTCACTTGTCATCTGCATGCTTAAAGGGTATACTTTCTACTCCATTGCCCAAATCGCTAGTGAATATAATAAGGGTGAGCTCACTGCATAATCTAGACTTGGATGGAAAATTTTGTCCTGCTAAACATCCTAGAGCTGAGCCTTGCACTTCTCTCCTAGAAACTCACATCAGTATTATCTGTGCCTGGAGTAGCAGCTTAGCCACAGCTCCCAGTAGTGCTGGCTTTTGTGAAAAACCTGAGAAAAGGAGCAAATTTTACTTCTCAAAAATATCAGGTTTTGTATCTACTCTGTCCTCTTACACAGCATTTCAGATGGAAATCTGCTCCATCCCAGAAAAGGAACTGGATTCTGCTGGTCCATCCTGAAGGAGGATGCAGCAGGCCTGTCCATCCCACCATCATTAGCTCCCCTGCTTTCAGTCTGGGGCTGCTTGGTTAGCTGGGGCGGGGCTTCCCTGCATGATGCCTACTTGGTTTCTATCAACTTCTTTAATAGATTAAAGACATCTGCATGATTCTGTTGATTCAACAGTTTGCAGGGAAGAAGAATTCTGTCAGAGATTTTTTGAAATCAACATGTCTGATTTCTTCCCAAATAAACTAGATACTGAGACAGTCAATCCTAATTCAGGGATCAAATGAATCTCTCATCTTGGGCACGGCAATTTCTTTCCTAATACACTCCCTTGGTATGCATACACAGATAATATTCACCACTAACATGGCAGCAGCTGGACTGGATGAGGTATCCAGGACAGCAAGGAGAAATTGTTTATCACTTTGATAAGTAGCAGCAAAGTGTCGTGTTGCCTCTGTCAGCCTTCAATATCTCCAAAATTCTCACAAACAAATGGAAAACAGAGTCCCAGAATAAAGGTCATCTCTCTCTTTCAATATCTTTAATTCACACAAGAAAAGGAGATTTTGTACAAAATTTAACATCAACTGCCACCCTGAGGCAACTACTTGGTGAAAGAGCACAGCTGCTGAGATCCATCTGTTCTTTACCAAATCCAGCTTCTTGACTCCCTGAAAGAGAGATTTTCTATTTTTCACCTCATATCACAGACTTTTGTATAACAATAATTCTTTCTTCAATAAAATACTCTTTCTTTTTCAGAGTGATGAAGACAGGAGATTTTTGCATGAGATGTGCACCACTGGAAGTAGTTCTTGCAGTTATCATGGCAAGGACAGGTGGTAGAGGTATTGATAGCCGCAGAGAATGTGAAACAGTATCGTAGACACCAAATGCAGCCCTGCTTCAGATTCCAGACCTGCCTCTCCTTAGCCCATGCCAGCATCCCTCAGACCCATCATTCACACTTTACAGTACAAGTCAGATAGAGAAATTATAATTTAACCTCATTTGGCATGGCTGTATTTCAGGATTAATATTTCTTCCTTTTTTCCTAATACTGTGCTATGAAAATCTCTGCCATGGATTCCTGTGCCTTATTGCAGTGAAAACACATCTGGCTGCCCAATGGGCTTCTCTCTTTGGCTCTTTAGGGCCACAAATGTAATCCTTCTCTGGGCACATCTCCTGTTTAGCCCGTTGATGTGACAAGTGTTGAGACTGCTGCCTGTAGTGACACCCAGTTTCAGCAACTCAGCTGAAGAGAGAGATTTGTTGCCACCCACAAGGCTATTTGGAACCACAGATGAGAGCCATCCAGAACAGAAGGGTAACAGAAGTTTTCCTTTCAAAAGCCCACACCTCTTTAGGGGGCAGATGAGATAAATGCAGTGCTTGTGACAGCAAACACTGGCATGCTGGTCTTCTGAAATACAGTTAATTCAGCCTTTAGTTATCCTAGCTGTGGAAGGAGTCCCAGCTGCAGGAATGCCTCTGAGAGCTCTGCTGCTTTGCTGGGCCTTCTTTGGTTCTTACCTCTGTCAGCACAAACAAGTTATATTTCAGAATATTGAAGCAAATCTTTGCTTAGCATTCAAAAAAAGTTGTTTAGCTCACAGAGGTGATGCTTCAAGGTCTTAGGACGTCTTTGTTGATCTGGAACTAAATAAATAAACACAGGAAATAAACTCTGAATTGCTTTAACTTCCCTAGCATTGGCTTGTTGGATCTGTGTGAAAATTTGCTTTGGAGTGGTCAGATGTGCCATGAGAAAACCTTTTCACAGTGCTCTTATCTGCAGTGCAGGGAGATGGACAGTCTCACCTGGAAAGAAACTTCTCTTTCAGGGAGTGCAAGAAGTAGAAGATGTGTTGATGCCTGCGGCCATACTTTCCCCTCCCACAGCAAGGTTCAGAGAAACCTGTCTACATTTCAGCAGTGGAGAAATGTGTGAGGAGAAAACACAAGCCATCATTACCTGCAATAGTAGTTTGGTCAATAATAGAGAGAGAAATAGACAATTTGACATTTCTGGCTCAGCCATCAGGAGTGAGGAGAATTTACTCCCAAAGTGAATAAGCTCTGATTCCCTGTATTTATCTTTTCTAAATATTTGAAATTCTTAATTGGCCACTATCAGTGTTTGTAAGAAAACACCTGCAGGGGTAAAACCAGTTGTATTTCTGAAAATCACAGATCTATATTTTCTGTAAATTTGATTTACGGTTTACATATTTATAAACAACATAGCCACTCCAGCTGTATTTGATTTAAAAGTATAAAGCAGAGATTATGTTTCTTTAGAGAAATTTGGAACAATGCTCCCACCTTGCTCTTGCAGATGGTATAAACGTATTCTTCCTTTCCTGCTCTTTCCTGCTTCTCAGACACAGATTTGCTTTTTCCAAATCAGACACTGCTTTCCTGCATACCCTACACTTTTCCAGAGCGATAATTTGACAGGAAAAGTTTTGTCTACCCTCTAGTGGGAATTTGAATTATAGCACCTGCAGATCCCAGCTGCAGAAGTACAGGAGGGAGTCCCGTGGACACAGCCTGAAATTACTGCTCGGCTGATCTTTGTCGTGTTCCCAGCAAAGATGATGCCCCACTCCTGTCTTTCCAGTCCCTTCCATCAGTGAGATGCAGGTTTGCATTTTGGCAAAAGGGATGGGGACTACGTTTGCTGGGATTTTGTTATGGTAGAGGGACAGATTAGTTTTTCACTGGTGTTCATTGACAAGTATCTAGCAAGTGTAGCTGCATTAATCATGCAGAATCAAAGGAAGGATGGAAATTTAGAAGAAGTATGAGAAATCTACATCTTAATTCCCTCTGCTCTTCTCCCAGTAGAAGAGAAGTTCTGAAGGCAGGACATGGGCTGCTGGATCTGGATTAGTGTCTCTAGTAAGGGAGCCTGGCCCAGCTCTAAGGAATGACAGCCAGATCCATGTGCTCTCTCAGAGCTGGCAGACATACATGGTCAGCAGTGGTACCTTTCCCCTGGCTGAAGGCAGCTGGCTAATTATGGAACTTGTCTCTGACCTTGGCACCCCACAAAGAACAACCTCCCAACCTGCAGTGCCATGCACACATTTCAGCTGGAAAGGTTTCCCTGTGTACCACTAATATTTTTTTGTTAACCTGCAAATTAGAAAATGCTTGACAGAAACCTGTAAATGGGATGAATACAGCTATTAATTACTGACTATTGGCTAAGGTCACACACAGTGGTAGCCAACTAATTTTGGTGAGCTGGTCCCCCAAAACTTTCCCTGAAAGAAAGCAGGAGTGTTCCTTCCAAGATACAGAGTATGATGCTGGGGATGAAGTAGGGCCTGAGTAGTGCAGACACTGCTCTAACTCAACTTTTATTACTGAAGTGCCACCACTGAGCAATCAAGACTCCCTTGAAAATCTTTCCCTAAGCCTAAAATGTACTTTGTAAAAGCTCTGGGCTGAGAACTTTTCTCTTCCCCACTTGGCTGCTAATTTGCTTTGTGACTGGAGGCAAGTCACTTAACTCCCCTGTGCTTCAGTTTCATCACCTGTAAAATAGGGATGATATATAAATATCTCAGAGCAGCTTACTAGCAGAAAGGTAATGTGAGGAAATTCCTCTAGGCAGGTGCTGCTGCCTCGTCTGTTAAGATAACTTTCTGTTGATAAAAAACATCATGAATTGAAGGGAAAAGAGAATTTCCAAAAAGATTTATGCTTGAAATTGTTGCACAGTGCATTTGTGTGCCACTGTCTGCCAGGTCTTCTTCATTGCTGAGGCCATAAATGACTGCGCCAGCCTGGCTCACTCAAATTGTGGAAAATTGTGGAAAATTGCCCCTTTGGGATCATTTCTGGGTGGAAATAAATCCACCCATAATGCTTTCCTGCCTTGTGCCAGGCTGACTCCTTTTTTTTTGTCCAGCTTTACAGATCTGTAACCAGAGCAGAGCTGGAGCTTTTACCTTGGATACCCTTTGAGGCACCCACAGAGAAAGTGTTTTCTTGCTCTGTCAGCTGCAGGTCCAGGGCGTCACTTTGCACACTGGCTGGCACCATGAAAGTCCTTGAAAATTAGAGGAGAGAAGTGGTAATATCACAGGGTGTTCTCATGGTAATATCAAAACACTATCACCGATCTGCCAAGAAAAGAAACACCGATTCTGCCAGATGCGCCGGAGTTGTCTTGAAAAGGCACTGGGATGCAGCCAATTACCTTGTGCCATTCAGGGGCAAATGGGAACCACAAAGATTTTAGCAGAATTGTTAGAAGGGACAAATCAATTTCCTAATCACCTTTTCAGAAAGCCAACGGGTCTTAAGCAACTGAATGGGTCTGAAGCTGGATGCAGTGAAAGGAAAGGGAAAGATGGAGTAACCTGCTATCAGGTTTGCTGGCTTGGGTAGCAGGGATCATGCTGGAAATACTACTGTAGTTAAAAAGATTTCTCCAGGAGCTATACTTTCTAGCTTGCTTTATTAGCATTCAGTATGGCATTAGACATCTGTGTGCCAAGTTGCGTTCCTTTCTGCTTCACCTTATCTTCTTGCACTATTTTAGAAAACAGAAAGGAATTCATAAATTAGTTTGAAAACCACACTTTTCTTTTTCTCAATAAATAAACACAGAAGCTCAGAATTTTTGTTTGTCTTTTAAGAGTGGACAGCATCACTGGTACGATGGCTTGCAGGCACCCATCTCTCTTTTGGTTCAGAAATCCATGATATGAACCATTTTGGGGAGTAAAGAAACCAAGGCTTAATCTTAGAAGTCAATGCACCTTATAATTCAAATGCTCTTTAAGGTTCCAGCAAGGATGAACCAAACATATTGTGCATTATACTTGCCTGCAGCAGCTCTGAAAAATCATGTTTCCTCTGTGTATTTAAAAAATCAGCATTTCAGCTTTAAATTTTGTTTTGGAAAGATATGCAGCTTGGTTTATCAACTTTAATTTTCTCCTTCTCCTTTTCTCCAAAGTACAGCTCTGACTGAAAGCAGGAATGGAATTTTTTCTCCTGCTTTAGGAGGCATCCAAGTCACTCTGCTCCCTACCACAGCACCCTGTAGGCTAGGGCATCAAGTCAGAAAGATACCTTAGTGAGAAGCACTGCTCTTCTCCAGGCGGTATTTAAAAAACAGGCACATTTTCTTTAGTATAAATGGGTTTTCCCGTCCTTGACTCAATTGTGGGGCATTTACATCGAAGTGGCATCAGCTGGCACTGTTGAATGCCTCTACTGTCACAAAACATAAGGGAACACACAAAGTATTGTCTTTTACATCTCTTCTCCTTTTCTGCTGGCAGGGAAAAGCAAACTGACTTCAGAGCTGGTAGGACTTGAACAGTGATGTGCTCATTTGTCGTTTGCTGCTTTAAAGTTTAGGTTCACTCAACCTGCATTTTCACAGCAAAAAATCTTGGCAGATGGAAGTGGTCATTCAAAGTTCATTTTGCTCACTTAGCCTTATCAGCAAAATAGCAGCATCCATGTGAGGTCTAAATGACTCAGTGGTGAACCTGGCACTGGCCTGCACTCCGTGTGGTGGAGTTACACTGCACAGCTGCTGCAGCAGCACCCCAGATATAAATAGATAGATAGATAGATACAGATAGATATACACACACACATACCATTACATCAGGACAAAATTGAAGCCTTCTGTCACAGCAATAGCCAACACAGACATTGTCAAAGTAGACCATTTCCAAGCTGTTTTAGCTTTCTCTCCACTAGATCTTTACCCAGCTGTTCATTTTGATGCTACATGCAGTCCACTACAGAACTCTCTCCTTAGGTGTTCCACAGAACAGCCAGATTAGGACAGATTTTGTCAATTCTGTTTTATGCAGAACATTACTGTCAGTATTTTTGCTCTCTGGGAGGTTTGAATATGAGGAAGGCCTTTTTGCTTTCATTTCTTTGGGGAACACAAGAATTGGTGAGAAAAGGAAAAAAAAAGTTGATTTCCTCCCTGGACAAACAAAGGTAGAAAACACCTCTGCTGTGATCTGTGACAGTACATGAGTCATTGTGAGGAACAAAGTTTGACTTGTCTTCAAAAACAGTTGGCGGCTCCAAAGTTTCACCTTTCATGTCATCTGAGTTGACATTCCCCTTGAGAGGTTTGCCTTGCAGAGTGATTCTCCTCTGCAGTCCCAGGCGGAGAGCAGCCTGATGGTAGCTCTTTGAGCTGATGTGACTGTCCTTGTGGACAAGCCTACCAGAGACTTTTGATAGAAGCCTGCTCACTGGAGCATAGCTATGGTGTGAATTAGCCTGCAATAGTGTAGTAATTTATGTAGCTATATTGTCACACTGTGTACAGAAAAGTGCCTCCTGTTTACTGCAACTGAAGCACTTATCCTTGTTTCAGCAGTAAACTTAACAGCAGCTAAAAATAGAAGCTATCGAGCTTCACAGTAAGCAAAAGGAATGAGTTTCATGAGATAATGATCTCTCAGTCCTGCAAAGCACCTGAGCAGTCCTTGAATCCTTTAAAAGTGTCTGTGTTAAGGTTGAACTTTTCTCCTTTTCCAGACCCAGCCATACCACTGGGAGACATGACTGCCCTTCTCCTGGAGGTTTTTTTCCCCACCAGTGAACTACAGCTCCAGGACCATCCTCTACTCTACTTTGGCCCTTCAAAATCAGCTAGTTTAGCCCAAACTAAGTGAAGAAACATGGTGGATGAGCAGGTGAGATAGGAGGAAGGCGACCAAACAACATCTATATTAAGGAAAGAGAGGAGGGGGCAAAGAGGTAGCCTCTCTTCAAGTCACTGAGACTGTCACTTTTGCTGTTAGAGATGGAAAGCCTTGAAGACTTCAATTTCACAATTTTTACCTTCAGCTGCTTCATTTTATATTGAACAGGCAGTTATATTGAAGAGCTTCTGCTTGTGTGTGATAAGCTTGGCTTGGGCTTGAAAAGGAAGAGCTTCTGAGAACAAGAATTAAAAATGCTCTGACAGAGCAAAAAAGATAATTTTTAATCCACTCCTTCAGATGTATATGTGTGAGTAGTAGACACATCTTGTTCTTTCACTGATGTGGAAGAGGAAGAGAATTTGTGCAGCATGTTTGTACTTTTTACCCATGTTGGAGAGTTGGGATGTTATGAATCTATGTCAGAAGAGATTTATTTTGTGTGAATCACCTTGTGTTGTGTAATTTTTGGGGTTGCATTAACCATGCATATGTGAAACCAAGTAACTTGACCATGATTGATCGCTATCTAATAGCAACCTGTAAAATTTGGCCTCTGACAACAGTGCAGAAGATGACAAATTAAACTAGAAAACATGTCAAAAGGCCTGTGGCAGTGCTTCTGAAAGACATATCTGATGGATGGTCCTTTAACAAAGTATTTTAAATATCCACAAGGCATTGTAAACACTATTTTTTATTTATACATCTGCTTTTTTTGCCACAGCAGACCCTGTCAGCCCACTGAAACTGTCAGCTCCTGTCCAGCCTATGATTCACAGTAACCACAGATCTTTCTCTACTGCTACCTAAATAATGGTTTCTTTCTTTTTCTCTTTTTGTGCTTGCATAATTCATTATTTCTAATTAAACCTCGAGCTTTGTACGTGGCACTCTTCAGTAGCAACCTGTGTCTCTGAAGATCATAATTGCATTTTTTCAGCTTAATTTTGTCCCCTCAGCTTCATGCAAATATGTAAATGTAGCGGTGTGGATTTTTTATGTTTATTTGATATGTTAAAATGGTTTGTTCTATTCACTCCCTCTTGTTTCCTGTACGTGGTTGTTCCCTGCCCTCTCTCCTGTCACTCAGTGTATCCTTCCCCAGTTTCCATAGAAATTGAATGTATCCTTTCCCTGCTCCTCCCTTGGTGAGCTGCCTGTCACTCAGGAACCCGACCCAGCTTCTGGAAAGCTCTGGGAAAGATGTCGAGTGCTTGGATGCAGCTGGAGGGATTCTCCTCCTCCCCAAAGGAGTTGGCTCCCGAGGGTGTCCCTCATGCCCTGAGCCACTCCTTGGTGTGTCCCTATTGGATTTTCCCTCGTTCACTCCCCTTTCCCCTCCCCGGTTCAAAAGTCAGTGTTCGAGCCGGATTCGGCGCTGGGCTGGGCTGTAGCCTCAGGTGAGAAGGCCCCACGCATGGCCTTCCAATAAACTTGTTGGCTCCCCCAACCCAGACTCCTTTCCTCCTTACTGACGTCGCACAAATACAACCTGTGCCACAAGGAAGAGTGGGTCGACGGATCTCAGAACCCACAGGATCGGCTCTGGTTATCTGTAGCTGGAGCTGCACCTGACTCGCTGCACCAGTGCCAGGGCTAACCTGGGCGAGCGGAGAGACACTCTCTGAAGGCACCGCGACATGTAAATATATGAAACAGACTTTATTTCATCATCCAATTTGATAATGAAAACACTAAGTACGCCTGAACCCAGGACAGACTGGTCAAATCACCTCTCTGTGGCTTCCCCTACTCTAATAGTAAATCACTAATATCTTGACTCTAAGCATAAACTCTGAAACTAGCAAAAGCAGTTTCCTCCAGACTGTTTCCTCAGCTTACACACAAGAGAGTCATCTCAGATAGTCAAAGCTTCTTCTGGAGTAAGGATATGTGACGTCATCCTATCCTTCATGTACAAGTCTGTTGATTCGTTGTAGTAGGAAATCAGAATGATCTGGGATTATACACAGATGATAGATTCAGGCTGGTATTCATCTATAGTTGTCTTCTGTAGACTAATAAGATTTAATTCATTTTTTCTCCATTTTTCCATATATATATATACACACACACACACTTATATATACTTATATATCTTTGTAGTCACCATGTATGTCCTCCTTTCCTATTCTTATTATTCTCCCCTAGGCCAGCTCTGAGACTCTGAGATTCTGCCATGAAATTGCTCAGTGCCCTATTAGGAAGTTCATTGGGTCCATCCAATCTGAAAACATCTGATTTACCCAGAAGCTCTCTAAGAGTGCAATTCAGTCATTTCAGCAACCGTGACAATATCTGCTGTGTTTTGCTTAGGTTGTAATAAACAAAGCACTACATCAGTGACAACACTGAAATCAATGGAAGTTGTTCTCATGTCCAGACTAAGCTCTCCATGCTTCTGTAATCAATAGAAAAGCCCAAAGCTAGAGAACCCTGTATTTCCCAAATTTCTTTGGGAACCATCTAGCTGGATGGTTTTAAATTTCACCTACAAGATGGCTTACAACCTTGTCTTTTCCTTCCTCTTTCTTTCGTTGCTAAGAGAGGTGTATATAAACCTGCATCCAAGACAGCTTTTTGACAATTGCTCTGCTGGAGGGAGAGGGCAAAGTCAGCTGCAATTCTTGCTCTCATCTCAGCACAACTCTTTGCAGGAGCTTAGAGCAGCAAAGCCATCCTGGGTTTGCTGGAATTTACTTCAAGGGACTCTTTCAAAATTTTAATGTGATTTCTGACTTGGTCATGTAGTTTTTGCTCCTGGACTACTTGTTCCTGGATGTACTTGCTCCACTTACACCTTGAAGGAGAGGGCATGGCTTGATGGAAGTTGTCCCCCACCATGACATAAAGTAGTATGTTGCCACATCTGTTAAGTGGAGCCAGTGGCCAAGAGACATAGCAGGCAGAGTTGGATTTATTCTCCATGTGACAGCTGACTGGACACAACTGTACTTAACTGAGCTTTCATTAAAAAAATGCTGTTTACGTTATAAGTTCTAATGTTGTTCGGAAAGTTTTTCTTGCAATCTTAGGCAACAGAGACGCAAAAGACATGAAGGGGAAGAAGCACACATAGAAGACCATCAAAAGGACAACAGCAAGTCTAAGAGCCTTTTGTTTGTAGCAAGCTCATGTGTGGGGCAGCGGCCAAGGTGCAAATGATGAACACATAGCACAGAGTCACCATAAGTGAGGGCAAGAAGGCCAGGCTGGTCAGCAGCCTCCTGATTGTGCTCCGGTTTTCAGAGCTGGTAAGGTTAAGGCATGAGGATCTTATGTTTTGCATCCCTTTTGAAGAGATCAAGAAATTGACTGGGCTGACAGCTTCCAGTGACATCAACCAAATGGTTGTGCAAGCCACCACTGCCCACCGCTTCCTCTGGATGTGGGAGAACTTCATCATGTGAACCATCACCACATAGCAGAAGGCACTGAAGCAGGTGAGGAAGAGGATGCTGCTGTACAATTTGAAGTGGAAGCCGAAGCAGATGAACTTGCGCATGAATTCACTAAAAATCAAGGGCTCCCCATTAGCACGGTAGTGCCTCAGGGAGGGAAGGCCAGTGAGGTAGAGCAGATCTGTGAGTGCCAGGTTCAGCCTGATTATGGTGCTGCTTTTTCAAGGCCTCATCTTGAAGCTGTAAGCACAAGTGACAATGAAACTTCCTGGGAAGCCCACCAGGAAGATCATGTTATACATAATGTGGAAGTACAAAGTCTTCAGACCAACTTCCACACAGTGCATTTGGGAAAATCACCTTTAGTGTCTTGCTGGGTGATGGAGTTGGCTAAGTTGTCATTTGTTGTATTCAATTTTTTTCCTTAGCTGTTAAGGAAGAGAGAAATGTTTAACGTTCACTGACAGATAAGACTCCTCACATCTCATTAAAGACAACTTATAATCAGGTCTTTCCTTTCAGCTGCTCATCAGTACTCCTATTAAAGCAATTTTTATGAATAAGGAAAGACCTTGCTGTTTTGATAAGAATTGATCTTGATCTAGAAGTTTTTATCATATTTATATAGATCCAATTTTATTTTAAAATACATATTTCAGGAAAGGGTCTACACAGGCACAACGAAGCTGTAATATAAGGGATCCCAGGCCCACAGTGTTTGATGTGTGTCCCCTGGTATACAAAGTTCACTTTCTGCTCTCATCAGGGGTCAAATGGAGAAGAAGGACACATTAGTTGTATTGTGCTACTGACCAAAAGTATAGAGGGTAATTTCCAGAACATAACTGTTCCATAAAAGGCATTTGCAGCCTTGTTGGTTAAGTAAAAAAACAAAAGCAAAAACAAAAACAAAACAGGGTGGATGTTGAAATGTTTTTACATTCTTTTTGCTGCTGGAGTTGGTTAACATTTTTCTTCTTGCCTCTTGGAAACCAGTGATACTGGAATATTTCATTAATTTAGTTCATTACCAAGATTGATGTTGCCAAGAAATAAGTTATTTTTAGGCTTGTCATTAGCTGCTATGTAAATTTCCATCCCTGAAAAAAATTTAAATGGTGTTTTGCTTTGACATTAGTCTTAGATAGAACTTTTCTGAAACATCAGAATAAAATAATCCAATTTTGTAAAGCATCCAATTGCAAGATACAATATGGGACACGAGCAGGATTTGAGAAATGTAAAGACAGCCTGGAATACAGTCTCTACAACAGAAAATAGATGGTCACTGATGCGCATAGCGAATAACTGTTAACATGGCATTCAGTAAACGCATTTTCTGTGAGGAATTGCCCTCTTCTAAAATGGAGTGGATGTTCTGCTGGAAGAAAATGAGTACATCTAGCATATTTTTTTCCAGAGGAATGTATCTTCTTATAGGATGATGCCTGTCCTCAAATTACTGTGGCCTGGATCTGCTAAAATGGATCCTACTGAATCACTGCTTCTATTTCTTGTTTCACTCTGAATTTTCTTGCTGTAGCTTCTACCCTCACTTGTGAGATCACACAGAAAAAGGCTGCAGGATTTGGATTCAAATTTGTATAAAACATTTGGTTCAAATATATTTAAAATACTTTGAAAACCGAAGCTGGAGCTTGAAAAGATGGTTTTTAAAGAGCAAAAAAGTTTTAAACCTCTTGTCGTAGCTGGGGATGGTGCAGGAGTGGTTTGGAAATGTCCAGTGGTTCTAACTCACAGTTGTGCAGCAATGCCATCATTCCCAAACAAACTTGAAGCCTCTGCTGTGGCTAATGGTTAACCAGGCTGATAGCAGCAGCTACACCCTGCATAAGCTGTGCTGTGCTCCCTCATGCTGGGAGCACTCCCTCAGGCTGCGTCCATCCCGCTGTTCACAGTGTACAGCTATTGAGCCAGCTGAAGGGCATGGCTGGGGGCTGCTCCCCGCACCACTTTCTTTGTGGTTTTGTGGGACTTCCATTCTGTCAGCAGCTTGTTCATCACCAACCAACGTGCCATTGTAGCAAAATGTAGAGGCCAGAGCACAAATGCCTGTGGATCCCCAAAAAGCACATCAGTGGCACTCAGCTGTGCAGTCCCTGCTGGCAGCCACTTGCCCTCAGGATCTTTTGGAGCCTTGGCTATCCATGTGCTCTATGTTATGGCTGCATGCAGGTCAAGGAACTCCCTCGGAGGCCAGACCACACCCCAAGCCCAGTGCTGGTTACAGAAACACAAAGTGGGGACAAGTATTTCAAGAAAAGCATGTGGGTGTGGGATTTCAGTTCTGAACTGGCCTAAGGTTACAACAGGTTACAACAGGGACCAAAGGAAGAAGACAGTGAGTCCTTGCTGTTGGCCTTGTTATTTTGCTGTCTGAATTACAAATAGAATTTAGACAAAACTTAAATCTTATTAAGGAACAGTTTGTACTGTGGCAGATTTTATCATGCTAAGTAATTGGCCATAATGGCACTTCTGCAGCCCAAGCTGAGGGCACATGATATATGCTGTAGACACATAATGAACTTTAAATAAATTATCTGAAAGCAGAACTCGTACTAGAAGGGAACTAGATTATAGAAATAGAAATCTTCTTTCAGTCTTAATGGTGGAGTCACTGCTTTATTACATGGTATTCTTTACTGTAACCAATTGATTTGAGTCACTTTAAAAAATGTCGTGATTGCATGTCTTTAATTGCAGTCACGTATAAGGGGAACTTGTCTGCTTCTACATTGTGATAACTTAATTACAGCTTGCTGGAAATAAAAGCCATGGCAAAGTAACCTAGTGCCTGTAATTGGACTATATTTCACACAGATGTGTTGCTGAATAAATTAAATAGAATTTGGCCCACAGTGTTCAACTCTTCAGCTGACTTGGATTCCAAAGACACAAATGATATACTTAATGATCAATATGTGAGCCCTCCTCCCCTTACCCTTTATAATTCAGGAGATATTTTCATGCAGAAAGAGCATGTGGATTTAACTCAAGTGTTGGATGCACCCCAGATAAGTTTAATTTGTTCCATCTTCCATCATCTCTCTCCACTTTGCCCTGCCTCCAAGTTCCTACCTTTAAATCAAAATATGCATTTTACCTATAAACCCTTAGTGTTGTCTTCTCTCTTCTTCACAGCTGGTTTCTTAAATATGTTATTCCAGCTAGTAGAGTTTGCTTTTAAATTCCACAGGTTTGTGCAGTGAGACTGGCTGGGAAAGCCCCCATGGGCTATCAGGCAAGTTGTGGAAATGTTCTGACTCTGTTCCCAGGTTTCTGCCAGGTGACGACCACATGGGCTCCAAAGTTAAATGAGAGCAGCTCTGCCCCCTCTCACCTACCTGCAGACTAGCTGCCATGTCCCCAAGTAGCAGGGTTGTCCTGGTGTCACCTGTCCTCCTGTCTGGCCTCCAACACCTGCTTGGGACATAGGGACCTACCCTGTGTCACTATCAAAATTGTCTGAGACTGCCTGTAACCTGCCCAGTTTGGCTGGAGTTGTTTGCTGGGGTTGATTCCAGCCTGCAGTAAGGGAGGCAGGCCAGCAGCACTCAGGCAGGGAGAGGCAGAACCAGCTCAGTGCCTGTCTGAAGGAATACCCATCTTCTGAGTCCCAGAGCACAGGAGAGTTGGGATATGGGGGGAAGGATACGCAAGGAGCAGGGTTTTGAACTGGCAGGAACTTCTCTGCAGAGAGCTCAGTGGATGCTGTGAGCTGAGACCAAACCCTTGCCTCTCAAGGACAGCAATGGTACCCATGCTCTCCAAACTGGGAGGCTGGTGGGATCTGTTGTCCCTTCTGCATGGATGGATCTGGCTCTGAGAAGAGCAAGGACTGTGAATCTGGGGTTCAAATGGGTCTTGTGGCTGGGAAAGATATTTAAGACCATGTGACTGTGAGGGCAACACACCTGGAGAAAGGTTTTGATGGCAAAAAGGATTGCATGAATGACAGACAACTACCCTGATCATGTTACCTAACTCCATCACTTTTCTGCTGACTTGTCCGGAGGTCAGAGGAAGGGCTTTGTAGAGAGATCTGGAGAGGCTGGATCTATGGGCTGAAGTCAGATTTAGAAGGTTCAGTGAGGCCAAGTGCCAGGTCTTGCTCTTGAGTCACAACAATCCCACACAGCACTCTGGGTCTGGGAAAAAGTGGCTGGGAAACTGCCTGGCAGAAAAGGATCTGGAGGTGCTGGTCAAGAGCCAGCTGACCATGATCCAGAATGTGCCGTTGGCCAAGAAGGCAAATGGCATTCTGGCCTGTATCAGCAATACTGTGGCCAGCAGGAGCAGAGCAGTGATTGTTCCTCTGTACTCGTCACTGCCAAGGCCACACCTCAAGTACTGTGTACATTTCTGGGCCCCTCACTGCAAGGAAGACATTGAGGTGCTGGAGTGTGTCCAGAGAAGGAACATGGATCTTCCTGAGAGGGGTCTAGATATTAAGTCATGTGAGGAGTAACTGAGGAAGCTGGGGGTGTTAAGTCTAGAGAAAAGGAGGCTGAGGGGAGACTTTATCACTCTTTACAATTGCCTGAAAGGACCTCTACGGCTTGTGCTCTACAGCTGCCTGTAGCAAGCTGGGGATCAGCCTCTTCTTCCAGGGAACCAGGGATAGGACAAGAGGAAATGGCTTCAAGCTGTGCCGGGGATGTTGGACATTAGGAAGAATTTCTTCACTGAAGGGATGATTAGATGTTGGAATGGGCTGCCCAGGGAAGTGCAGGACTCACCATCCCTGGAGATATTCGAGAAACAAGTGGACATGGCACTTAGGGTTAAGTTAGTCAACATGGTGGTGTTCAAAGGTTGGACTTGGTGATCTTGGAGGTCTTTTCCAACCTTAGCTATTCCATGATTATATGAATGAAGAAGCCTATGTCAAATTATGTCCTCCTTTTGATGATGGGTAATAAAAATACCCAGCCTGCTGTGTGATCTGGAGCATTTTATAGTCCCCAAATAACAAGGCAATACAGCAGGAGAAAGACTAGCACTTCCTTAAATGTGATGGCCAGCTCTCAAGAAAGGTCTGGCACAAATCTCCTCTTCCTTGGGAAATGGAAGAAGTGCTTATTCTTGTGTGTCTTACAACAGGGGTTTCACTGCCTGTTCACAGTGAATTGGAGGCAGCATAGCCCACCTAGAGGTGTTGGTGTAACCATGGTGTGGACACTGAAGATTTTATGGGATAACTCTGTTTTCCAGCATGTAGTTCTTGCTACAGTGACCCTGCTGTGACCCTGTTATGACAGGTAGTGATAGCACAAAGGAGAATGGCTTTTAACTGAAAGGTGGAGGGTTTAGATTAAAACTAAGGAAGAAATCCTTTACTGTGAGAATGGTGAGATACTGGAACAGGTTGCCTAGAGAAGCTGAGGATGCCCCATCCCTGGAAGTGGCCAAAGCCAGGTTGAATGGGGATCTGGTCTAATGGGAGGTGCCCTCATGACATGGGGTTTGGAACTAGATGATCTCTAAAGATTCCTCCCAATATGAATAATTCTACAATCCTATGATTTCATGATTGCAGAAATCTCCTGTAGTGCCAGAATTTGCATGTTTTGCTTGGTGTCTTCAAAAGATTTTGACTCATGCTGACTGGACTGCATGGACTTCCACCCTGTTTCAGAGCAGTGATCTTTAAGCTGGTTCCAGGCTTCTCTTCTTTTGAAAAGAAAGCACTGTCAAAAGCATAAGTATTCCAGATTTGATTTTGAGTTAAATATTTGCAAATTTCTGTGAACAGATAGGAAAGTTGTTATCTTAAGAGGGAAATATTTAGATGAGGGTGAAAAAAAAAACCTTGGATGTTTTCCAACATTGAACTTCATCACAGATCTCATTTGAAGGTATTATTTACTTTCTCATGATGATAAAAGATGTGAACCTGGAGATATGAGCACTTACATACTGTAATGGTGAATCAGGCTCAAACTGCTTAGTAAATAGAACTTTTTAAATGATTGCATAACTGTCCTGTTTCTCTGCCTGATGCTTTCAGTATTTGCCATTTTTACATGAAAGACTTTCAGCTTATTAGTCATAAACAACCTATTCTCCTTAACTCTCTCTGGTATAAATAATACAACATCAGCCTTGAGAGTGGGCATTACTTTAGGACTTCTAAATGCCTGAGTAATAGCTGATATGAACCACCATTGCCTACAGAAAGGGTTGAAATCACTGTTTACCATGTGACTGATTACCAGATGGTACTAATTTCTGTACTCTGCATCATGGAAATTGTACATACTACAAAGGGCATATGGAGACTCATGGAGAGACCAAGTGTGAAGTCAGGAGTCCCAGCTTATCCCTATACACATGGATGAAGGACCTTCTGCATTTTATTTATGAGTTCTTGTCAACGTATAAGAGATAGAGGTTTTAAAATTATTTTTAAAATTTATTGTCTAAGAAACCATTTTCTGCTCTGGTATGGTGCTTTGGAATAAGACTGGATATTGTTCTGGCATTACAATTCGAATTATATTAAAATGGCATCATTACTTCAATTCTTCATTTCAGATTCAGTGTTTGTAGTTTAGGGAAAGATTTTGAAAAGTCGTGAATAGCTGGAAAAGAGCTTCAGGAATAAATGGAGTGCTGGGAGAGGTTGTGACATGCCTTGCAAGACACTGAGGCCTTAGAGATCCTCTCTGAT
This sequence comes from Donacobius atricapilla, assembly GCA_013397315.1. NCBI lineage: Eukaryota > Metazoa > Chordata > Aves > Passeriformes > Mimidae > Donacobius > Donacobius atricapilla. Next base: position 900,096 of record WBMY01012864.1, read on the forward strand.
TAGTTTAAGAGCATATTTAAACAGAAAGAGGTGATAGCCATGATCCCATTCACTGGAAGAGATTCCTGGCATCAGCATAGCTTAAGATATGCCAGTCCAGGGCGGCAGTGAAGAACAAGTAATTCTTTGTGAGGGTGGATGGCTACTGAAACCATTGCCTGTAGTAATATGGTACTTTATCTTTGGAATCTTTGAACCAGTGTTAAGTGTCTTTTGCATAAATATTAGTACAGTCACAGAGAAACATAAGATGGTACTGTCAGACAACGTTGCAGGACAGATTCATAGGTTTTAAAAGCTCTAGAAAACACAGTCTGAAAGGTTATATCCCAAGACCATGTACACCTAAGGCCATAGGATTTTAGCTCTGAATTCCCATAACTTGTATTAAGCATGAGGGGTTTTTATTAGTTATTACTAGGATGACAACTTTGGTTTGAAGAGAGAGAGAGAAAAAAATCCTCTTATTCCTTTGATAGTTTGTTCTAATGGCAAATCATGCCCACAGTTGAAATTACATTTAGACGTTAGTTTGACTCTCTATTTTGTACTTCCAGCCTTTCAAGTTCTTCATATGTGTCTCTGCTAAAAGGAGAGAGAAGCCCATTTAGCAATTGCTGTTTTGTTTTTGTGGAAGTATTTAAATGTAATAATCCAACTGCCTTTCATACTTCCTCCTGATTGTCTCGTAGGCATCTCTTAGCATCTGGGCTTCTCTACCTATTCTTCCTGCCACCGGCTTTGTGAGGTGGATCGTAAGGTCCAAGGGAGGCCCTGCCCCTCCCTAGCAGACATCTGTCTTTCAAACCAAGACACCAGAGAAGAAAAAGCAGAAAGAAAAATTGCAATTAATAGGGTCTAAGAATCACAAAAACCCCATGCTGATGCTTGGTTCTTTTATCGTACAGAGCAGTGAAGTTCTGCAGCAAAGCAACTGCTGTTGTACAAACTCAGCAAAGAAAACCTCCACAGCATAGCCTTTGTCAGAGTGTTTCTCTTGCTTTTCAGATGTGACTATGCTGGGCTATGTCAACTCCAGCTTGCTGCCAAAATATGAATACTTTAAGGTGGTTCAGTTGTTAGAGATTGCCTCCTTCTGTCAGAAAATAAATGGGATCCTCTTGCTGTCATTCCCAGCAAAACCTGGTTGCTTTTTTGTCCATGGAAAGAAGTTTTCTTAAATAACTTAGTTATTTCATATTCTTTTCTAAAATTTAGATGTGCCTTAGCATGTATTTTTACACAAATTCCATGTGATCCATTGTGTAATCTCCCTATAAATGGTTTTGAACAATTTTCATGCTGTGCAAAGAATTACTTTGAAATTACTCTGTCATTATGTTTTGGGTCCCTTATAACTGAAGACTTTAAAGATGTTATCTGTCAGATTGCCAGATTTCACATTGACTGATACGAGGTTTTCAAAAGTGTAATGGGCATCAGTGAGGGTCAGATACTAATTGCCCTTGATTCCCCCAGTAAATATCATCTGACTTTTTTGGCCACATGCTTCCTTCCTGCTGTGTTGCTCCCCTCTTTTTCCAACAGAGAGGTTTTATACTTGCGGTTGAGAGATTTTAAGGACCTACCATTGGAGTACATTCACCAGTTGTCATCAAGGTGATTTAAAACATGCACAAAATACATGCATGTATTTTCATTCACACACACAGTTTTTCCTTTGGCAAAAGCTTTCCTTTTCCTTTGTTTCTGCATAGAATTCCCAGAGTGCAGAGGTCCTGTGAGCATTGGCAGCTTGGCAGTTTCCACCACTGAGGCACCTACACCATGTGCTCTTCCGGCTATTCATTCCCCCTCCTGCGCCGAGCACTTCCTTCCTGCGCTCAGTGGGAAACTCAGACTGCTAAAATGTGGTGGATGCCAACACCTCTACTTCCCTCCCTTGGTGTAACATCTTTGCCCCAATGGGAGTAGCACTGTGATTGCAGGACCTGACAGGGTAAATGGGTGCATGCTGGACAGATCCACTCCCTTCCTGTGCATGGCAGCTCTTCAAGTCAGATGTGTACATTCCAAAGACATAGGTTTGTTCCCAATTTATTTTCCCGCATGTTTTGTAAATGTTTCTTGGAGCAAAACAACAAAATCATTGAAGAATGCCAAAAATACTTGTGAGGACTTGTACAAGATAGGAAATGTTAGTCTTTGTGTGTTTTATTTTTCTTTCTTTAAGGTCCCATGCTGTGGGAAGATTAGATCAGGCAAAATGCTAAAATTTCCATGGACTGTCTTTGTCCTTGTGTCCTTTCACTGGGAGACAAGAATGAGTCTTGCAAATGACATTCTCATCCAGCAGTTACCAAACACTGAGCACGTTCAGTGGAAGAGTAGATAAGGGTGCAGATCTAGGCATAATAATCACCTCTTGTGAAACATTTCTTAGTCCCAAGCAGTGCTTGAGCCAGTCTGTTGGTGTCTGCATGTTCTTAGTGTCTGTGTAGTCTTCACCTTGCATCCTCAACTTGCCCACAGGCCCAATGGCGTTTCAAAATGCCTGTGTCTTCCCTTATTGCCTCTATCATTGCCATACCATCCAGTCAAATTTTGTTGAAGCATTTGGAGATCGAAGTAAGAGAAATCTTTTTTCTCTCAAGACATTCAAAAGGTAGAACAGGCCACCCACAGAGGTTATGCAGGTACCATCCCTGGGGTTTTACAAATCCCAGCTGGACACAGCCCTGAGAAAGCTGGTTTGAAATTAGTGCCAACCCTGTTTGGAGCAGATGATTGCACTGGAAGGCCTACTGATGCCCCTGCCAACCTGCTTGATTCCAGGATCTTTTGATCCTATGAAGTCTGCAAGCTGTAAAAGCCAAGGGTAATACCAAGCCATCATTTCAAGAATGAGAAGTATCTAAGTGTCCTACTGCTTCAGGAAAGGCAGACCTTATAGCAAAGCTACCCTGTGTTGCATCCAATCCTTTCCACAGCTAGAGTTCTGTTTACAATCCAGACCTGTCTGTTCACTCACTGTTCTTCATGAGGATGCAAACCCAAAACGTTTAGCTGAAAGATCTTATTTTTTCTATTTTATTAGTCCTCAATATTATGTAGTCTTTTGTATTCTTTCTTAATACCTAGGATCTGGATATGTATGGCTGTATGCATGTCTGTGTGCTTGGTTATGCTGAGCATTCACATGCAGAAAGTAGCCTGTATTTAGATAGAAAATTGTACCCTGAAATTACTCATTTTACTTGACTTATGATCTAAAAATATTTCTACTGTTTAATCTAATTTCTGATAAGCAAATTACCAGGTTTGTTTTTAATGGGAATGCTTTTTTCAGGCCTGCACTGTGGTATTTCAGTGTAGGACAGGGCAAAGGGCACACACATCCATATGGTGAGACCTTGGGATCGGTGCATAGATTAGGTTGTATCCATTGTCAGTATCAAAATGCTTCAATGTATTTGATTTAAGTTTGATTTCACAGCCCAGATTCTCATTCCCTGCAGATTCCTCTTCAAAATTAAAGAAGATTTAGCTCTCTAGTTACACACCCCCAGTTATTGAGAGCTTCCACCTTCTTGATCAATCAGTTTTGAGTTGCTAGTCATACTGCTTTGGTCATGTGTGCCTTAGCCTTGGGAATTACAGCTCCAAATTCCATTTTTGTTCATCAACCAGAAATCTGGGTGATTGAATAATATCTACTAAGATACTGTCTCTCATTTATTTTAACTGAGAATACAATCTGAAAACCTGAGGGGGGAAATGAGCTGAGAGTTCTTCCACCTCTCCTTGGGTCTCAGCGAGGCTTTTGACCAGTGGGACAGCACTGCATCTGCTCTGGGCGGCTGGTGCTGATGGACAGTAGATGTCACTGTTGCCTAACGTATGGAATCATGGAACAGTTTGGCTTGGAAGGGGCCTTTAACGGTCACCTAGTCCAACCCCTTGCAACGAGCAGGGACATCTTCAACTAGATCGGGTTACTTAAAGCCCCGTTCAAACTGCCCTAGAATGTTTCTTGAATGGATGGGGCATCCACAGCTTCCCATAGCAACCTCTTGGTATCTCTACTGAAATGCTGTATCCTTATTTAATTGCGTTATAGGTGTGAGGGAAGAATGACTGCTGGTCATAATTGCTACTGAGTGAAAACTTTATTTTGAGATAAGAAAATGTCTACATAGAAAATTATAACTTTTATAGAATTATAGAATCATAGAAAGGGGTTGGATTGGAAAGGACTCTCAGAGATCAGCTGGTTCCACTCCTGCCCCTGTAGTGGGCAGGGTCACTTTTCATCAGACCAGGTTGCTCAGAGCCCAGTCCAGCCTGACCTCGAATACTGGAGGGATGGGACAACCACAGTTTCTCTGGGCAGCCTGTTCCAGTGACTCACCACCCTCACAGTAAAGAATTTCTTCTGATATCTAAGCCAAACTACCCTCCTTTGGTTTAAAACCATTGCCCCTTGTCTAATCACTGCATGCCCTCGTAAAAAGTCTCTTTACAGCCTTCTTATAAGCCCCCTGTAAGTATTCAAAGGCTGCAATAAAGGATGCTAGGAGCCTTCACCTTCCTAAACAAGATATTTTACCTACACCTTGTTCTTAGTCCCTAAAGAAAGGTATATGGAATCCCTAATGAAGTGTGTTTCTGGGGTGGTTTTGGTACAGGGGGTTTTTTTGTTTGTTTTGTTTCCTTGGTTCATTTTAGCTTAGTCTTTGGAGTGTGTGTTGGGAGCCTGCTAAATTATGCCGATCTGGTCAAAAAGTCAGCATCTTGATACATTGATCCGTATAAACTTAATAGTACTGAGAGGCTAAAGGAGAATTTCTTGGCCATCCATCTTACATGTGAAGAACAAATTCTGTGACAGTGTCTGACAGTGGAAGGCTGCCAGCCCAGGCCATGCAGGCAAAGCCTGCTTTCCTTTCTGCTCAGCAGCTCTCTGGCAGTTGTGCAACCACTTCATCACAGTTATCCCCCAAGTACTGAGGGCTGGACCTTTCAAAAGGCTGCAGACAAGTTCCTACAATCGAGGGTGTCAGTAAGATGCACGTATGTTTTAATAACTTATTCAGATTCCCTTTGAGACCAGTCTATTGGGAGATCAGACCAGTGCCCAAGCACAGGAAAAATGCCTGCAAAATTGCAACCTATGGGAGTACCTGTACTATTTGCCTTTTTTCCTCAGTAAGTTAAGACCCATGTTCCCTAAAAAGAAATATTAGTTGCTTTCACAGGGAGGACAACTCTCACTGTACATCACAGTAAACTTCATTTAACAATGTGGGGAAATCACAGTAATTTCTGACTTCCTCTAGAGATCTGGCTGGTGGTCCCCTATAAAAATCTGTTGCTCTCTCAAATAGTGGCGTTTCAAAAGGTTTTTCACATAAGATAATTTTCCTGCCAGAAAAAAAATCCATTGTTTTGATAAATTAATTACACAGATGCTTCCATTTGTGTCTGGATCCCTAGAGTTTCACTGCTAGGACCAGAAGGTGTTTACCAAAAAAGACACCAATTTTATTTATCATTAATGTCTTCTGTGGATGTACAATTTCAAGAGCAAAGCAGAATGAAAGAATTGCACAACTGGGACATCATTTGAGAGAGATGCTGAAGATGAGATATTTCACAAATACGCATCTGCCACAGATTGCATTCCTTCTGAATCCCACTCTCTACCCACTCCAACAGAGATACCAGTCAAGCATTAAATGCTTGTTTATAGAAGAATCTTTGGAAAACGCCAGATTTATCACATTAGCAATGTTATTAATAACCCTGTCAGTGTTGTGTGTCAGCCTGGCAGTTATTGAATTTTTCCAGAGGAAGTCAATGTACACCTTCTTTCAGTGAGTTACATCCACCTAATCATAGATTGTGCAAAATCACGGTAGCCTGTCAGCAGAAAAAAAATTTTAAAAAAGGTCAAATTGTTGGCAAGTGTAGAAGTCTAATTAAAATAAAGGATTTAGATAAGATAATGGGAAACCTCATTAATTCAGCCATACATAGTTATTGGGAATAGTAGTTAGCTGAAAAGGATCATTTGGAAATAGGGTGCTCTCATGGGTGAGACACAGTGAACAACAATCTGCAGTGGCTCTGGATTAACTGGGGCTTATTTAAGAAACAAGAGATTTATTCTACCTTCTGAACCATCTGCTCCCTGGCTGACCCCAGCAGTGTGGTCACAAAGTGTCACCATCCATCTCAGCAGCCATGAGGTGCTGACTGAGGACGATTAAGCAGAAAGTCAGGTTGGTTTGTGCTGTGCTGCTGCTCTTCATTAACAGTCTCAGGCACTATGGGCTGCAAGCTATCTGGTCTCCTCCATCTTCCCCACTGCTGGGTTATGCCTTCAGGACACTGCTGTTTTTTCCAGACTCGCTTTTTTTTTTCTGAGATTGCTACTTCACTTTGGGAGCTCCTCTCATCAGCACCAGCTCTTTTTTACACCCCCTGGAGCCTAATTTTCCTGGTCTGAATAGTCCACGTGCAAAAGCACAACACGTGATCAGCTTACTAACTGTAGGGTTCATCTCACATTTATTTGTTAATTGCAAGATGTGCTGTGTTTGTTCAGTCCAGGTGGGATGAAAATTTAAAACCAGCATATACCAGTTGCAGCTGTCAAGCCACGGGATTTGACTTTAAAATTTCAGAAATTTACCCCTCTGCTGACATGTCTACACCCAGTGTTCTGCTGCCTGTTTGAATTCATAACTATTTTTCACCTTATTCTTTTTCTGTCGAGCACAGAAACTCAGGATACCTATTTTTTGATCCAAGATTTTCTATTAGGTTTGCTATGTTCTGAAGTCTTGCCACTAGGTGGTAATGTTTTCATCCTTAAAAAAAAACCACAAACAAAAACCCAAAAAGCCAAAACACCCACAAACCTCCCTTGGAAGCATAGACTCAAACCTGAATTATTTCTGTAAAGCTTATATGTTTTATGAAGGGATCAGAAAAATTATGGCTGTTCTGATGTAAACCCTTTGATTATCAGCTCATTGCACAGCCACATGCCTGTCAGGCAAACAAAGGATGTGGGAGACTTATGCTGGCCTCATGCTTGTCCTTACTGTGAACAGAAGTTTGGTAGGACAGGAAAATTGGGCTTTATAGACATATTTTGAATGAAATATGTGATTATGAAACATTATAGAAGGGTTTCCTTTTTTATTCCTCTTGAAGTGGAACTATTATGCAGGGCTGCAATGCCTCAATACAGTAGCTATACACATATTTACTGTGCTGAAAGGCAATATTCCTGTTCTTTGTGTCTCTCTTTTAGGACATAGCACTGAAGACTAATGAAAACAGCTGGGCTGTGCCGTTTCCCACTTACTGTAATTTTCCATTCAACAGCAGCTCTCAGCAAGTATGTCAGTGAAGCTTATCCTCAGGTGCTGGGCCCAGTTACTCAAGGTCTTGTGACATCAGCAAGAGGGTTTGAGGGTGTTTCCCCCACTCCATCTTCTTTTTCTTATTGCATGGAGGGTACAGGATGCTCATGAGAAGCAGGATATTCAGGTTTAAAACCTTGGTTACCATACCAGAAGTGAAACTCCGTTACCGCATTTCCCAAGTGAGCACTGTAGGTTGCTGGCCACCCACTCAGGGGGTTGCAGAAATTTGTCTGCAGTGCTTATGACTGTGGCTACCCATTCCAGCCTGACTCTGATGTCAGATAAAAAACCTGGGAAAAGTGGTTTTGGCTTGTGAAAAAACAAACCCAGCATTTTTGCCATGTTAACTGTTTTCTCTAAAAAACATTACCTAAATCTAGCAATAATAGTTCCCACAATATCATTCATTACTAGAAGCTCAAGAGGAAAACTCCCACAACAATACATATGGACAATAAAATAATTGCTGGAAAGGGCTTTTTCCTCTCTCTTTGCCACTGTTTGTGCTCCCAGTGATATGAATGCAAGAACTTTTTCTTATGTTTGTAGTCGGCCTTGCCTTACCTGATGTCATCTACCAAAGCCTGCTCCATATGTTGCTGACAGTGTGACAGCAGAAGGAAAAATAAGTTGTACAATGAGCATCATGCACACATGCACAGCAGTCTTAGGGCTACACTAAGCAAAATATATGTAGTGTTGGAAAAAAAAATCTTTTTTTCAAAGATTCATCACAATGAAGTAAAAAAATATATATATGTACACCAAAATGTCAAGAGGCTTCTTCTTGGCTATATTATGATCAAATTTCAGTGTGTCTCCCCTGTGACTTTGCCTAAATAATTGTTTAGAAAATCAATAAGATATGTATCTACAATATATGTGTATATTTTTGTCAGAAGACATGATTTTTTTTCCCAGTATTTTTCATGTTTATGGATCAAGTAACATTTCTGATTAAACAGAAATGGGTTGCCTTTCAACAGGGATCAAGACTGGCATTGTCAATCAAAGTCAATAAAATGTTGCAAAAATTGAGAAACTGTTACAGAGGCGCAGCTGGAAGGGAATTAAGTCCTTGGTTATTTGCTGTCTTAAAGAGTATATAACCTTTTAATGCTGATGAATGGGTATTTTCAATCAGTGCTTTCAAATCACTTATTGAATGTTCGACCATACTCTTCAGTGGCAACTGACATTCCCAATATTAGGGTTTAATGCCTTTCTTACACTGTGAGAACTTTATGTGTTATAAAGTTTAAAATACTTTTTGTGGGCTGCTGATAGTGCAGAATTTTCAAGGTAAAAAGACTGTTTACCAAAAAGATATTCTTATCTGGTTTTCATTGTCAACCTCATTCACCAAGACTAGATGGAAAGCGCTGAAAACTTTTTCACCAGGGGCTTATGGCAGAAAACTGCCCTGGTGAAACCTAGACTTTTGGTTCTGTTAAAAGAAACAATTAAACACTGAACTTGGAGCCGCAAGAATGACACACGTAATTTGTCTGTTAGAAACTTAGTCTAACGTTTCGCACATGAAAACAAAGGTGGAGTTAGTGCCACACTATGGATTTCCCGAAGTGAGACAAGGAGTGAAGTGAGGGCTAAGGCTGGGAAGAAAATTGCAAAAGAGCTACCAAAAAAGCAGAGGGTGGGAAGAAAATCTTGTTGCATCCCGTGGTCCACATGTGATTAAGTACCATGGCATAGCGAAAGCTGCACGGCTGCCAAGGGCACGCATTTGTTTCCCCCTGCAGTCACGAGCAAGCGACTTGGCAGGAGGTAAAGGTTTGGTGGATATTGTGCAGTTTATAGGGTATTCTGACCTTCACCGTCGGACTCCACACTCAGCAGGCCCTGCGGAGGCACGGGTGGTAGGGCCAGCTGGAAGTGTGTCCCAGGGACATGCTGCTGCAGGGCACGGGATTTTTAAACAGTGTATCTCTACCAAGGCAGAACCTTTCTGAACTGACTCGGCTCCATGACGGCCCACAGCAAAGGTCCGGGGAGCTGCCGGTGCCACCCGCTCTGCCAGAGAACAGGAATAACCAGCACTGGTCTAATTTGGGAAATCTCCAAGGATCCCTCACTTTCCTGGGCAAACATCTTCAGTGCTTAGCCACCTTTATGTGGTGATTTATGGGGGAAATTCTGTTTCATTACTTGGCACTGATGTGTTCCTTGCTGCCCCCAGTGACTGTCACCCCTTGCCCTTTGACAGACACCTGGGAGTAGGGTTGGGTTTCCTCCCTCTCTCACCAGCAGAACTCTGCCTCTTCTCTCAGCACTGCCTGGATGCCCCCACACCAACCCTGATTATCCCTTCTGTGGGGCCTGGCTGACGTTTTCCAGGGTGTTGCCTAATGCTTTACTCCTTGCCCTGTAGGGAGGAGGCAATGGGAACCCCAGGAAGGCTGTTAACCCAGGGAAGGCAGGAAGGTTTCTTCCCCTGTCCTCTAGAAAAATTCTCCTCTGATGGCCTGCTCAGAATTTTTCTGTCGCTTTGTTTTCTTTTATGGTTTTAATAAGAAAAGCTTCATTCTGGTGCCATTCATTATTTTTATCTCAATCTAATACACTTTCTACCCTTCCACCTTGACATTATGTTATTAACGCATGGGCTAGAATCCCTGCAGTATATTTGGCCCAGGTGAAGGTTATTTCCTTGTTAACAGGAAGCAGACCTAAATTATTATATAAGTTATCATGACATATGTGAGGTGCTGTAGTTGAATTTGCTTTAAGACTCCACACTGCTTAATTGAAAACAAAAGGAGACTGCTATGTGTTCTTTCCATTTCTGTGCATAGTGTTTGCTCAATTTGTGTACACTTCAAACCATGAAAAACTGTTTAGGGAGTTACTTGCTACCTCTTCCTAATGGAGAGACAAAAAAAAAACCAAAGATGAGAAAAAAAAATCACACAAATCCCCATAATAACAATAAAAGAAGTATAAAAGTAAAGATGACAGTTTAATGGAGATTTGTTTGAATGGTATATTTTCCTTTTAACCACTTATTGTGGTGCATTACTAAAGGTTTTCAACAGCCTGAAATAGAGCTTCTGGAAATATTATGAGGCTTGCAAACATCTTACGTGTTGGGCCACTGGTTAGGTATGTAAAGGGTCTGTCTGAGCTTTCAGAGCAGCAATAACTGTGCTAAACCTTGGAAACCCAGTCATCTTCCATATATCAACTGTTATGCTTCAGTTGTCAGCCTGAATTTTTTTATATACAAATTAGCTTTTCCAAACAAAGAAGAGTTTGTCTATTACCACAAGATAATGCTGTCACTTGATAAGACCTAATTTTTCTGGTTGTTATAAATAACTTTGTTGTAAATGTTTTGGCCAGATTTCTTGGCAAAATTCTTGGCTTGTACAGCAAAGGAAACTTTGCAGAGTAACCACACACGGGACCAACTATAACAGACTCTCTCCAGATTAATCAGAAGACTGGGATTTCCTTTAGGAAGAATTTTGTAAGAGCTTATGGATTTTATAGTAAGTGCTTCCAGCAAAATACTACCATACTGAAATGAAAAAAATAATGTCACAGACAAACCCAAAGCAATGCGCCTGGAGAAACCTAAGATATTTAAAATACAGACATATATTTTTATCAAGTAGATATAAAACTCGTTTCTCCTCCTGTTTCTTCTGCTTCTATTGCCTCTTTTAGAAACTACCAAAAGAAATTAAAGGAACTTGATGGCCTGATCTTGGCATTACAACCTCTCATGCAGATTTCATTGTTCACTGCTCTCTCCCTCATAAGCCATGGTGGACTTCCCTCAGTGGCTGTCAGAGCACAGAAGCAGCTGTTCTGCTGTGTAAGAGTGGCAGCACAAAAATAGCCATTCTGCTCAGCACTTCCAGCCACATCCACCTCCTTAACAGGCGCTGGGGTCTGTGCATGACACCCCCCTGCAAAATTGCTGCATGATGTGATGGTTGGCAGCCGCTGTAGTGTCTGAGCCCTGGCTGCCATGGGTACAATCCATTTGTCATTAGTGCCCTGTTTCCAAGACAGCTCTCCACTGGTTCCTGGTGGAAAAGGGATCAGTGGTGGAAGCTGGCTCACTCGTGCCTCCTCGCCCAACCTTCTGTAGCTGTCCCAACTTTTTTCACTTAAATTCTAGAGCGAGGACATTCATCTCTCACACAGACCTGCAGGATAGCCTGGCTAGCGGATACAGCCCCTGCTTATCGTCCTCTTCCCCACAGCCATACACATGGAAATTCTCCCACAACAGCTGCCTCCACATTTTCCCACACGGAAGCCTGGGTTCTTCCAGAAGCTTTCATTTCCTACATTTGCACCAACAGCAATAAGAGGCAATACATTAGAAGGAGGAATGTTTCCAGCAGAGAAGGATCACTTTTCCAAGGTCTATTTGTGTCTCCTGCTGCATCATGCTGCCTCTTTCTCCTCTCTGCAATTGCTTTTCCTCTGAGTTGGGCTGTACAGAAAGCAGTGCACTCTTTGCTTTGTTGGGCACCCAACAAAGGGGACATCTGAGTCTCCAGAAAGCCTAAGGAAAACTTTTATGTATATCTAAGCAGCACTGGTGCAGTCTCGCCTTGAGTATTGTGAGCAGTTTAGGGCACCACAATATAAAACAGATATTAAGTTATTTCACTTGATATTGAAACACTAGTGACTTTACCAACTGATGAAAGCAGTTTGGGGTACAACTGGAGACAAGCTGTCAGCTTAGGTGTGGACCCCCTCACCACTGGCCCTTAAACTGAGGCCAAAGGAATTTGGAGGGGTTTTAGTAGCTGACCTTGGAGGGCTCCTGAAAAGTGAACACAGGCACACAAACAACTATTTTTTTAATCATCTTTTGACAACAATAGTACAAGTTCATGAGGTTTGGCTGATGGTCAGCTTAAAGGACAGCTTCAACCTGTCAGATAAATGGTGCTGAGAACAGGTATTTCTCTGGTGAATTTTAGATCAAATAGATCAGAAAAACCTCTGAAGTTCGGGTTCTAAATTTAGTACTGTGAAATCTAAGCCACAGTAAAACTGTGAGAGCTGATAAGGACAGAAAAGGAGCATGATTTCCTGATAATCTGAAAAATGCACATGTGTGCACAAGATGGGCAAACCTGATACTTGTTAAATATTATCACAGACTTGAAGGATTCAAATGGAGTATTAGAACCTCCAATGGACTGGACTTTCCACAAATATACAAAAGAATTCTACATCTTACGGAATTCAAATGTTCATAGGGGCTGGATGAATTGCAATGAGGCATGGAAAAATGATACTGATGTTATTTAAAGTAGTATTTTTGGTGTTGATCACATCTGAAATCCACTGTATAGGATTCTCATAACATTTTCCCAGATTGTTTATGTATCTATACCAATGTATTCATTTATAGGTGAATGGAAGACTGTCTGTATTTGATACAGAAAGCCAAGACTGTCACCTCCTGTGCATGTTTTTGCCACAGGGCTGTAAGTTCTGCTCTTTCTGCTTTCTTTTTTCCATTTATTTCTTGGTCTCACCCTGGACATACTCCTTCCATTGCTTCCCTAAGTATTTGATGAGAAAGCTGTCAAGGGAAAATGACATCTTATTCTCACATGTTTTAAAATAAAGCATTAATGGCATTTTTAGGTATCATTTCTTGGGAGGGCAAAGTCTGAGGCTCCCTTACCGTGTTGGGGTCCAGAGGGAAAAAGAGATGCTACTTCTTGTGTCTCTTTTGGGCTGAGACATGACATAGGTACCAAATGATTTTGAGAGAAATGTTTTCTGTGACCAGAAATATAAACTGAGGTATTTGGGAAACTTTAAATGAAAAGAGCAAAGCAGTTGTAAACTACAGGCATCCCCCAGAGGAACACTGACAGCTCAGCAGGGGAATGCAGAATCTTTTGTGCTGGGAAACTAAATTCTACCCAGGTCTTTACAGGTTGTGCCTGGACCTTAGAAATTTTAATCTACATTTGTTCCAGGACCGACTCATATAACAGACTAACGACTTGTAAAATTTCAGTTTAAAATGCCTTTGGAGAGTTATAGTAAACACTTTAAAATGTAACTGAAGATACATTTCCAGTCTGCTTTTATTCTTACAGCCCATAAAGTAAAAGCATTTAATATAAAAAAACCCGCTAAACCAAATGCCCTCTTCTCATTTTTTTACTCATATAATCTATAAACAATTTTATATCAGAACACTGTAAAATGCATTCCTTTCTGCTTTTGGCTACATTGAATTTCCAGAGTGGTATGAATTTATAAGTCTAAGCTTCTGGAGAGAAGGGGTTATAAGAAAATGTTGATGGTCTCTTCACTATTGTTCTCTGACCAACACTGCAGTAACAGAGAACAGCAATAAACTACTGCAGTGCTGTATAATTGTCTTATTAATTGGAACATTATTTACAGAGAGGGCTGCCTTCACAGCATGCACCTACTTCCTGAAATGCTCGCAGCACTCAGGACACAGCAGGCAGCCAGCATAAAAGTTTGGTTAAAGTAACAGTAAAATAGCCATCCATGTAAGTGCAAGTTAATGAATTGAGTCCTCCTGGTAGGAAGACTTGAATGTGAACAAGCATTTTCAAATTTAAAGAGAGGTGACCTTAAAAGCCTGCCAAACCTCAAAGGTAATAAATCATTTATGATGATGATGATGGTGGGGCCCTTTAATTTTTAGACAAAGTACAACCCAGCTCACTCTTCTATTAAAATATGTTGTATGTATATTTTGACCAAGATTGTCTTTGGTAACCAGAAGGTGAGAAGGCAAACAACCCTTTTGAGGGTGTAGGGATCTACCTTACATTTAAATTAGCTGTTTAAATAGCATTGCACATACTAAATCCTGTGCAAGGCAGTTGTTTATGAAGTTCTTCTTTGACTAAAGTTTTCCACAAGCAATGAAAAGGAACTGGTTTACTCTCTCCAAGCTCCTAAAAAAAAGACATTAATGCCAGTTATTCAACAAAGCATTTCATATTTTCAATGTCCCCATAAAATCCTTTCAACTGGCAGAAGGGAAATTACGATGTCTGTCCCTTTGCCTTTGCAGTGTCCAATTGACTTCTCAGCAAATTCAATGAAAAAAATCCCAAACCAATACAAAGCATCCAGGACCAAGGCTGACTGCTTTGAAGGACAGTTTTTCCCAAGATTAATGTTTCATTATCATATATAAAGTAAAGCACAGCTATTATGTCACTATGTTTGCAACTTCTTGCTAAGTTCATAAATTACTATGTGGCTTACTCAGCACAGATACACATGGGATTTTAAGAAGTTTTAGGACAGCCAATACTGTCACAAAATATCTTGCAAAACCCTTTTTATAATTTACTTACTAAAATACCTGATGATTACAGACTTTTGGACAGATTACTCATATTGCTTAAGGCTTTCCAACCTATCTGAATGCAAAGCAGGAAGATGATTTCTGCTGCTAGCACTGAGTTGCCATAAATTAAGCTCTCATTGCAGACTCTTTTGACGTATCATTCATGATGCCACAACTTGCACTCATTTCTTAGAAGCTGAAGCCAGTATCTTCTTTGGCAATTCTATAATATAATAGCAGCCTGGATCCCAGTTCATCTGCAATGAATGTTAAAATATTTTGTTTGTTTTTCTGCGGACAACAGAGCACTCCAGTGCCTAATTTCCTCTGTGGAGCTAGTAATTTCTTTTTTAGTCTGAAAACACTGAAAATCAATGTTGTATATTTTAAAAATGTTTTCTCTGGTGCTTTGAACAAAATCAACTGGTTTGTGGTTTCCAAAAAATGCACGTGAATGTAATACATCCCATCCATGTCTAGGCTTTCAGTATTTGCAATCTGACCTCCACTGCTCTGCAGCTCATGCTTGGTTATGGCAGAGTCTGCCACCATCCACCACTACCAAACTCCTACCAGCCTGAAGGGAAGAAGTGCCCCCTGATTCAGACAGCACCAAGATGATGGTAGGTTGTAGGCACTGCCAGTTCTTGGGTCCCCTTCGGCCATTTGAGAAAAGTTACAATGCTCCTGAAAAGCAGACAGCTGGAGAGCAAGGAAATCCAGATTCCTGATTTATCTTTATTTCAAATCCCAATTGTGTTTAGGTTTTTTTTTTTCCCTACAGATTAGCTTTATTAACTTCAGCATCCTGGATCACATTGGGTTGAGACAGGCAATAGGTAAATTCAAACACGGTTGGCATTTCCTTGGCTATCTGCCAAATATAAAAACTATTACATATTGTTGCTAGATTTCTATAAATATCACCAGCCTCCCCCTGAAAAGCAATTGTAGTCCAGCAGTGTTTGGAATAGCATTTCTAGGATTCTATCATTTTGCATTAACTAAAGTTGTAGAGTATCCTCTTCCAATAGAAACTGCCTTCCAAAAATTATACACCACCATTATTATTTTCTAAACAAGTACGCCTCAAGAAAGTTTTTCCATGTCTCTATTTGGCAAAAAAAAGCTATAAAAGTCTTTAAAAAAATCAATTTAAGCTGCTTCAGTGAGACAAGTACAGAGATTTAAGCTGGCATTTAAATTAAACTCGTGTTCCCATAACATAGATCACACCAATATATATTTGAGTCATAGCTGAATCAAGTCACTAGAAGCTTACATTTCAACTGCAAACAACTGTGTTGAAAGAAACAGTTTTTTATATCCCAGTGCTACTGTCCAGTCCCAAGCAACAGAGATGACCCAGACTCGGGCCAGCCCATAGCACGTTGGATCCACATCACAGCTGCCTGTTGGGCTACATTCTGGCACTGAGCCTCTTGTAGCCACCTTCTTTTGTAGCCATCATTCATCCAAAACCTTCTCCTGTTTCTTTCTTTAATCCTCATCAGCGACAAAGACATTTGCTGGCTGCTGCAAAGATAGTCTTACTTCTTGTTCCTGTCATAAAGTCATGGAACAAAGTTTGAGTTAAAAGTATGAAATGTGAGTTGCTGAAACCTATGAATTCATCGTTTTTTATGATTTCTGAAGTTTCATCAGGTTGAGTTTTGCTTCTGAGTCCAAATGTGTCAAAAGCTGTTGATATTACCAAATGCCAGAATACACAGATGGCATTCATTTAACTGAGTAGGTTTTTATTATTGGTTATGGACATTTCATGATATCAATGTAACATCTTCTTGAAGCAGCATTAATCTATTTTTTAGCTCTTTTTTAAGGTAAAATAGGTGTTTGGCCAAGTCCTTCTGCCCTTACTTTTATGAATTAATTTCACTCTAACTGCTACCATATAAAAAGAATACTGTTGGACCTATGATGTTTCATTTATTATTTCAGATAGCTCTTGAAAAGCCTAATAAAATAATTTTATCATTTTGGTAATTCCAAATGCAGCAGCCCAGCCATATGCATGCCACACTGTACTTTTGAGAGAAAAAAGAAAAAAAGCAACCTGAAATTTCCTCAAATATAGAAGATGTTGGAAGAAATAAGAACCACACCTCTATAGATGTGTACGTTGACCTGGACTGTATTTATTGATGCAGGATATGGGTCTAAACCAACCTGAAATTATTATTCAGAAAGGCTGAACCCAGCCATCTTTTCCTTCAGAGGGTCTGGAAGTATACCTGTGGAAGATGGCTGAATTTCACTGTGATCCCTGGAGCTTGAGATATATTTAGAATAATAGGATTATGTTATTACAACTCTAGCTGTGATAGGGCTAAAGAAGGTTACTTAGACCCTGTGGCTACACTGCTAAATAGAGGAGAGCCAGGAGTTAATCCTCGGTGGTGAGGCTGAGTGGTAAGCACAGACTGATCCATGCTGCACAGCTCTTGTCCCTGTGACTCACCTCATCCCATGTGGTGCCTACGTGGTCTGATGGAAAATGCTTCTATTTTTTTAATGTGTTCTTTGACCAGTTCAAGATGTCTGAAGTAATTTATAGCCCATGTTGCAGTGTGCTGGAGTGGTGGCTTTGTAACATGAAGCTGCATATGTGTACAGCATGTGTGGGGCTGTAAAACCTGCTGGGACAGCGTTGGATGATTGTGTAAGATGGAAGAAGTCACTCTTTGTGCAGTCTGCCCATGCTGTCCTGGAGTCTGTTAGTTTGCACAGGTGGGCCCAGACCCTGATGAGAGCCAGGAGCTCAGCAGAGAAGTCCATCTCCCACTAACTTCAGCTGGGAGTACAGTACAGCTTACAGAGGTCTACAACTCTCCAAAGCTCAGCCTCAGATTTAGTGTCTATTTTGGTGCCCAGAAGGCTAAAGAACTGGCCAAACATTGGCCTTCCAGGTACTGTTCTGGTTCGAGGTTGGCACTTGTAGGACAGGATTCTGAAGAAACACATTTGACTGAGGAGACTCTTGCATGCAGTCTGAGACAAAAAAGGCCCTGCTCCCTTCTTGAGACCGGCAAAACACCAAGACTGGGGAGAAATCTTTTATACCAACACTGGGCAGAGCTACCGGGGATTTCAGAATCCTGCAGGAACATTATGATTCCCTCCTGCCAAAGGCAGTCACTTGTGTTAGGAGAAGGAAGTAAGCTACTTGTGCAGGACACTCTGCAGTCACTTCCAGACCAGTAAAGGCAATTCCCAGCGAGCAAAGGGGTTTTGGTAGCATTCCCAGATATTTCCAATGAACAGCACAGCACACTGCCAGTGAGTTCCTTGCTAGCAAACCTAGCCAAAGCTCTATTATTGATCTTGAATGTCGTCTCCTTTTCCCAGCAAGACACTGGAAATAGCATAAGGCTTTCCATTCACTTGGCAGTGTAGCTTACAGACACAGCAGGGAGGTACCATGGGACTCATCACATGGCAGAGACAGATGGACTCTTCCTGCTTTTTACCTCCCTTCCCTTTTTCCTGTGCTGACTTGAACACCCTCCTCTCTTTCCGTGGCAGAATAAGCCTCAGGGATATTGCACAGCTGCAGTTGGTAGCATTGATGCCATGGCCATGCCAGCTCCTCTAGGCTAAAGTTTTGCAGAGAAACCAGTCTAGCTGAATCCTATAATCATAAAATCATAAAATCATAGAATATTCTGAGTTGGACAGGATCAAGTATGATCTTCTCACAGAAAGTCCCACATTTTAGATGTGAGATGTGCAACAAGAATTTTAGGAAACCACACTGTGGTTTAGCCTCTCCATGCACAACCAAGAGTACACGGGATGTTGACTTGGGCTAGTCCCTCAGTGTCTTCCAGTGTAGAGCTGGAAGCCAAAGGCTGCTCCTTGGTGCTGAAGGAGGGGGAGCCCGAGTTACAGTTCTCTGAGGGATTGCTGTAGGTGTCAGGTAGGGCTGCCTGTCTCAGTGGCATGGAGTGTGGGCCACTGTTTGGAGATAACACTCTCATGATATCTTTGGGAGAATTACATGGGAAAGACCTTCTACTCCATCTCCTGATGAAAGCGTGAGGTACTCATGTTTGATTCCAAAATATCTTGGACCTATCATGCTAACCATAACTATGCTACAACTATGGACCAGGACTAAAGTGAACACTGTTTCACTGCTTCCTGATAGTAATTCCCCCCTCTTTTTGTCACTCATAATTCTTTTCTTGATCAGTGCCATGTGTCTGCTTCAGGGAATTTAGGGAATGCAAATAAAGAGGTATTTGTTTGCCTCAGTACTACCTTGAAACCCTTCTCTTGTGCTCAGTGCCCATCACTGAAGCCTGTTCTCCACCCCCTGGGTCTCATTTTCAGATACGCTCTCTGGCCCCAGGAGGCATTTTGCATAATTTAAAAATTAGCTCTCAGTTAGGTTGGAGGGTTGCCAGCTAGTCCAGCGGCACTGAAGTCATCCCTTCTTCATTCTGCCTGGTTCAGTACTCCACCTTCCAGGAGCAAATGATACACTTTCATTTCCAGTGTTTTCCCTATTCTTGTCTTATTGACCTGTACTTTCCATTAAGAGTTTTATCCTTACTTGTGCAGAGCTCTGCCCTGCTACAATGGGATGCGGGACACCACTCCTCTAGGGCTCTTTCTGTTTGGTTTTGCTTGTTTGTTTGTTTACTTTTTGAAATTTTTAATTTAATCTTTAGGAACCAAATAGATGTGTAGAAGGAAATAAGGAGGAGAAGGTAAACAGGGGGCTGATGGGACACTGAGAAGGAAGATTACGGAAAGCAGAGTCAGATTAGCAGCCAGCAGCCAGAAGTCAGCTGATACATGCATAGGCTGTTTACTTCACTGATGTCTGGGTTGTGGATGAGGTCATGAGGTGCATCCTCTGGGCTCTTCTCTACTTTTGCTTTGCTTGTGCCACCTCTAAGTTAGTTTAATCTCTGGAAGGGTTTTCTCTGTTGTCTAAGGGTCATCGCAAACAGAAAGAGGGTGAGTGGGAGGCCATTCAAGTCCCTACATTACATATTACATCATTGTGTCTTCTAATGCAAGCCTTACAGCTACAGGCACACTTTCCATTTCATGCCCTTAGGCCAGATATAATCCTTCACATTGCAGGTGACATTCAGGCATTTAAATTACAGCTCTCTATCCCGCCTTGCAGACTGCAATGACTTTCTTGGCATTAGAGTGTTTGCTGTCCAGGTGGTTCCTGTCAAATAAGAAGCAGGTAGCATCACTGACATGTTGTCTGCCTATACATTTCTTCAGAAGAACATAGTATAATTTCAAAATATTCTTAAGCTTGATGGTCTGTATTATTTTAAGGTGTTTTGGTCCTAGGTACTTTACTAATCTCTATGGGAGCTGGGAAGAGAAAGCCTTGAAAAAATCTCTGCACAGCTTGAAGACAACTATTTCTCATCTTCTTTCCCCCACAAACTGTCACAGATGAGCTTAGCTCCCACCTCAGATAATTGCCATTATTTCTTCTCCTTTCGTTTAAATCTCTCTCCAGCATTCCCTCCACTAGATGGTACTATGGCAATACATTTTTCTTCACAGGCTTTCCCAGCCATGATAACCATAATAAACAGTGTCCCTGCATATAGAAGGAGAAAAGGTCAGACTTCTTGTAGTGCAAGAAACTTCTGTAAAAGACCATTAAACTTTAGAGATGATATGCTCAAAATGGAGCGAAGAAAACAGGTGGCCTGAGCAAGCAGAGCTTATTTTGCTTCTATTACAACGATATTCAATGGCACATATCGTGCTCACTTTTCCATGTTTTTGTTTTCATTTGTCTTCTAAGGGCTTATATAACTGAGAGTATTGATACAGCAAACAAATTGTAAGCATTATGTTAAAATTAGATCATACCACTATCTTTGACCAAAAGTAACCCTTTAACAAAAAAAATATTATTTTGTCTGTCCTTATCAACACATATATTATTTGCTGCTATTTATGGCAAAGCAAGGCAAACCTAACACCTGCAGTTTATGTAGCTGAATCCAGTCATAGCTGTCACTGGCAGCCAGCAGCCCAGTAAATGACAGTGCCTGTGCACTTCACAATATTCAGGTGTCTTACACATTTTTAATATTGGGACTTTTCTACTTTTGCAACTTTTTTCAAATGGATGGCTGAGTGAGAGTGCAAAGAGATGAGTGAATCTACATATTCACTGCTGTATCAGTCCTGTCCTATGCTGAGCGTGGTACCTTCTTCCGTAGGCCACGGTTAAAATCAATGTCTATTTGGTTTGTAAGATCATGAGAGGAGGTGGATTACATTTTGTCTTTCTGCTCCAAGAAAAACAGAATTGCAATAAGGTTTGTACAGCTTGTACAACAATAAAGGAGCAGGATTCCCGGGCTGTGCTGGAGACTCTGACAGCTCATCTAATGAGCACAAAGCTGTTGGAAAGAAAGAAATGAAATCAACACCTAGCTTCTAGTGCATGCTGGTATGTTTCTTGGACTTTTAAACCTAAGAATCACTGATTTTTTTTTTTTTAATGAAAAATTTGTAGCCTTTTTTCTCTGTGTGTGACTGGAGGATTTAAAGCATTTTATATACTTCCTTCTTATATCACCTTGAGCAAGAGCTCTCTGACCTTAAAAAAAAATTAGAAGAAACAAAAGGAAAAGATTATGTACTTTTCACATTATTTATTTCTTGTAAATCTAGAAGCTTTTATTAGTCATTAGTGTTACAATAATCTATGACATTCCTCAGGAAACTTCAGGTAGACAGTATCCATCCCTGGACAAAGTGTATGCAAGAAAAGAAAAAAAACCAGGGGATTTTTCACTGATCTTGTTATTTTAGTGTACACTTTTCAGAATTCTATTAAGAAAGGTTAATTTATTAATTCTTAATAGAATTCTTAATTCTATTTAAAAAATCCCCTTCTTCTTGGGGGAAGACAGTTTGAGTTAGTTCCGCCACCAGCATTAGAGCAAGATTAATTTTTCCTTTACTCCCCTTTTCCAAAACTGGTACCATTTTCATGCATGTAAAGAGCTTTTCTGCATGCTAACAACTCTTTCTAATGAACCTATGACTGACAGAAAGTTGAGCTTTTCTTTCCTCCCACTAATACCACCATTGTATGTGTCTTGTTAACCAGTATTGTGTATCAGTCACAAGCTGACTCCTTTGTGCCTTTGTAAAGTATCAATTTAGTCAGCATTATCTGCTGGGGAGACAATGCAGCCGGTAAACGTGAACACAAAAATGCTGTAGCAGTATAAGCCCTAAAAACACTGGTTCAGGAGCCCTGGAGCCTGGGAGGTGGCAAGGCTGCAGCCAGAGAGCTGCTGGCCATCCGCAGCTGCGGGGTCCGAGGGAGCAGACGGGCAGCCAGCAGTGGACAGGCTGCAGGGACAGGCCAGCGCAGGGGGGACCAGGAGCTCAGGCACAGTCTTTGCGCTGGCTGCTGCTTGGGTTGCTTGGCTGGGAAAGAAAACCTCTGCCATCCAGATCTGCCTGCCAACCAGCCTGTGGCTTGACTATGCTGATATTTGACCGGACTGACACATTCCGAGCATCTATTTTGATTTTTTTGCCTGATCAGGCTTTTCCAATGGAAAACTGATTTCTCTGCATTAACAAAACACCAAATGTTGCAGCTCAGCTGCTGGGCCCCGCACTCCACGAGAAGTCTGGCTCTGCATACCTGCAGATGTGGGTTACCTTCCATTGGCCTCCAGGTAGACTTTAAAGGGGAAGGTTAGACCAATGCAGTCTCTCCATGTTTTCCTGCCTGGGAGATGGTCAGCAGAAAGACCCAACCCCCACCGCACTGGAGAAAGGGAGGGCAGTAGCTCTGTGGGGTTTCTGTGTCTTTGGATGAAATTGTTCCTTTGTTAGTCCAAAATAGCTCAAATTGGGCAACCTTCCAAGCATGCAGTGAAAGACTTCTGTTTGAGACAGTGCTTAGAGAAGGCTGAGGATGGAGGGCTGAAAAAGAGGTGCCTGACTGGCTGGGTTCCCACCGGAGTGATTAATGTAATGTTGCTGGGATTTTACTGCATTATTAATGAAGTGCCAGGGTGCCTGGGGCACTGGAAAAACATCTCGGAAAAATTATTACTAAAAAATCTGAATTGGTGCATTGGATAACCTCTCATGTTACTTTTTTTTTTTTTTTTCTTGACCATAGAGCCCTTATCACGCTTATGTAGGAAGTCTATAAATAATAATCAGAGAGGGTAAGGCTACACAGGCTGCTGCTCTCTCCACCTTCCCCAAGCAGCGGTGGCCGCACTGGCAGTGGGCAGGGTGTGCCAGGGGTCCGCGGGAGCCGTGCCCAGGGGTCGTGCGCGGGCTTAGGGATGCACCCAGCCCCTCTGCATGCTCGGCCGGACCCTGGGGGCCCAGGGAGGTGCTGCCTGTGGAGTTCTGCTTGGCGGAACGGTATAAAGATCTGACAGGGAATAACCTGTGCCGGTTTAGGGCTGTTGTTTGCATTGATGAAGCTTGTATCTAGGATGATCAGTGTGAAATATCTCTACTTGCCCCCATCCCACCCTCCAATCTGTTATCTCCTTTTTTATTGGCTTTGTCATGCATTTTTTTTCTCTTATTTTCTTCAAAATTCTTAACTCCTCAGATCTATATTTTAGTCATCTCTAGTAGCAACTGCGGGTTTGTTTTGAGGAGAGGATTTTGTTGCCTT
>WBMY01012864.1:923548-936016 GCA_013397315.1 Donacobius atricapilla
TTTTTTTTTTTTTTTCCTAACTGCTCTGCTTTAAACCAGCCTTGCCTGCCTAAAGCTTCCAGTTGCTAGGCGACTTTTCCCCTCCGCCCTTTCCCGCAGCCCGGTTGCCATAGCGCTGCCAGCCTTGGCTATCAAGTAGCAGAGAGCAGTCATTACTCAACGAAAGAAAAAACCCCAACCCCACCAAAATACCGGGCTGCACGGGCCAGTCAACATTTTCTTTCCTTTCCAATTCACGTCGCCAGCCGGCGGGAGCATCCCTGCGCGCACCGCAGCCGCGCTTGGCCGCTGCGCTGCTTTCTTGCGGAAGTTTTTGCTTCGGTCTCTGCGTTAAACAGGACGGACCGCAGTGCTGACTCACGGACACCTGTGACGTCGGTCACGGCAGCAACAGATGCTGGAGGATGTCCTTCCCCCGAGGCTGGTTCGCGTGGCTGTGCGACTGGTGCGGCCCCGCCGCAGCGGCAACTCACCCCGGCGCAGGCGGGCGCTCTGCAGCCCACAGCGGCCGGCCTTGGAGACCGGGGGTAGCGGTAGCGCTTCCGTCTTGTGGTGTCTCCTAGTAACGCGGACATCGTCGGTGCATAAAGTGTGTGGGATACCATCAGAGACTAGAAGAATGAGCACCAGTTAAAAATCAGCTTTTCTTTTCAAATCCACTCAAAATTGTGTGAAGGATCATATCGGAGGAAATAGAGAGTCTTCCATTTTTTGAAGTAAGATCATATCCCTAGTGGCTTTGGTAAGACAAAAGTTAATGTCAGTGCTAAAACATAATAAAAAAAGTGGAAAACCTGACATCTTTCTTCTCTAAAATTGTGAACTGTCTTGTCATCATTTTACTGATTACCAGGCTTTACCAGCTGGCTGCTATAGGGCGAGATGATGATCTGGTGTCTGTAGTGAGCCAGACCATCCATCATAACCAGTCAGTCAAAAAAAAAAAAAAAAAAAAGGTATTTGGCTTTTATATAAAAACAAATGTGTGCAGAATAAAAATACCTGTTAAAAAAGAATTTGGAGGTACAGAATTACCCGTGTGAGAATATAAATCGCATGAGTTACATTTGAATTGATAGTAGGGGGAAAGAGTCTTTGCTACCAGTAAGTGTTGCAAGCAGCGGTTGAGTTGGACTTGGAATGATTCCAGCTGTTCTGCAACTCTAGCGTCCATTAATCACAGCACCAGCCTCCACCTCAGGTTGTCAGTGTAAAGCCTCTCTTCACATCCAGGGAATTTTCTTCCCACGTTCTGTAGTCGGTGAGTTATTGTGATAATAAATGCAGCAAGGAGCTAGACTCCCTGTCCTTACATGCCCTTCCATTTATCCAATCCAGCATCTGCCTATTTGAACAAGTGCATCAGATACAGGCAGCGTGCCAGCTATTAAAATGTTAAACCTACTGCCACGGAGCTGTACATTTTGTTTTTCCCTTGTCCTTGAAAAGGACTCACTCCTGAACTAATAGGAGTGTGCTTAATGGTTCCTTGTCTTAAATTCCCTATTTACTCAACTATCTCTTCCCTGATTTGGTACTTTGTATTCCCTTCTCTTCATGGGAACATTAAATACCATTTTGTAAGGAGAGTCATTTAAGACACAACCTTTGCCAGCTATATGGAAACTGATTTCAAAATCCATTTCTACTCTGATGAAGCAGGCAAATCAAATATTTTGAGGGACAGGAAAAGGGTTATTTTAAAAGTTCCCTTTTTTAAAATCGGAGGCTTTTGTTCTTCTTAGGAGCTGACACGATACCTTCAGCTGGAGGCCCTGTTGCTGTGGTCAGACATAGCTTAGGTTTTAATAAAGTCACTGGTTTTTACTGAAAAAATGGTGGTTCTCAGCGTTGCTTTTTGTTGTTCTAAGAGAACTCAGGACTTGAGAATGGCTATGTTCAGTAAATTAGGAATTGAAAGTCTACCACACCGCAGACCTTTTTGTCCTGGAAATATTGATTTAAGAGAAAGTATTGCCAGATTTATTATGTGAAGATGCTTGCATAATCACGGAACTTAGGTGACGAACGTTGTTCTCAATTAGATTGCTTTAGCTCTAGGCTTCATTTCATCCAGAAGAGAAATTACTGGAATAAAGGTTAAATATCCAAATCAGAAATATTATTGCCTGTGTTCCTTTATGTTTGAAATGGTAATAAAACAAATTGAACATTAACCTAGTAGGACCAAGGCATTTCTATTTGCATGGGTTTTGACATCTGAATTGGGCAATAATTTCTCCATGTTGAAATTATGCAATGGTTGTTAGTCAGTCTTTCATTTCCTCAAGCATTTGTGCACAGATTACATCCGCATATTATATTTTATTATGAGTCATTAAAATGCTAATCAACAAAAGTACACTACCACAGTTCCAGGAGAGATCTACATTGTTAAACGGGTTTCCATTTTGATACCTTTCTTGTAGCAAACACAACACATCCACTGAAATCCACACCTTGCTTTTCATGTCTACAATGTTCACTTTGTGCACTGCCAGTCTCTCTGTACCTGCTTTGCACCTCTGATTTCTTTCTGGTTTCCTAACCTTCTCTCCCTACACCCACCAACCTATTCTCAAGGTAAAATCACTGTGTCATGGTTAAGGTGTTTCCACGAAGCTGCCTCCTCTATCTGATTCCTGTATTTCACCTACCTGTCACTCTCCTCCAACTTTTTTCTCTGCTTACATAAGACCTTTGAGTTCTGCTTTTCCTCTGTCAAGTCCAATGTTTTTTTTCTTGTTCTGGTATTTTCTTTTCCTATCTGACTCTTCTCTCTGATCCTGTACTAATTTGTCTTCACTAAAAAGTACCTCCACATGTCTAGTTTTTCAAGCATTGCTTTCACCATTCATAAATTCTGAAAGTCAAGATACCAATTTGACCAAATAGTACATTGTCCTTACAGCTATCACACAGGACATTTACTTTCTCCCTTCAAACTTTTAGTAATGATAACTTTACGTAATGATAACTTTACATCAGCAGAATTTCTACTTCGCTGAATCTTAGTTAGTCTGATACTAGAATTACGTTCTGGAAAACTATTTATCACCAGATCTGTACTTATTCTGTTCCCCTCCTTTCTACCATTTCCCATACTTAAACATCATATGGATGATGGCCTTAAAATGAAGGAGAGAAAGTTGAGGTTAGATATTAGGGAGAAATTCTTTATATAAGGGCAGTGAGACACTGGAAGACGTTGCCCAGAGAGGTTGTGGACTCCCCATCCCTGGCAGTGTTCAAGGCCAGGCTGGATGGTGCTCTGAGTATCCTGGTCTTATGAAAGGTGTCCTGCCTATGGCAGGGGGGCTGGAACTAAATGGTCTTTGAGGCTCCTTCCAACTCAAACCATTCCATGATTCTAGGATACTTTTTTTTTTTTTACTATCCTGAATATTTAAATAAAAAAATATTCCTATCTCACTGATAAATTAGAATTACGCTATCTTTCTACTTCTCAAACATTTAAATTAAAATTTGAAATATTAATACAAATACTGAAAGATATTTTCCCTTGTTTAGGAAAAGTTAGTGAGAAGAAATGTCCAGTTTTAATTCACAGTATAGTCTACCTCATTCAAAGACAATTCTATATTGGCAGGAGGAATAATTCCTGTCTTTCAGCCCTACCAGAGCAATTATATCCCCTTGCCTCAGACTTTGTATCAACTCGGTTCTTTGTGTCACTGGCTTATTTCCCAGTATTCCTAGAGCTTGGGGCTATTGGGGCCATATTTGTCTACTTCTCTGTGTTTTCATTTGGACATTGAATCATGAACTTAGGTCATGACTTCAAGAAGCCTTGGGTTTATCTGACCATGGACAGTAAAAGCAAACAATGGTAAGAGTCATGAGAAGTAAGAAAGTTGGCCGGAGTAAAAGATTTACTCTTACTCTCACCTGATAATAGAGCCATAACAGGGATTAGCTGAATCTGGGACTGCCATGACTTAGTTTAGATAGTTGTGACTGAAGAAGGTTGAGGCATTCTGGCTGCTTTCAAAATAAATATGTCGATCATCTGCTCCCATTGGCTTCCACTCCAGTTGGCTTACTTCATTTTTTTAAAAGTAGCATGTCTGTTTGTTGTGCACCTGGTGCAACTCTATTTTTGGGCTACTATGAGGCATTTTATCAAGTACATAAATCATGCTGAGTACCGCAGTATTCTGAGCATGTGAATGTGCATGTAATTATAGCACATAGCCTCAAAGAAAAACCTTTGTCAGAATTATAGATTGCTAGATATTCATTATTCACTATTGTTTGTATTTCCCTCCAAAACATTTTATTATCTTTTTAGTCTGATAGCAGTTTTCTAGATCACTGTGTAAGCTTTCATGTTATATAGCAGTTAATCTCACCCAAAAATAGAACAACAGGTTCTTTGTCTACCCAAATTCACACTGTTTGCTGTTTGATCTAATCAAAGAAAAATAAACAGGATTCATTTTTATCCTACTACTTTTCCTTCCAGTGTGCTCTCCAGATACTAATACAGTCCACAGTGGAAAGTGAAAGAAAGAACACATGTGGAAGAGGTTAAATTCCAGTCCAAATCAATTTGTGATAGGAAATAATGATGTCCTCTAAGAGTAAATAAGAGAAATTCTAGCATCCACCATGGGTATTTTGAAGGTCTGGCTGCCATGTGTGAATGCTCAGATGTTGCTGTGATGGAGATCTTCAGAAAAGAGTGATTAGATAAAAATCAGGGTCTATCCTTTGCACTATTTTCTAGTTTTGTTTAAACTTTGTCTATATGGTTGTTTGGTTTTTTTTTTCTCAAGTAATAAACATGTAATGAGATTTCTCTTAAAATGATGATGACTTTAGGTAAGAAGTTTTCTGAGAGCATTACAGGATGAACTTTCTAATCCCTGTCTTGAAAACTGAATATTTAGATACATCAGGGTCTGTTTTCAATCCCTTACTTCCATATCTTTCAGATGTAGTTACCTAAGTAGAATTCTAATTTTTTCTTCCCTCTACAAAGAATAAAATGTAATAGCTCATGGCTTCAGAGAGAAATATGTTTTTGTTGCTGTTGCCATGTTTTCATCTCTTGTATAATTCTTCTGTTTTCTTTTCTTTTCATGTGTTTTTCTTAGCCTAATTCCCTATTCTCTTGTAGATTTGTACTTCAGGTTTTAGCCAGAGGCATAAAGTGCTTCTCAGAAACCCTCTTGAAACTTCTCAGTCCATTCCATGAAATCAGCATGAATGTTCTTGTCTCATGGGACTCCTAGAATAGATAAAAGCTTGCAAGGGCATCTACAAAGTGAAAAACCACAAAAGGGAAAAATAATGCAGCCTACCTTTTTACCATGGGTGAAAAAGACCATCCTCTTATCACAGAATCAAGGCCTCAGTCCAGTTTTCACTGAAGACAGGAATGTTTTCCATGAACTTGGCTCAAGCCTGCATCAGTGCCCAGTACTCTTCTGCAGTACTCGGCATGGAAGCAAGCACTCATCAACAGTCAGGCCATGGCAATACCCCAAATCGCTGTTTCCTTCCCAGAGCAAGCGACTCTGTGGCAATGTTTTGTATTCGTGTGGTTCTCTAGGGCTTTTATTAGTTTATCAAAGCTTTAAGACTACAGGTTATAATTTTCAGGATGCCATACGCACCATGCAGCCTAACTCTCAGTAAAAATCATTTGGACTTTCAAGTCAGGTTGATACAGAAGGGGAGAACTTACACAGTTTTGAGGTATGATTTACAAGTAGCATTATTTCTCCTTATTTTCAGTCTCTCTGAGGTTCTAAGTCACGGTATCACCATCTTGTGTGACTCCCTTAGGGCAAGATGAACCTCAAATAATTTAATTTTTTTAGGATCTGTTAGTTCTGTGGGAACCACTGTTTGCACAAGCAATACCAAACATCAGCCACTTACTGTTAATACAGGAAGCAGAACTAAAATTTATTGTCATTATTAAATAAAATTTATTTGCATTATTTACAAGCCTGTAAACATGGCCTTTCATAAATTGACAATAAGCTTTCCATGTTCCTGAACACGGTGTCATTAGGTCATGATGTACAGAGGCAATCAAGCTTCTAACTCTAAGCTGGGTTTTGGTAGAAATTCAGGTACTTCAGCATCAACTGGGACCCTTTGAGGATCTGCTCACAAAGAGTATGGAATACACAAAAGCATTCCAGAACAATATACCTTTTAATATCACTGTTCCCCTCCCCTTGCCCTGGAAAAGCTTTCAAAGGACCATGGTAGCTTTGTTCACACATCACCCTGACCTGGGCAAGAAAGCTTCTTCATTGTGCTCACTTCAGGAGTCCTTGAGGTGCAGGTGATGATGGGATGTTAGGGAAAGTGTGTATACCTCCTCCACCCACACTAAGTTCTAAAAGGAGCCTGGGCAGTGACTGAAGACATCTGGGAATAATAGTTCAAAGTCCTGGATAACAGAAATCTCAGGGAGGGAATTTCTCTTTGGGAAAAGTTCATGCCATCTTGTTTTAGCTACTTCAATGAAATACTTGAATGACTATGCAGATTCTTGATGTTTCCCATAATGGTATCTCCAGAAAGGAATTCATATCCCAATAGGGCAAAACAGACACCTCTAGGGGGCTGTCTCCTTCCACGTTCCCTCCAGGGGTCATGGGGAGCTGAGCTTTTAGTGGAGGTGCTTCATTTAGATGCCTTCAACCAGACACTAAACTGCTTTGAGTTTGGTATACGGAGGAAATTACTTAGATGTTGAACTTAAAAATTTGCAGGAGACCTAGGACAAACTTCTTCTCTCTTTCAGCAAACCAAAGTGCATCTTCAAACAGAGGGAAGAATAAGGCTTCCTTCACCCATCCTCTACAGTAAGTGATGAAGAAACATATTTTTGCTCAACACTGAAGCAAATCAGTATCTGGTCTGGCATGGTTTAGTTCAAATCTTTTTCCCTTTAGAACTTGTACAACAACTGCCATGCTGCAAGCTCATCAGAATAGAAAAACACGGAGAGAATGTGCCTGTGGAGAGGAACAGGGATTGTTTATGCATTTGAGTACACACTGTATGCACAACTACATAGATCACCACTGACTGTCGCTCCTGTAGGAAAAGTGAATCACCATTTGTGCTCAGCAGCACAGTGGTTCAGAAGAAAAACTCAAAGTTTTTGTTTGCTTTATTTTTTTTCATTCCATTGGCTAAAGGAACTATGTAATATACTATCTAATATACAATACTTTAATATTTTCTGTCTTGTAAAGTTACATTTTTTTGTCATCCATTCAGTGAGTCCTAACTGTATGAAATCTCTCTGACAGAAAATTCCCTGTTCCCCTACCCTTGCTCCCAGTTGGCCAGACATAAATATTTTTAAAATAGTAACTCTCTTCACCTCTACTCCCCACAAAACTTCTTTCTGTGATACCATAATTACAAAAACTAATGCATGGAAAAGGACGAACTGACCCCAGGTGTCTCTCTCTCCATAAAACTAAGTAGGCAACATGTTAGTTTTCACCATGTCTGGGACCTTCAGAACAGTCCCAGCAATCATGGATCTGTTTAAAATCCTTTAAATATATCTCTTTAACCTTTGAAGACCTCCTCCTAGCAATTGACAAACTACTTCAAGTAGTACATCAACTGTATTTGCAGCTCTTTAATGGCTTTTGGTCCAGAGGTTAGTAAACACTTTCATGTCATATGCAGGATCACTTGTTTAGATACATGTGAAAGAGTTTTCAAAGTAACTGCATTGAATGGAGTTAAATGTATTTACTCTAGGATGTTTCTGAAATCGTAAGAATTCACAGTTGTGAAGTTTGGAAAACCTGATGCTGCTGTACTTTCGCTTTGATTCAATATCCTGCTGCTAAGATTTCTACCCTGCCAGATGCTGCTTGGAGCACACCGAGCCAGGGCTGAAGTCCTGTCCCAGCCTCAGCCCATCCTCAGGAAGGTGTCTGATGCTCAGGGCTGGGGCTGCCCCTGGTGTCCCAGGCTGCCCTGCTCCTGGCTGGGGTTGTGGGACAGCCCTGGCTGACAAGATCTTGCTCTGCCACCCACCCAGCTCAGGGAGCCACATTTCCCCCACTATCCCAGCCTCGGGGAGAAGCCAGCCTTCTGCTTCTGGAAAGGGGCATTACCTCTGCATGGAAGGGGCTGAAAATAAACCATGGTTTTCCTGAGAACAGAAAACCGAAACAAACTTTATTTGTAGGGACATCTGAGGATTTCCCTCCACATACTCCTTTCTGCAAGGCTAGTGCATGCTATAACCAGTCATCAGCTATCATTGCTCCACAACAGGTCAAAACAATGAAAATCAGTATCACAGTACAACTTACACTGAGAATTAGGGTAATTTATATGCAGTAAGGTTTACTGGAAGTGTTAAGATTACTGTTGAGCGGGGCTATCATGCCCATGAGTACCAATGATCTCTGTAAAAGTATGGCCATTTCACATGGTTAAATCAGCTGTTCTGAAGATTGCACTGCTCTGATAATATGTGAATTTTCAATTGATTTTGTTTTCAAAAGTCCAAAAGTAAAATGTCATTAAAGGGCATTGTTATCAGGAGTGGATGTGCTGAATATCGGAGCACACTCATGCACTCACTCTCGCACAGGTGAGAAAACATAACTGGCAAAGGAGTGTAAGTAGAAAAGCAAGAGGGAAGGAAAGACACACAAATATTTTGATTGGCAAATGTCATTTTGCACAGTATGAGTTCTTGTTGGACCTCAGATTTTGTGTCAAAAGTGCTTTGGGTCTTGATGAGCTGCACAGCTGGAACAAGTAGATGTAGAGAATTACCACATTGTTAATAGCTCAAGGTCTCCTTCCTCTCTATTGCTTTCACAATGGGTCACTGATAAGAGCTAAGATGTTTGTTTTGGTTCATGGGTTTGGGTTTTTTCCCCAGTTGTAGCCATTTGATAAAACCACAGCATTATTTCCCTCCTCCTGTGTCCCTGACACGCTACAAAAAACGACAAGGGAGAAGGCAGAACAAAATAGCAGATGATAAAAATGTGAGATGGCCACAGTGGTGCAGTGGGAGCTCAGAACTTCAGACGCAGAGAAGAGCAGTGCAATACTTTGGGAGAAGAGAATACATTAATTATAGGGACAGCTTTATTTATCCAGTTTCATGTTCTCATACAGTTTTATTGATCATAGAACAGTTTAGCATACCAGCAGGAATGCTTTTTTGTATCCAACTGTGTACTACTAAAAACCCAGAGATATTTTAAAGTCATTTGGGTCAACAGAATTTATTTCTTACATGTAGTGCCATTGCAATACCCAATTTTTAGCAGTTCTAGTTGCCCTTAATGTTTCTACTGATGAATGCATATAAACCGCAGTTCACAAAACTTCAATGGTTTAGTCTGAACCTCATCTTAAATGCAATAAACCAACCATTCAGACACATCTAGACAGTTTTAATATCTCATCAGAAATACTGATCATTGCATTGGCTTTTTTTTTTTTTTACAAAGCCTTAAATGAGACCAAAACCTCTTCCTCTTTTTTTTTTTTTATTTTTTTCCCCATCCAAAGGAGCGGATAGAGGGTTCATAATCATACTGTAGAAAATATGGAAATTCTCCGAGTAAATATCCTTTTTCTCTTCTCTCAAACAGGAAAGCAGTTAATCTTTGCATTTTTGCTTAGCAAAGGTATATTGCTATATAAGATTTTGGTCCTGATTTCTGTCACACAGTCATGACTCAAAACATTGGGAACTGCATTTCTTGGTTAAAGCATTTATTACCTGAGAAAAGGATCTTATTTCTAATCACTGCCTTAGTATTAGTGCTTCTAAAAATAACCTTGTCTCCACTCTCGGCTGTATTCTTCCAGTGTGATTATTGAGAACTGCTGAACCTGAAATATGGTTATTGCCTGTCTCATTAGGTCAGTCTCACACTTAATTATTGAATGTAAGTTGTGTTGACATTGCAAAGTTAGGCAGTTTGTCTCTGCTTTGGTTCTCTTGGTAAACCCTGAACCTTGTGCTTCTGCTGACAAAACACCTCTTTTTCCCCAACTGCCTAACAGTTTCAGTTTATTTGAGCCATGTGGACAAATAGTGGATTTCTTTTTATCTTTCTCACTTATGTCCAGTATTTTCTGCTTGACTTCACTAGCTTATTGTAGCTTTCCTTCAAAAAAATGACAGGACATACATTGAGATTAGGAGTCAAAATGGTCTTCAGCTTTCCTCAGAGAGAAACATGCCTAAAATAACATCAATTTTGAGCACTTTTTTATAGCTATTATCACTTAACAAAAGCTGTTACAAAATGAATGTGATGACCTCTACATTTCCAAATAGGTCATTTGGATTTAGTACTGCTGTAAAAACAAAGATACTGTTCAGTGCTACTGCCAACATTTCCACGAACTCAAGACACTTCAACAGTCCTTGGCACAGACACCACTAGTACCAAGCGAGCTGTATCTTCTCTCACAAGTGTGAGGTTCGATAGCTTCAGGGTGCCAATTCTGCAGTTCTTCTATCAACTTGTGTACCAAACATCCTGGCAGTCTGAATGTAACTCTTCCCCTTACTAGTCTGTGAACACAAGATTGTTTTATCAAAACATCATCCTGAGATTAAGCTTCAACACTCAAGGGACAGGATAATTTAGAAGGATTTGCCATTCACTAAATACTAAAATGACAATGTCGGTACCTAGCTTGGCAAAGCTTTGTCATCATAAAATCCCAAGAATGTACTCCTCCACAGTCATCTACAGACATTCAGGCAGGTGTCTGGTCTGTGCAAACAGCTCCACAGATCTCCATAGAAGAATTGATGATCCTCATCAATTTAGATTGTTTTCTGGTTCATTTAATAGAATTTTTTACCCTGACAGTAAAAAGTTATTTGGTAAGCTCTCCAACAAATAGGTCCTAACCTTCTGCAGACAGTTGCTGTGCTCTGTACCAAATTGCAAGGAGTTCGCTAAAGATGATTTTCTTGTCTTCTGGTCCCAGAATGTCATCAAACTGCTACCAAACTAAAGTAACATGATCTGGCTGAGACTGTGCTAATAACTAAGTCCAGATCCTTAAGTCAAGGTCCTTTTCAGCCTTACTGAAGCCCTGCTAAAAATGCCTAAGTACTTACAAGAGCATGGGTCCACCTCGCATGTCATAGATATAAAAATTACCTCAGGGATGCTCTATTCCTCACAAACATGGAGGATGGAAGGTAGAAGTCAGAAAATATGTATTCAAAATTATATCACAGGAAGGCAAAAATTTGTCTATAACTAGACTAAGTAACTCTATGCCTTCCTAAGCCAAATCATCAGAGAAATGTAACAGAAAAAACCTCCAAACATTATTTAAGATGAAAACTGGTCTAAAGAGAGGAGATTGCCATGTACAAAGGGCTATGCTGCATAAAGAGACAGCAGCAGGTAATTCCAAAATGAAGCAATAGAGCTGCTGCCGTAAGTCAGGCTGCACAAATCTTATGAGGAGTGGCAGAGGCAGCTAGGGTTGTTTAGCTTGCAGAAGAGGGGGATCAAGGGTGATCTTATTGCTCCCTACTACTGTCTGAAAGGAGGTTGTAGCCAGGTAGGGCTTGGCTTCTTGTCCCAGACAATTAGTGACAGAACAAGAGGAAATGTCCTCAAGCTGTGCAAGGGAAGGTTCCTGTTGGACTTTAAGAAGAATTTCTGCACAGAATGTGTGATTAGACATTGGAATGGGCTGCCTGTGGAGGCTATAGAGTCACTGTCCCTGGAGGTATTTAAGGAAAGACTGGACATGGCACTCAGTGCCATGGTCTGGTTGACAAGGTGCTGTTTAGTCATATGTTGGACTCAATGATGTCTCAGAGATCTTTTCCAACCTAATTGCTTCTGTGATATTCATTTTTGTGTGAGGCAGGGGGAAGAGTAACCTCCGTGGCTGCAGGACATATGAGTGTAGGGGACTGAGGGGGAGCAGAATGTCTGGCCTGTTAGAGCCAGCTCATCTGTAATGGGTTAAAATTTAACAACTGGGCAGAAACACCAAAAATATGTAGTGGTTATCACATTCGCCTAATTTTCATTTTAGTGGAATAGGATTAAAAGAAAAGCAAAACAGGTTCAATTCAAAAATAGAAACAGTTAGATTTATTAACATACAGTAAAGGTAAACAAACAAAAACTAACTACGAAACCCTCTCAAAAACAACCCCTCTTCCTCCCTAGCAACAATCTACTTTTCCACGAAAAACAATGCAAAGGGACAAAACATCAGAACTCTTAAGTCAGCATCACTTAATAAAATAGTCTTTCATTCAGTCTTTTGAGAGAGACAAGTCCCTCCTGATTCTTCTGGTAACTTTCCACAAGAGACACAGTCTGTTTGTGGCTCCCAGCTCTACTAACGCAGCCCGCCCGACACTGCATCACGTGAGCTTCCCAAAATGTAGCTTTTTATATGACTACATAAGGGCTTGTGGATTTT
>WBMY01012864.1:936239-959132 GCA_013397315.1 Donacobius atricapilla
CCGGGGCCTCCCGGGGCCCGGGCCCCCCTCCCGGCCCGGCCGCGGCTCCCGGGGACTCCCGGGACCTCCCGGGGCCCTCCCGGCCCGGCCACGATGTTACCTCATGGAAGGGATCTGTAGAAAGAGCGACGGGTCTCCCAAGATTCCTGTTTTTAAGCGGTGTCCCAGAGGGTGTACACCTTTTACCTGATTGGCCAGCTTAGCTGTTAGTTCCAAAATGGATTAACAATTGGTTTTTCCTACCATTTATGCTAAACCAATACATCATCAAAGAGGAGAAGGGTTTTAGAGAACTCGTGGACCATGATGATGGGACAGAATTTTAAAGCGGGAGAAACCAATACAGATTTACTGCTTCTCCTACTGCTTCTCTGGGTCTCACTTCCATGCCCCAAAACAGAGTAGTAAATTCATGACTAAAATGATAGAGATTGCTGTTTTCCTTTCTCTCAAAGGGGAAAGGTGCCACAGGGCAGGAGTGGTGGACAAGCAGTGCACAGGCTGCCCTGTCCCGCCATCCTGCTGACCATCCCCGGGGGAGTGTCCCACAAGATCTGAAAAGCCCAGCTCATGGACAGACACATGCTGTGATGAGTCTGTGAGGTTGCAGGCCCAAACCCATGGGTGAAGTGCAGCTGCATCCAGCATTGCTGTGTGCAGCAAGTCATTTGTCTACAGGATAATGTCACTTGTCAGCAGTCTGCTCTGAAATGTATGTGTATGTGTGTGTGTCCATGCCATGAAGTGTTTTATGCACTGATTTTTTTATTTAATTATGACAAATGCAGTCTTAGATCTTGTTTTCCAAGGTGATTTGTTTTGATGACTTCATTGGTCTTCACTGCTTGCCCAACGGTGGGAAAATGGGAGCTGTCACTTCAGATCTGTACCCAGAACTGGGTACATTAACTTGGCCTAAATCTTTAGACATGACACTTTACCTGTCCTGAAGCAGAACAGACACGTTCTGTGATGATGCATCTCTTCTGTGTGCAGCAAAAGTCCCTTTGTAGATGATTCTTCCTTAGGAAATCGTCTTCAATGTGATTCCATGCCTACATGCATTGAATCCCATAGCATGAATGCCCTTGACTTTGAGTAGACATCTCTCACAGAATTCAGAAGATGCAAGCCTTGTTCTTTGTCAAAATACAAGCCCCTCAAGGAGACAAGAGGTAGATGGTTACAAGTCGGGGCAGACAGAAAGCTCATGTCTGAGGGCAGCTGGTGGCAGTCAGTGTTGCTCTGTAGCAACTGTAACTTCATGGGTTTTTACCTTACTCTGCATGCTAAGTAGCTTATTCTTTCACTGAAGAGTAAGAAACCTCAAATTACCCCATGCACCCCACAGCCTGCATCAGCACCACGTCTTCTAATTACATATTAGGCTAAAAGGTGTTAGTCTTTATCAGCTTTTAATTTGCTACCTTACAATTTCACTGAATGTCTCCATAGTCTTGTATTGAGCCAGGGAACAGAGCTGTCTCAACAAAGGTTTGGTTTTTTTTTATCTTGCCTGTACCATTCCTTACTTTAACTACTATTATCATGTTCTCTTTTAAATGTCTGCCTTGTGAAACAAACTCTCCCAATCATTTCATGGGTTTTCTGCACCCCTAATCAGTCCTGTTGCGTCCCTCTCAATATCCACAACCTCTGTTTTGTGCTGTATTCTGTTGACAGGTGGCAAAAGTACTGCTGCAACCTGGGGGTTTTTTTTAATATAATAGGTACATAGTAAATTTTTTTGTGTGTGTTTTTTCTCAATGCACAGGCAATATAAGGTCAGGTTTTGATTCTGAATGTAGTTGCATACTGAAGAAAGGCTTTCACTTGAGCTGTCCCTAGTGGTAAACAGGTGACTTTCCTGAATAAAAAAGTAATTCCAATAAATAAATAATTCCAAGTTTCCCTTCACACGTGTTGTCTAGTGACATTGAGCTTAATCTGACATTATGTTGTTTACCTCACTAGGGTAATTCCCTGTGATGTTCCTGGGGGTCTTTTCAGGATTTGACCAGGCTTCATAGCGATCACAGTGTGTGGCTAATAGCCAAGTCTGTAATTTGAGGAACTCTTTAAGCCAAAATAAGCTTTCACTAGTCCCCAGCTGCTTGCTAGCTGCTTTCTAAGCCGTACGTGTTTGCGCGGTTACGCCATGAGCCAGGCTGGGTAACAGGCCCGGCTGAAGGCTCAGGGCCTGAGCCCATGTCCCATCCCACCGAGCACGGAGCTGTGCAAGCAGCTGTGTCCACAAAAGGATGGCAGCAGTGCAGAGGTGGGAAGGAGCCGCGGAGAGTGGAGGAGACTGAGGACCACTTCTTCCAGCGCCAATGCTTTCTTAAAATGTCTAGCAATCTGTGACTTACAGCCTTTTTCAAGAATGGCAAATGGTGTTAGAACAAGCTTTATGCAGGAGTATCTGTAATCAAGAAAGCCTGAAGGTACCCAGGCTGAACGCCTCAGCTGAAACCCCTGCCACAGGTGGCATGCTGTGTGTGTGCTTCCCTGTTCCCCAGAATTCTCCTTCCTGGAATCTCATCAGAAGGGAGATTTCAAGAGCTTTCATCCAAATTTTGTTATGAGATACTGTTGAAAAGCAGAGCTGGGGTGCTGCATTAAAAATCAAATTGGATTGGTTCGGTATATATCAAACATCAGATACACAGCTGAGGCTGTTAGGAGCTTCCAACAATAGGCAGATGAAGAATCATTAGCCTTGAAAACCTGGAGGATGAGATTACAAACACACAAGCCAATAAATCACACAGGTCAGTTTTGCAGAAGCTGATGTGGTATAGCAGCAATTTGTTTATGCTGTGACAGGTCAGTTGGATCAGTGTAAAATCTTCTTTGGGATAAAAGATTTTGGTTTTAATGCATACTCTTTCCCAAATGGCTTCTATGCAGCCTTTAT
This sequence comes from Donacobius atricapilla, assembly GCA_013397315.1. Lineage (NCBI taxonomy): Eukaryota > Metazoa > Chordata > Aves > Passeriformes > Mimidae > Donacobius > Donacobius atricapilla. Next base: position 939,157 of record WBMY01012864.1, read on the forward strand.
ATCCAACACCTCTGGTCAATTTTAGGATTACAAATAGAAAATCTAAAATAGATGAAACTGATAAAACAGAATTATTGCAGGATTACCTCAAGATGCAGATTTGGCATTGAAAGATCTCCAGAGTAAATCAGCATTACATGATTTAAGTTCAATTCTATCCCAACCATTTTTAAATGTTTCTAGCATATTCTTTTAGCCTCAGCTTTAATCACATCTCCTTTTGAGAGGAGATTCCCTAAACTGCCTTTCTAAGGGGGACTTCCGGGCTGACATGATCTTTTTATTACCTTTTCTAAAACCTTGACAAAAATTGTCCAATCACAGAAAGAGTTATTGAGATGTGCGACACAGACAGAGAACCTTATGCTTAAGATGAATGTAACACTTCTTCAATTGCTTTGAATTGATTTGATACCACAAATTACTACACTTTTGAAAGTCTTCCCGGCAATAATGTCCCAAATACTTGTAGCATAAAATGCAGATTTATAAATGCAATAATGAAAATAAGAAACTGCAATTGTGGCAACAAAGAGTTGATATTAGTCTACTGTCATATCAAGCAAAAGATAACATGGCTACATCAAAAAATTAGATTTTGACAGAGGTGTAAGGTGTATTTTAGGCTTTGTGCCATCTGTCTTTTTGTCCTAGTTAACGCTGGACTTGTCACTACCAACATATAGGCAGACACTTCATCTGAGTAAGTCCTTTCCTTCTTCATGTGCTTGCTTTCTACTGGTACATCTCAGACCACCATTCCTTTTGTTCTCCATTTATTACAAATCGTAATCTGAAATGTAATCTGCCAGTTGGAGGATCAAAAAAATTTTTCCAGACTGTCTCTATTAAAAAAAAAAATTAAAAAATTTGACATAATCTAAACCTTTTTATTTTCTTTTGGTAGGAAAAGAAGTTTTCATAGTGAAGAGTTATCTTTTACTTGGGATTTTTTCTTTTAATGGTGGTCTCTGCTGCTGTAAACCAAAAGGGTGATAATTAGTGTCTCCTACTGTTTATGCCTGCTGCCATCTACAACGATGAGCTATTATTATTCTGTCTGCTAATACTTGGAAAGGATATCACTTGGAGAACTAATCCAAAATACAGCAAGTAAAGATCATTGTCACAAATGCCTGAAATGGAGACATTGTTACAGATGTTGGAAATTAAAGAATTTCATTATATTGAATCATTCATTCCATCTGCCCAGACTGTGCTTTGCTGCCCAGTTTCTAATGTCTCACAGAAGTGCTAGAATACTGTAAGTATCAAATAAATCATTCATTTGAAATACATTGTGTTCGCCCAAAAAACTTTTCTATAATTTTGGTGCTAGATAGACTTGATCTTGAACAGTGGTCCAGTTCATTGGGGCTTTATGGCAGTGTGCCAGTCTTCTTGATCATTTCCAGTTACTGGCCTGGAGTCACTGTGAGGAAATTGCTAGATGAGACAGGCTTTCTGTGGAGAGCTAGACTGCAAAACAGCCTAGAATATACTGTTGGGGGTCTTAATTTTTTTTCTTTACTTTTTTTGTTTTGTTTCTTGTTAAGGAGTTAGGCTTTTCTTGAAAGGAAGTCCCCACCTTTGTAAAAACTGTCAAACTGCAATTCTGCATCTCCGTATGGTTTCTTCACAGGGACATGTTTTTCAGATGATCATGATATGTTCACTGTTATGCTTACGTTCACTGGTAGAAATCCAGAAGACAAGGACCATAGAGAGTTCCAGCATCTGGATTTCAGTTTGTTTGGCCATGTGCTGCCTTTGGCAATAGGAAGGCAGAGAAGCTGCCATCTTCAGTAATTTGGAGGTAGGTGTCTCTGAGCCACCTGGAGTGCTGCATACATCACCCTGCTGAGTGATGTGATTAAATAATCCTCCTTGTACTTGACTATGAGTGATGTGGGATCCCCTGCACTCTTTTTTTTCCAGTTCTCCTCTGTGAGTATATGTCTCAGAAGCTATGCTCCACAGAAATTATGTAGAAACCACCAGGCAATCCTTCTCAGGCAGAACCCCCTCCACCTCTCACTAAGTCTTCTTTTACCATTTCTCATTGCTTTCATCACCCTTAGAAAATCTTCCTGTATGTTACTGACATCTGTTGCAATCAATACCTAGTGCTAAGTAAAAGTTGGACACTCACAGAAAGCGTGACCAATGCCTCTTGCTGATTAAAATCCATAAGCACAACACAAATGTTTCAGAATTTCAATAGATTTTAATTCTTGACTACAAGTCCTGCAAGTCTGGCACTCTATAGTCTTGAATTTTTTCTTGCTTCCTGTAAATGAATCTGACTGCAAAAATAGTTTAATTCCCTCATGACATGTAAGGGAGAAAACCTCAACATTTTCTTATGTAAACTCACGAATGACAGCAGCTATTTAAATCTATTTGATCATTCAGCCTTTCAAGTCATCTCCTTAACTAGATAGAAAAGTCTCAGTGGGATGTTAAAATGTTGAATGTATGTGGGAGGTATCTACACTTTACAATGCTGGGGACCAGGAAATTGTGTTGTTCACAGTGCATGTGTAAAAAGTAAGGAAGTGCTTTCTTACAGTGCTTACATTTACAGTTTCTTACTAAATGCTTTGGTACAGCTGGTAAGCTATTATTTAAAATAATAGAGGATTTGAGAAGATACTTCCCTGTAAGTCTCATGTTCAATTCATGTATCTGGGATAACTGACTTGTAGCTCAATTTTAGATGCCTGTTGAATAACCATTCCCAAAGTAAGGTTCTTCAGGAAATTAAGGGCTAGAGGTCTTCACAGACACCCATCTCTTTCTCTTTTTAGATACCTTGGTGTACCAGCTTTCATAAAACAAGTGTGTAAACGCTAAAATGTATTGTAAATGTAAATGTAAATATATTGCCACTTACTGTAGGCAGTGTTGCAGATTCACTAACCACACTGCTGATTTTTTTTTTCCAGCAGTGCAATTCCTTAAGCTGTGATTGCTGTAATATGAAATAATAATGCAGTATGCTGTTTGTTGTATCTTTTATGTAGAGGTTCCTACTTGCAGTCTACATTTTTTAAATGGAGAAGCTCAAAAGGTAACACACTGTGCCTGCTGATCAAAGACATAAATGAGCTGTTTTCTCTCTTGGCTTATTCAATGTATGCAAATATCTCCTGTTTTCCCCCCACCTCTCTGTCTCCCCATTGTTTCCTTGTTTTAGATATGCTTGCTGCCACTATACATTTTTAATTAGGTGTCCATAGCTGCTTTCTTAAGAAACTATTGATTCTGTCCGTTCCTGTCAGTCGGTCTGTTTCAGTCCTCTCTACACTCAGTATCTTTTGAAGCCATGGGTCCAATTCAGCTGAATTTGTCAAAGCGATTGAAAGGTGATGTTTTTGTGAGTTTTAAGGAACTAAAAGCTTAGCTAGGTAGGCAAGCACATCAGCAGGCCACTGTTGGAGAAACTCCAGCATGACTTTGATCTGTTCAGCTTTCCTGTTAACCAATGGGCACGTGTGTTCTAGCCTGCTGGTTAGAATCCACACAGCTTGGAACAAGTCCAAGCACATGATATGAATCACATTCCCCGACAGTCACCCTTTTGCTAGACTAAGCAATCCAAGGCCTTTTAGTTTACTCTTGTAAAACAAGCTCTCCTTTCCTTGGATTATCTGAATATCATTTGCAACTGCTGGAATTTCAGCCCTTCTCTGTTAAGCATGGACAGGCAGAGCTGCCCACTGGACTCCAGCTGAGGTCACATTAGGACTAGATGGTGTTAATTTTTACTTGACTCCAACAGGACTATTTTGGCTGATTTAAGACATTTGGAAAACCAGCAAGATCTCTAGCACACTGAAGGTGACTTGTCTTGGGCTGGGAAAGTCAGGAGTTACTAACTTAAGATTTTTTCTTCTTATTTGCTTGATGTTTTAAGCAGTAAGATCAATTTTATGAAAATGGAAATCAGTGAAATGCTAGAAAGTATTTCAAGGTTTTATTCAGAATTTATCTTTTAAAGGAGATTAATAATTTCTTCCCTTCTTCTTCATTTAGGAATAGATCTCACAATAGCAAATTTTACTGCTTGGCCATCCAGTCTTCTATACCCTGCAGGAAAAAAGCTATTTTTTGAACAAGCTGTTATAGATATTAGTCTTACAAAGTCTCTGTGTCTGATAAGAAAGGGAAGATGAGTGCAGGCAAGCAGCTGAATTAACTGGAAGACAGAAAAAGAGAAAGCAAAGCTCTTTTGCATTGTGGCTGTAGCGATGGCTGAGCATTTAAAGCTGGACGTTAGTATTTCACACTTAAATGTATGCTTGAACTGTAATTTCTAGTTACTAAAAGATTTTCTGGCTGAGAAAGTGGGTGTGTGTCTGGCAAGTGTCCTTCAAACTTGTGTCACAAGAGAGAAACTATCTTCTGGCCTGTTTGAAGTTTGATTTTTTCAAATACACTTGTAGATTTTTAGCTGAAATACTGAACATATGTTTGAATTCTGCTCATCTTTTCTTCAGCTGATAAAAAGAAAAGAGTAAAAATGAAAACAGTTTTTCTTTTTAATAAGGGAGGATTAATTTTTCTACCTAGTGGAAAAGTATTGAGTTATGCTATTTCATATGAAAGTCTGCTCTCAGTAATGAAAGTATTTTTCCTTTTATGTGATAAGATGGGCAGACTATAAAGTAGCTATAAAAAAAAAGGAATAGGAAATATATTGCTATAAAGAGCTACACCGTGTGCTTTTTGTTAGGATTGTTTTGTAAAACCGACTTGCTAGAAATAATCTACAAATAGGCTTAAAAATAAGCCTCAGAATCTTATTCCGAATATCTCATCAACAACAATAAGGAGAACATTATGCATATTGATGGAGACAAATCTTTGTGTCAAGTATTCACTGTAGTTTCAGAGCTGTTGCATTTTTAAGTGTGTTTGCAAAACATCTTTGGGCCTCTATTTTGAACTCTTATGTGAAGGTTTCCCATGATTTCTATTCATTAACATGAAAAAGGCAATCAACCACATACATTTAGATAACCAAAGCTACAAGGAGCATCTGTTTTCCAGACATCTCTGTGTTGTACGTGACCTATGGTCCGATTTGGCTGAAATCTGATAGTGTTGTATAATTTCACATGCCATCATTAGAACATTCCTCCGAGGGGAAAAGGAACAGGCCACGAGCCTGGGAGCGGCATCTTTGGGTGATCTTCCTGCTCTTAAGGAAGCTCTGTGCAGAATCACATCCAGCACGTGTGGAACAGAGCCCTGAGGATGGGCACGCAGGCTTTGGTGGGCAGGCATGAAGTGGCCTGCATGCTGAGCACACAGGGGCCCCCTAGCAGTGCTACAGCGATGATCAGCACATCCCAGGGCAAGGTTTAATAGCTGTGGTTCAGTCAACCACAACAACTGTCTCAGCACGCGGGTTGCACAATGGTTTGCAAAGGCAGGCAGAGACATCCCCTCCTCTGGCTGCACCAGGCCTACGCATGCAGAGAGAACAGAGACCACGTGCATGTCAGCCAGCACCATGATGCATTAGGAGCAGATCAGTACTGTTAGGTGATGAGCCTCCTACATCTTCAATAAACGAGTCTGAAGTTCTGACTCTGCATAGGTCTAATGGGGGGCACTGGACCAAATGTGTCTGGCACACACGTAGTTAAAAACTGTCTGATGTTAGGTTTGGGCGCTGTGCTTTGGACCCCTGCATGGGGATGGAGCACATTTGGGGAGTGCCTGGTGTGCGGCTTGAGATTTAGCTTCTCTGAAGGAAATGCAGTTTGTATATACAAGTCCCATTCCTTTTACACAACAATGTGCAGCAAGTATGACCAACTGGGGAATTTGATTCAAAACTGCTTTAAGGGTTCAAGCCAAAATCTCAGCGTAGACATGGCGTAATTAATTTTCTAATTATATTAGCTCACTTGTTCAACATTTCCTTCAGATCAACAGGATGTGTACAATTTGTGTACAATTTATGTACAACTCAAAATCCAGTGTCATGCCGTATGCTTTCTCTTGAAAGAACATGTTAGGAGTAGTTTGAAATTGAAGCATGGGCCATAATGAGGTTGAAAAATACAAATTTTTATTTCAATGCCTTTCTCTGGGAAGTAATGTGATTTGTATCAATATGAATTTTACTTCTATGGTTACACTGTATAAGTAATGGATTTAAATTCCAGGGAAGCAACTGAAGCTATCAGAAGTCCTGAAATAGTGGCTACCACTGCAACATGATTGTTCACACAAACATAAAAGTTATGTTTTATTTTTGTGAATTTTTCCAAGCGGCATATAGAGGAGTTTGGATAAAGAAAGTGATTTGAATGCAAAACCTACTCAAGCTTCTTGAATATTTAGCAGCCTCTACCTTTACAAACTTGGGAAAAATGCAACAGCAGAAGATTTAAATGTATATGTTTTAATTGAAACCATAATTTCTAATCAACACTGAGAGTTATGCCTAGTATGAAAAGAATGCAAATTATATCCACTGGCACTGAAACAAGAAAGAATAAACTAGAAAACAAGTTTCAAACTAATCATTTTATCTGTGATTCAAATCAAATCCAAGTCAGTAATGTCTGAAAGCTGTTATCACTGGGATGACTGTTCCTTGATAACAGGTGATGTCAGGCTGCTTCTCCTGAGGGCTGATGCATGTATCACAAAACTCCAACCCACTTTCACCACACCTAACAAGTAACTCGGGTATCTGGACAGTAAGCAAGTGGAGGAGCATAGAGACAGGAAATGTCTTCTTATACTGCTGATGCTTTCATTTGAGGTGTGGGTGGAATGGCGAGGACAGACACAAATCTGCAGTACCGAAATACTCGCCATCACACCTTCTCTCTGAGTTAAGGTCTCACGGCTCTCCCAATCTCTCACTTTTCACAGCTATGCCATTCCTTTTTTTCAAACAGATTAATTATTTATTTGCACACAGGTTGCATGAAAATTGAATAATAGAGTAATATTTTAAAGCCGTTTACCAATTTCTAGTACTATCCAGTGAAGTTCGAGGGTAGTAGTTGTAAACATTTTTCATAAGTTCCAACATAAAAAGCATATCTGTAAGAGTAACTTAGATCTTATCTCCTATGCAGATCCTCCAATGAAGACTTTAAAAAATAGGAAAAGGGGGAGAAAAAGTCTATGTGACATTACAGTAAAATAAATTCCAAATTTTTGCCTCATATTTTATTAATCAGGAGTACTTGTATGATCTGACATGAGGCAATTCTAAGTTTACATCCTAATACATGAAGATAAAAGTCTTTAACCCATGTTATCTAGAGCCCTTGTGGCTTGAGGTCACCACTCCAAATGACAGAAATCTAGTGTGTAACCAACCAAGCAAATATAAAAGGGAAAGATTAAAAAAAAAAAAAAAAAAAAAAAAGAGCACCGTAAATAATCTTCTGTAGCAATATTGAAAGTGTTTTGAAGCAACAGTTCATTCCTTACTCAGAAAGCTGGAGGCTGCAAAGGTCTCTTAGATTACCATAGTAACTAAAAGAATAATTTAAATCTGCCTTTTAAAGGGTCGTAAATAATTCAAGTGTAATATCAGTCACTGCTCATTGCCATTTCACATGCTTCAGAAGACAATTTGAAGAAGACTGTGGTATCACCAGTCCTCTTGTAAGGAATTCCAGCATAATACAGCATTGTGTCTAAATCTTTCCTTTTATTTGTTGTTTTTTTTCTGGATCTATCTGATGAGAAATGAGAACTTGTACAACAGACTTCATTACATGTCTCTTTGGGGACCTGAAATGGTTGTAGATATCCGCTTCTCTGTTTGTCAAAACATCATCCTAAAGGACTGAAAATATGAATCAGACTCTCTCTGAGTGTATGTACTGAATGCTGAAGGATCTTCTGGAAGCATTACAGTGCTAGTACACAGCTACAAACTGTGTGTAAGGGTCTTCTGCATTATCTGCAAGAGTGGGAACACATAACCGTATGGGTGCTGCTTTCAATATTATTAAAAATATTACCAGAGAAAATATTTTTGGTGGGGACTTAAATACATAGATGAACTGGCACTAGTGATCTTTTACAGGCTGCTATAGGAAAAAAGGGACATAAAATTCTGATCTTGAGCTCTGGAATGAAAAATATAGCAGACCAAGAAATTCCTAAAGAATCACAAAGATAACCTTTCTTGTGATGTAAAAAGCAGACACTTTGACTACAATCAGATAGTTCTGTATCTTCTGGGTCAACTTCTCATTGTCACAGTAATCATGATAGAAATGAGAAAAAATGCCTTCTGAAAGCAAGCTGAAAATTATTAACAAACCCAGTAAAATGATGCTTAGAAATAGTTTTTTAACAAACAACCTATACACATTTTTGTCTCATCTAACTACAGGGGTGGCCCTCTTCAGATACAGGAAAGGGAGAAATCCAGTCTATATCCTTAAGACAGCCCAGCACGTATGGAGATCAGGATAAAACTGTTTTCCTTCCTGAGCCTCTGCCACTCACATTCATCTTTCCCCTGGAGAATACATGTTTTCTCAAATCCATCATTGTATCTGTGCTTTCTGGCTCTGGCTTAGTATATTGCCTGTTAGATACTTTGCAGGGCCTAGAAATAAAGTATTCCTTTTGCTTAGCCTTATCTTGAGCCCAGGCAGCCTGATGCACTGAGAATATATACCTGTGGTGTGTGTGCCATGGCTGTTTGGCCAAGATCCAGGCAGCTTTTATGTCTTGTCCTCAAGGGAAATGTGCCATTGCTGCCATTTCTTCCTGACATGTGGGCACCATCTCAGGAAACCTATACCTAAGATAGTAAACCAGTAATATTCACCACTAGTATTTGCTCCATTTATTACAGGCTCAGTGGGGACAAGTAGGAAAATCCTTTAGGATAGACATATGCATCCATATCAAAAGACAGGGAAGAAAAAGGATGGTGTGACAGACATATATTCATACACATATATATTCATATGTATGTGTGTGTGAATGTATATTCAACACAAAGAAGAAACTTATGTGCAGATTAGTAAGGCACAAGTTTTTGTTTCTATTGCAGTATTGGTAGGAAGTGTGTACAAACTCTATGATGGTTCGGGCAGGGAAAGCATAGAAGAAATCGGATGGTATAGGATTGGTATTACTCCTTATCAAAATAGACAAGACCCATGTAGGTGGGCATAGAAGCCTTAGAAGAGAACCCACATAGTTCTAATCAATAACACAAACAAGAGGATTTACTTTAATTTCTGACTTGATAGCATCCTCTTAAATGAATATAATCGTTAGCCTACCGAATTTGTCTAACATTATATTGAATACATAGCACTTGCTTTGCACTTTGAGGAGGCAAAGTGCTGTGAAGTACTGATCATGCAGCAAAAAGATGGCATTGAGTACTTAAAAAGATTGTGGTAGTTTTCCTTGGGAGTAAAAAAGTATCAGTCTTGCAGCTCTTGTTTGTAGCAATGAGAAAATGAAACCCAAAACGCAGGGTTTCTACCAAGTTAGTAATTCCATATAATCCTCAGTTTTCCAAATTTATTAGAAAGATCAGTAACAGAAATAGTTCTGTAACAACCCCCTCAATTTATACACAGTGCATTCTTTTATTATCCAATGATTTTGTATCCATTTTGCCTGACTCATTTTTCCTGTGGTGCCACTCTTTTTATTAGCATTCCAGTGGATTGAATTTGCTTTGCAGAGAACTCAAGTGCCACAGCAATGGGACATTTACTAATGGTAGGTAAAACAACACAATAAAAGGACTAAATTTTGATGACCTTTGTTATTACCTAAGAATTCACATAGTTGCAATTTTTAGCTGCAGCTGGATTTGCAATCCAGTTTAAAATCCAATGAGAATTTACAGAAATATTCTTATATAATTTCAACCCTACCTAGCTCCCTTAAGATATGTTGCTGTACAAAATAAACATTCCTTTAAAGATAGGTAATTTTCCAGTAAGATTAAGTCAAATGAATTTTTATTGTATATTTATATAGTATCTAAGATAATATAGCCTAGCATCACAAACTACAACTGAACTTGCCATGGTGAAGTACCATGTTTCCATAATGCTTCCAGAAGAAACAAGTTTCACAGTTGCATTTTTTAAAGTTGCTTTTTGGGGGCCTTATTTTTTTTTTCCCCAGTAAGACTTTTTAAAATTTTTAGCATAAACAAGATTCTAACCTAGGTAAGTAGAGGACTTCCACTGTTAAGTTCCTTTGCATTATGTTGGTTAAAAAAAAAAAAAAGGACACTCAATAAAATATATGAGAGAAGAGCCAAAGATAAAATGCTCTTCAGATTTGTAAAACAAAATAGAGAGGAACAATTAAGTGTCAAGGCATGCACTCAACATACATAGGCACTGTTTGTACCCTACATGCTGTAAATTTGGTCCAGACTAGCCAAATCACAACTAGAAATAGGATGCTGCCAAATCAGATTTTTATTCCGTATGTAACATCTGAACAAGATGTAAAATCAAGTACAAGGTTTCCCTGTTTACTGACGGATACTCTATAAGTTAACCCACAGATATGCTGCTTCTTCATAGTGTGGTGTGGAATTCATACACGTGAAAGCATTTATATGAATTGTACATTAGTGGTGAATTACGTAGATATGAAAGCATGTATCACTTTCCCATCTGCTGCTTCACTTTGTATTGCTCTATCGATTTGGAAATAAAAACTCTTCTGGTATTGCTCAAATAGTTGCTTAGTTCCATGTTCTGCCAGGGTCACCCAATGTGATTGTCTCATCTGCAGCTCCTAACTGGTCACTATGAGCCTTTTCTATCTGATTGCAGATAGAGTTCTAATACCCAATTCAGATGGTAATTGGAACAGGGGCACTCAGAATCACCTGGCTGTGAGTCTGCTTCATTGCAGTTGGGAAATTTTTTGCTTTATTTTATTTCATTTTATTTTAATGGATTAAAGCATTCAAATTTGTTAGCTGCCTCTTGTTTTCAACAGTCATTTTGCATGTCAGAATTTACATTACTTACTTCATTAAGTCAGGTCATGAGGTTATGCAGGGCAGAAAATTAGAAGACCTAGAGCCCAACTAGAACTTAATCTGGTTACTGCCACAAAAGATAATAAAAAATGTTTCTATAAATGGATTAGCAACAAAAAGAGGGCTAAGGAGAATCTCCATTCTTCATTGGATGTGAAGGAAAACATAGTGACTAAGGACGAAGAAAAACTTGAGGTAGTTAAAGCTTTTTTTTTTTTTCTTTTGCCTCTGTCTTTAGTAGTAAGACCAGTTGTTCTGTGGGCACCCAGCCCTCTGAGCTGGAAGATGAGGAGCAGAATGGAACGCCCATAATCCAAGGGAAAATGGTCAGTGACATGCTATACCACTTAGCGACACACAAGTTTATGGGCCACATTGGGATGCATCCCAGGTTATTGAGGAAATTGGCGGAAGTGTTCACTGAACCCCTTCCCATCCTGTATCATCAGTCCTGGCTCACTGGAGAGGTTCCAGGTGACTGCAGGCTAGCCAGTGTGACACCCAGCTGTAAGAAGGGTTGGAAGGAGGAGCCAGGGAACTACAGAACTGTCCGTATGGCCCGGATACTGGGGAAGGCCATGGAGCAGATGATCTTGAGTGCCATGTGCTACATGCAGCGCAGGTAGGGCAGCCAAGGGATCAGGCCCAGCCAGCATTAGTTCATGAAGTGTAGGTCCTCTTTGACTAACTTGATCTCATCCTGTGACAAGGTGATCCATCTAGTGGATAAGAAAAAGGCTGTGGATGTTGTTTGCCTGTACTCTAGTAAAGCCTTTGACACTGCTTCCTGCAGCATTCTCCTGGAAAAAACAGCTGCTCATGGCTGGGACAGGTGCAGTTGTCCAAGGTTGCCCCCCTCTACTCGGCACTAGTGAGGTCACACCTCCAATTCTGTGTTCAGTTCTGGGCCCCTCATTACAAAAAGACATTGAAGTGTTGGAGCATTTCCAGAGAAGGGAAATGAAGCTGCTGAAGGGTCTGGAGCACAAGTCCTGAGAGGAGCAGCTGAGGGAGCTGGGGTTCTTCAGCTCGAGAAAAGGAGGGTCAGGGGAGACTTTATCATTTTCTGGAACCACCTGAAAGGAGGGAGTATCCAGGTCAGGATCGCTCTCCCAAGCAACCAGCAGCGGAACAAGATGAAATGACCTCAAGGCATGCCAGAGGAGGTCTAGATTGGATATTAAGAAAAATCTCTTTGCTGAAAGGGTTGTCAAGCGTTGGAACGGGTTGCCCATGGGAACGGTTGAGTCACCATCCCTGACAGTATTTAAAAGACTGTAGATGTGATGCATAGGTACATGGTTTATTGGTGGACTTGGAAGTGTTGGGTTAACAGGACTTAAGGACCTTAAAGGTATCTTTGAAACCTGAATTATTCTATGATTCTATGATTATGTTGGTTTTGTACTTTCTTGCTTCCAGAAACTCTCACCTGTTTTTTCACACCATAACTGAGGCTCAGGTAGAAAGGAGGGCACCTACACTTGTCAATGCGTTGCATGTAGAAGGAAATTAATTATTCAAACTTTATTCATTTGAGAAATATTGTATAGGTATAAAATTCTGACATAACTCCTGTGAAGTTGTGCCAGGAGCTCTAGGGATCTGTTATGTATTCATTGAGCATATCCCTATAAGAGACATTTGTACATTTTTAAAAATTGTTATAGTTTATAAAGTACTTGGTATCTGAATTCATTCTCTAGTTCAAATGATAAACTATAAAAATATTTGCATTTTTTCCTAGATAATTTTGAAATCAAAGTTCTTAAACAGTTATCATTCTTTGATATTTAATAGGAGAAATGCTGAAAATGTATGCTAAATTTCAGAATTAATCTCTAGTCCAGAAAAAAAACCAAACCAAAATCTTCAAAAAACCCCAGAAAACAAACGTGTGTTCTTAAATTCACCTCTAGTTAGCAAACTATTAAACATACCAAGGCTCCACTGAAACTTCAAGACATACTTAAGTGGTCTGAGAAATAGTGATAAACTTAAAAAAATCCTTAAAGTTAAGTGCTTTGTTGAAACAGAATTCAGTGTTGCAATTCCCACCCTGTAAATTATTAAACAGATGTAGGTGAAACTGTAAAATATGAACTTTAGCAACCTTTCTAATGGGTCTAAGAAAACTTCTCAGGCAAGGACTAACAATATTTTAAAATATGTGAGCTGTCATTTGAAAGAGTTAAATGGTTTGGTTACATTTAGATACAAAAATTTTATTTTAAAAAGGCATGTGGTGAAACAGATACACAATGAAGTTTTGTATAAAAATAAAAGAATCTTATTTTAAAAATACAACTTCTTCAGCAGAGAACCTGGAGGACTAATTTCTGCCCTGTTTTATATAATGTCATGGCCATAGGACTATGTCTGATTTCTTGATGCTCTAAATTTATGTGAATGTGGCCTGGGTGTAAGTCCTATTTTAATGCACACCTAGTTGGATTATTGCTGTTGTCTCTACTGGCCTTAAAAAGCTATAGGATAAAGCACACCTGAAATATGTTCTCCCATATATGAGTTGTCAAAACATTTGGATCTTAGCAAATGACAATATGTTTTATGCTAAAGCTTATAATTTACATATAAAGCATCAAGACGGAAAATAAATACAATTGGTTAATATTGGTTAATTCTAACCAGGGCATGTTTGCTGGATAGTTTGCATGGACAAAAGAGAAAAAAGAAAAAAAAAAAAAAGAAAGGAAAAAAAGTGATGAGAATGATTATTTTCTTTTTAAAGCTTCTTAATGCAGTATGCCTCCTCCCAAAGGGAATGACTCATTATAAGACATTCTCTTGACAAAGAATAGTTAATTGTCACTCTAAAAATTACCCCGTTGTTTATGTATTTCTCATTAGAATCTGATTACACTCCATTTGCCTGAACAGGCAATGGTAGCACCAATATTCATCTGTGAAACTAAAAGAGCTAATTACCCAAAGCTTAGACTAATTGTCAGCATAAAGGACATAGAACAGTGAAGTAGAAAGTGTTAAGAGAAACTGCCAGTCGTTCAAAGATAGCCACTTGGATATGTAGATCGACAAGATTTCATTAGCATGTAAAGCTTTTACTGGGCAGAAAGCCACCCTGGTAAAAAAATTAAATGAGGAAATGAGAAAATGGAAAATCAATTTGGAAAGACTCAGGTGGGGAAACAAAGTAATTAATGATAGGGATTAAAAGTAGGAAGAAAAGAAAAAGTTACTTGCTGGAGTAGTAGCAACTGGATTGAACGCAGAAAAAGGGCACATTACATAAATATTAGGAGGAGAAGCAAGGAATAATCTTAAGTACACATGTACACATGAATTACAGTAGATAAACAATAGCTTTCTGGTGTTTGGAACAAAGGGATTATGTATCCATGTGAAAGAGAGGGAGAAAAAAATCACCTGCAGAAAGCTAGCAGGCCAGGTTCTGCTGAAATCAAACTTCAGTCCTAACAGAGTTAGGCAAGAACCTGTCTTCAATTGCTAGTAAGGCATTTTCCTAGGTCGTTGGTGACTCCAGAAGAGTCAAAGTTGTGTCAGTTTTGAAAAGCTTGAAAGGATTTGTTGAATAACTAATGATGTTATTCTCAGCCATAGCAAAGAGATTGCTGATTTTGGATCTTGTTAGCAAAATACAGAGGTCAAAATACAATCAAGATCTGTCAACACAGCATCCAAGAGAGCAGTCACTATAGTTCTTTTGCTGGGGAGTTTGTGTCTGTGTTTCCTCCTTTGTTTTGAAAACTGTGTGATTCCAAGTGCTGCAGACAACTGTGTTCACATGACAGCCATTGATTCCTTCAAAGCTTCCCAGTCAATACAGCAATAACACTTTGATTTAAAAGAAGTTCCATTATATGAAATTAACATTACATGGATTAAAAACTGACTCACTGTTTGATCTTCAGATGTTATTATTAATGAAAAGACATAAAAGATATTATTGTAATGATTTTACCCCTTAGAAACTTTTTTTTGTGCTTAATACTTTTATCAATGATCTAGACAACATAAAATATTATGGCAATGTTTGCAGATGGTAGTAAATACTGCAGAGCATGTACTGCTTTTGCCAGTGAGTGTGAATCGTCTCATTGAGAGCCACAATCCAACAAAAAAAGTCAAATTAAAAAGGCCAGAAAATTAATAACTCATGGGATCAGGCAACATTAGCTGTATGTATAGAATAGGAAACCTGGGCTCAGAAACCCCCATGATGTTACATATATAGAAGTAAACTGCACAGGGTAAGGGTACAGGTTCAGCACTGGCAGTTTGCTTTGATCCATACTGTTTAATGACTACCCACCACATGGCATCATTGCATGACACAGTTTCAGACAATATTAAGCATGCAAACTCACACCACTGTGTTCTAAGATCAGAGAATAACTGTGCACACTAGGCAGAACAAATGTAGCCAGCTTGAAGGGGTGTAGAATAAAGTTTAGCCATGTGCAAGCAACACAAAGTGTCACTTGAGCACAGGGTCACGTGAGAAGGGTCAGGGTCAGAGAAGAGTCATATGTAGGTAGTATGGAGATGTCCCTCCACAGTCCTGCTGGAGGACATGAGCACTGTATTGCCCTGAGCATGTTCATTACATTTACAGCTCTTCATTAAGACAATGAATGTATTAAAATCTTGTATGTCTGGGCTTCAGCTGGTTGGCTGTCACAGTATGGAAAGACTTCTTTCTGGTGCACAATAGCCCAATTGTATTTTGTGGGTAGAGGGTTACTCTGACACACTAGAAATGAGCTGGAATATTGGTAGGAAGCACTAATTTTCTGCAATTCTATGGAGAACCTTTTTTCTCAGATGCTTGTCCTCTACAGCTTTTTCGCACAATGAATGAAGTGCCAAAGAATTCAATGAATCTATAAATGGGAAATAATTTGCTTCCAAGTCAGGGGTATTGTGTCTTCCTTTGAAACACAGGAACGACCGTTTTCTCCTAGGGCCATCTGGCAATATGGCACCACTACAGATTAAAGAAGAAGCCAGCCCCTACCAGGCCTTTGGTCAACTTCAGCTTCTCCATTTCTTTGAGCACAGCATGCAAAGCTCAGTCTGCTGTGGGATAAGACAGCTTCTGCTGTGATTGCTGAAGATGAGAACAACGTCACTGGGCTGGCTATCTGTGGCTCTGCCTTGAGAAAATTTAATAGCACATGGCACATGGTATATCTGTAATCTATTGATTCAATATGGCCTTGACTACTGAAATAATGAAAGACTGCAAAGCTTCCTAATAAATGTATCGTGAATGTATTTGAAGTGTTATTTCCCAAGAGCATCCTGAACAGATGGGGCAGATGCTGCAATTGTCGTATGAACAGATTTAATGTTGCATACATGAAAAAAAATACATTGCAAAACTTGTGCAGAAGCAGAAGCTTGCAGACTTTGTTTCCTTGGATGATGGCATTGCACAAACTTTGGGTGAATTGTTTATGGAAATCTTCTGCTCCAGCACCTAATAATAAAATATTTGTGCAATTAACTTGCATGAGTTTGTGTTTTCTCCTTGCTATTAAAGAAAAATAGGGAAAAGAATGAGTTATGACCCCAGCCATAAATCCTAATGCCCACTGTATGTACCTATACAGGTGCCCACCCAGAGGAAAACTTGATACTCAGTTGAATTGTTCTATTCTTTAAAAAAAGGACATAGGCTTGAACTGGCCTGATGGCCTTTGAAACAGCAAATTAATCCCAACTTGTGGAGACAGGCATAATGTCAGTGAAACCAGGCCAACTTCTCCTTCCTGCAGTACATGAATATATAGATACAAAAAAGGGTAACTTTTAAAGTTTCTTTTTACTGGTAGCCTTGAAAATAAAGGGGCAAAGAGAATTCATGTCTGAATTTACGAGTTTGCCATGGTCTCAAACAGACTGTTGGATTTTCTTGGTAGCCATTTTTATATAAGAGCAAGTAAAAACACAGATAATGCAGGTATGGGCTCACGTTATTTCACTCCATACATCCTTCCCTTGTAGGAAATTCCCAAACCGATTTTAGGCTAGAGAGAAAGGCGCTGCAAAGCACAGAGATTGCGTGTGCCAGGTTTCCAGTGACACCTAAGTCGAACGAATTGCTGCAATCTCAGTGTTTGAAATTCACGTGTGGAGACACATGAGGGCACCACTGGGCGGGGGATGGCTGCTGGTGGAAAATGAACGTGTGCCGGCCTCTTCTGTGGGCAAGCTCGTAGGACCCTCCTGGATTCCATGGCTAGCGGGCAGCTTCAGGGCTAGCCCCTGAGGTACAGCTGGTGCGGCCGGGAAGGTGAGAATGGAGACTAGAATCACAGATCTCATGTTCTGTTAAAAGATTTGACAGATAAGCTGTCAAGTTTCAGCAAAATTCAGCAAAATTTCTGAATATAATTTTATAAAATATGAATGGTTCTATTCAAACATCTTGTTTAAATGGTAAACTCCCCTTTAGTCCTTGTGGTACATTTGCAGTAAAAATTAATAATACAAATAAGACAAAAAAAAAAAATCCCTGCAAATATTAAAGAGTTAATGGTATTTAACTTTGTCTTGCCTTTTCATCAGTTTTCTAGGCTGCACCTTTCCAAGTAGTAAAATATTGACTAAGCCTCATTACACTGATTGAGAGATAATTTTTTAAAGAAAAATGCAAAATTAATGATCCATGCTTCAAGATCAATAAGCCGCTTCAGAATGTACATTGATCAACTATTGCTACTAAAAAATACTCTCAATTTAGTATGCAAAATGAACAAGATGGGGCAAGTGCTGGCTAGGCACTTAGGAAGACGTGAAATTCATACACATTGGTGAAGACAGGGTGCTTTTGGCACTGACCCACTACTCAATGAGTCAGCATGAAATTGCCACCACAACAAAAACAAGTCACACTGAGGGATTTATTGGCAAAAATTCTATATGTAAGTCATCAATTATTATTCTACTTTTTTCGTAACTGCTGAGGCTTAGCTGGTCTACAGTGTCCTATTGTGGATGTTACATTCAAACAACTGGAGCAGAGCAACAAGAATGATACAAATTTGCAAAAATGTGGCAATCTGAATCAAAAAGTAAAGTCTGAAGGGAAAATACAATTCATTACAGCTTTAAATGTATATGTAAACAATTGTCATAAATAGGATAACATCAGTCATCCTCCACAGTCAAAAGAAGAAGACAAAATTTAATCAGATTATTTTGCAGAAACTGGCTTGCACAAAGCCAGTCGATGGGCACATCAAGCTGCCTGAAGAGAATAAGCACCTCATGGGTGGTTTTAAAAAGCAGGGTAAAAACCCATCTTAGATTTGGCCTGAAATAATCCTGCTTCTGGGAGTTGATGCTTAATAGAAGGCCTCAAGAGATCCTGCATTTTATGGTATCAGCTGTGCACTAAACTCCTATCGATGGAACATTCTGTTGAGGCTTTTTGCATATTTAACAACTTCTTTAGTCCTGCTTTCTCTCATTTCATGAAGATTAAAAACAATATGCCAGGGGAAAAAAAGATGTTACAATCTCATTTATTTTCCTTCAGAAAACTGCCATTCACCAAGATCAAAATCATACAAAAGGAAGGATGGAGTAGATAGAGATGTTGCTGTTGCTGCTTCTGGTCTCCTAGGGGCTACCATAATCAGCATTGGGTTATGCTGGAGCAGCAGCAGCAGATTTTTAAATTTTATTTTCCACCCTTTTCAAAGCCATTGTCTCCTCCTACAAACTGGGGGAGGGTGCTTACTGTACCTGGCGGCATCTTCAGCTAGGCTTTAGCTTGGCTTGTGTTTACTCCATTTATTCTATTTCCCTTTCAAAGTAGAACAATATTACCATAATTTGTTTCATTGGGTATATTCAAACACATTTAACCATGGAGTCGCCTTGAACAGACTGGTTAGAGCTGGTTTCCAATTAGCCTTAAAATATTAATTTGTCACTCTGCTCATAATGTAAATAAATACAAAATAATTTTTTTAAAAAGAATTTTTCTTCTTGGCTCTTTTTTTTTCAGCCTCTAACACCAAAAGGATGCGGCTAAGTTGAAAGGGTCACTTTCCTTCTTAAAATGTAACACATTTTTCAGTAGCAGTTCAGTTACTGATCCCTGTGAAAGACCTCAGGGACAGTCTAAAGGAATTAAGTTGAAATTGAAGTGCAGCTGCTTTCTGATTTATTTCCTGCTCCACCACCCTTACATTGAGATGCTGCAGCAGTTAAAATCCATCGAGGAGGGGGTAGCTATGGCCTCACCCCTGGATGTTGCCTGGCTTTCTGGAGAGCCTGTTCAGGGACCTGAGCTGCCTGGGAATGACTTGTGGGGTCTGCCGGACGAGGCTTCAGCCCTGCCAGCACACAGAGCTGGGGGTCGCTGGGACTTTGGGGGCCCGGGTATCTGGGGCCGCACGGCCGGAGCGGGCAGCGCTCCAACAGCCCCGCTGAACCGCACCTTTAGCTTCGCCTGGCACAAGAGCACAAGCACAGTTAGATGGGCTGGAGTCAAATCGGGAATCATTGCAGCCGCCCTTCTTTCTGGATGAGGAATATTCCATGTTTTTTAGGGAAAGGTGCCAACCCTTGTTCCAGGGGCAGCGGCCTGTGGGAGAACGGGGGCAGAGGGGTACCGGGGGCCTGCGCTGTTTGCTGCGGGCGAGGGGAAGAGAGCCCATTTTGTCTGTGAACGACCCTTCACAGGAACAGAAACTGCCCACGAATTCGGGTAATAACGCGGGAGGAATAAGCCCTGAGAGCAGAACAACGCGGTTGTTTCCTCCAGAAAATCGTCCACGGTAACCGGTGACACGCCATAGCTCCAGCAGTCCAAAGGAAGCCGAACAACACGACGCAAACCCAGGATTTTTAGCCGCTCTGCAGCACCGCCCGCCCGCCGCTGCCCCCGTTGTTGTGCTGAGGAAACGCTGGGGCCCGTCCC
>WBMY01012864.1:959243-983684 GCA_013397315.1 Donacobius atricapilla
CCGCCGCCTCCCCTTCGCTGCCCTGGGGAAGCCGCCGCGGCGTGGGACGGGGCGGGAGGCGGCGGGCGCTGCTGCCGGGCCGTCGCGTCTGGTTCAGCGGTGATTTATGGTTTTGTTAACTCAGCATTTGGCACGGCGTGCGAGCGGGGAGAGCGGCGAGCGGGAGTCATAACTTTGTGTTACTTCTGGAAGGGAAGGGAAAGGGCCCCGTGGGGCCGTGGCCGCCCCAGCGGCTTCCTCCAAAGCCTCCCTCCCCGTTCCGTGCCCGCCCGCTTCTGCCCTGCGCCGGGGGCTCGCTGCGGCCGGCGGGGAATAGCAGGTTCGTGGGGGGGGGACACCCGTGAAGGTGAGTGTGACGGAGGGAGTAAAACTGTCCGAAATTAAATGTTTTTCTTACTCATGGTTTTGTGGAAACCCTACATATTTATTCCTTGTGCGTACATGTGTATTTGTCTGCATATACACACAATATGCACACGTATTTTTTGAACTATGCGAAAATTGCCCATAGGCTTCTGTTCCCAGATGTTTTGTTTTCTGTTTCTTTTGGGCATATTTACATTTCTGCTGTGAGGGAAGCAGCAGTAATGTGGCTGAATATGTATTTGAACAGAAGCAAGGAATAACTTATGTGCCTTTAATTCAGCTGCAGAGGATATCCATGTGGGATTAATATACTTAAGTGATCGTGTCACACTGACGCATCTTGTTCAGACTTGTAGATTTTTAAAGCAGTGTGGACTTGTAGGTAGTAGCGGAAGTGTAATTAATTTTAAACATGTGACTTGGCCTAGTGCTTATGATTTTAATGTGGTATTCGTACCTTGGTAAATATGCATAGATTTAGCCATCTGTCCTCTATTTTCCCTTCGTGTGTGCGCGTACCGCACTGTGCAAATGAAAAAGGTACCTACGGTAAGATTTAGGGCCAAATGCATGTTTCATCTCTTCTGGGAAATGCTGTAAAGTTACTCTCAAGGACTAGTGGAAAGCGTCTTTCATACAGTTTCTGAGTATATTTAAAGTTAAAAAAATAGTTGCTCCAGCATCAATTATGTCAATTTGTAGCTTGTATTTGGCACTGATATTATTTGCATTCATCGAATACAGTTGATACTGCTGCTGGAAGGGATGTAGTTTTTCCCACTGTGGACAAGGCCCTTTTGTGCAATGTCAACCTCATGCTTTTAGAGGATGCATGAACCCCTGGATCGAGCCAGCCTTGCAGTTTCTGCAGTGATAAGGTGGTGGTGGGGTGCCAGCTCCAGCGTTGATCTCTCATTGGAGATCATAGCAACAGAACTTCTGCCGCAGGCTGGAGCTCCCAGTTGGGGCATGCCAGTTTTCGGCACTACTTACCATAGTTGCAGGCATATGCTATGGCTTATACTTACATGTCAGTGAAATCTGGAATAGCAGTGGGCCACCCTGGTGATTTGTACAGTGTGGGAGTCTGTCTGTGTGTCCGTGCAAGGTAACCTGCAGGACAGTGCCTGTTTTCCTGCAGATGAAGAGATGGGCTGTTTTGTTGTGGTATTGCTGCCGTCACCACAGGAGTGGTACCTATCTGCATTGTGCAGATAGGTCGGTGGATGATGTAACATGGGTCACTTCAGCATGCCTTCTCCTCTGAAACTTACCTCCTCTATTATTTATGGCCCTCTCTCTGAAGAAATGGCCTGAGTTTAGTAAACAGCAACCCTGCCAAAATCTCTGATCTTTAGAATCGGTATGTTTGGGATTGTGATGCTGAAATCTTCATCTGAGCATCATTTTCTTAAATTTGGCTTTTATAGAATAACAGTTGTCATAAGAAGATTAAAAATAAAGTCTACTTGCTGCTAACACTTGGTGGGTGAAATTTTCATCTCTTATACTCCAGATGCTCCGCAGTTTCTCTGCTGCTTGCAGTCTCTAGAATTGTACTGTGCTGTACTAAATGCTTTTTCTCCTAACCTAGGGATTCTTAAACTGTGGTAATACCTACCATAGCAAATGTAGTACATTAATTCTGCCACCAATGGCGTGTGACTGCCATTTGGGGAATGTTCTTAGTCTTGCTTTTCCTTGGGTTAAAAGCTGGGTTACAAGACAATGGAAAAAGTTCTGTTAACTTTTTGTCCTGATTTATGGCAGGAAGAAATAAAAAGTATATTAAATTGGTATTCCCATTGCTGCCTGATGGTGTTAGATTTTTTTTGTATCTTCTGGGTAGGTCTTGGAATCTCAGCAACACTACATGATTATTTTGCTCCTTATGCTGCCAAGTAGAATTATATAGCCTAATTTATTTAGATTTGGCATGTTCTCACTGAAAGTCATGGCAATGCTACATGAATGAACGGTTTTCTTGTTTATATTGCCTTCACTCTACACTCCCCTTTTAATAGGCCCTCACAGGTCTTACTGGAGTTCTACTTGAATGTTTCTGAATTTTGTTGAATCTGAAAATAAAAATAGAAATAAAGAACTATGAATCACATTAAACTTGTTATCAAAGAAGGTATTTTCATGCTGTCAGTTACCAGGGTAGAAATCTCACTTCTCATGGCTCCAGCCAGTCCTACAGTCACATTTACTGCTCTTCTATAATTTTTTTTTTCTGACAGTTTATTGTTAGCTCTCTGTTGCTGAAGTACTCAGGACAGATGTGAACACACTGCCTTCATCTTTGAAGAATTACAGAGTCACCTAATTGGCTTCCAGATCACACTGTATCTTTCTTCATAGCCCTCTATTGTAGTTCAGACTCTTCCAGTCTACTTATTATTCCTTTCCAGATGTCTTTTAACAGTCGAATCTTTGCTGGATCACTTTCGCCCTGATGAATTATTATTTATTTTCTCAGAGGCATCTAAGAAATAAAATGACTGATGGACTTTTTCCCCTCCTATTACCTTTCTTCAATATTCTCCCACATTCATTTGCAAGTAGAGCTACTTAGAAAGTGTTCATTAAAATGTCATTGAAATGAAAGTCAAGGCAGAGTGTTAATCAAAAATACCTTTCAGTTTCAAGTCACTCATTTCTCGTGAATAAACTTTTAAAAACAAAACCAATCTCTTTTCTATTGCTGATACTTTCTTTCCTTGTGCATTTTGCTGTCTTGATCATTGTGGTTGGATTATTTGTGGTAACTGCGTTTGACACAATCGATTGGTTAAGGCCTTTAGAGAAACACAGTATCAAAACACCCAGCCAACTTCGGAATAAAAATAAATGACTCAATCAACTACAGGTATGAGGAAAGAGTAGACCTCTTCAAAGATCTTGAAGTGCTGAAGAACTCAACAGTTTATCTTGCCTTGCAACTGCACGCTAACATGTTGACCTCACGTTGGGAGGCTGATGGCAGTGATGACTGTTGGGCTGTTCCTCTGCAGAGCCCAAGGTAGCCCTGCTGCTGCCCAGGGCAGGTGCCACAGGGAGCCGTAGGATAGTGGGTACATGTTTGAGCGCTGTGAGGATGCAGCCTGGAAGGTGGGAGGATGGTGGTATGGTGCTGTGTTACTGGGGAAGGACATAACACGTTCTGGAGTAATCAGATTTCTTAGACTGGAAGGCTTCATGGGCTGCCCAGAGTGCACTGGGGACACAGATGACTCTTTACCTAGATAGAGCTGAGACAGCACTGCTGTTATTGAGTAGCATTTCAGTATGAAAGTATAATGTCAGTGTAAAGTCCAGAAATACTTCTGACCTATGACCAGCTGGGATCGTGTATCTTAAAGCAACAAACCTAGGGTCTGGCTGTGGCTGCAAACTCTTGACAGGGCTTTCCTCTGCTCTCCACTGAATTCCAGGTTTAGGTTTAACTTCAGCTATTCCTCCTTGTTTGGATGGTGCTACAGTTGTTTGTGTTGAAGGTTAAATAGGTCTGTTGTATTTTCTTTCACATTGGCAGAATTTGAGACTGTTGCTGGCTAATTCACCTGGTAGTTTGACACTGATGTTAAAAAGCAGTGTATAGGGAATTGAGCTTTGTAGGTCTCTATAGGCGAAGGACCAAGTGATGTGGAAGAAGCTTCCTACTGCTGCCTTTTCGCCATTGCCCCTAGCTTATTCAGGAAGGACCCAAGCTATTCATAATATTTTTGTGGGCCCTTTTGAGGTATCCTCCTGGTGAGAGACAAATACTTCATGCTAGATGTTATTAAAAAGGAGGTCTGTGAGGTTGAGTTTATATCCGCCCATACCTCCTCTGAAAAGAGGTAATTTGAAATATGGGAAGATCCATGTCCTTTCTTCAGTTTGATGTCCCTGGTCTGTACCATTAGCCTTACTGAAGTGAGCCAGTAGTTGGTTTTGTTGTTTATCTTTTTCAGGAGTGTGAGATTTGGCCAGTGGTTGCTCAGGACAGTGTATCCACAATGAGTTTCCTCAGCTGTGGTAGGACTGTTACATTTTCAAGGAGGAAGAAGACTTCCAAGTATTTTGTTAACGATTTCAGACCAGAAGGAGTATGGTTGAATTTGCAGGTCCCAGGGAAAAAAAGACACCCTGTTTGAAGATTAGCCGATGTCTAAATGTGTTTGGCTTGAGCTGTATAAGCTGGCTGTTGGTGGATATGGGCGAGGCACAGTTTTGTTTCCTGAGAGAGCTTTCCAAGCGCGCACAAGGTTTTCACAAAGGGGAGTATTTCCTTGCTGTGCACTATGTCTGTATGGATGTCATAGGCCTTGAGCATGGAAAGCCTTTGATGCATTAGTTATTTCAGCATTTATTGGCCATTCCTCCATTTGAAAGTTTCTCTCCTATGCGTATGGTAACATCAGGGTGATTTTTGGGTATGTTACTGGAGCAATGTTTGTCAGGAGTTGACTGTGGTTTTGGTCATCGCCGATGTGTGGGTCCCTGAGCCCTCAGGCCCTTGCCCTGCTGCTGTTGATGAGATCTGCATGATTTTGGAGTTTGTCAGTCCTTACTCTGCTGAGGCTTTCTCTGGTTCCTGGGAAACTGGCCATGCTTTCACTTGCCTGAATGAAGCGATGCTCTTTCCGTAACTGCAGTAGTGTTGTATTATCCATAATGTTCAACTTCTCTGACAAGTGTTAGGTCAAAAATATGATCAGCTTTTGCAAGTGGGTCTGGGTGTGATCTGTGAGGGTGCCAAGAGGACTATGAAGAACTGGCTTTTCTTTAAAAACACAAGGTGATAAAGTTTGGGGATTTTATCATGTTCAACCTTGTGTCAAAGTATCTGCTGAAATTCTCAAGCTTCATAATTCTGGGACATTCTGCTACCTTCCATTGCAAGGTCTTAATGCTAGCCTTCCTAAAGCTGTTTCTTTATTGTAGTCTTTGAGTGAATGAATTTTAGCTTTAGCTTTTCTGGTTAATGAAATCTTATGAAGATGCTTTAATATAAGCACCTTAGATTTCACATTTGCAGAAGCAGGTGAACAAAGTGCCTCTTGGTGTGTGCTTGTCTTGGACACTGTATTGTGAGGAGCAGGGAAAAAAGACATGGGATTTATATCTCATCTAGAGAGGTTTGGGTGATGCAACGTATATCATATATTTCACTCTTGGGATTGTGTGTTACCTGTTGGCAGTTGGAGGTAGGTCTTACATTACTCAGTTCATTCACTTAATTTCATAATGTTTTGTACTCTTTGCTTCCTCTTTGTACTGGAGTGCATTTCTTCTGCTACTTGCAGCTACCAGAAAGTATCTGATTTTTTGATTCTTTCCTCTTAATTCCTTGGAAAACCCAGTCCAGTTTATACCATGGCAGGTGAAGTGTGCCGTGTCATTCAGATTGCTGGGTCCCACAAGCGAGGCACGTGATTTGTCTTGGAGGCACAAGCTGTTGAATCCTGGGAATG
Organism: Donacobius atricapilla; assembly: GCA_013397315.1. NCBI lineage: Eukaryota > Metazoa > Chordata > Aves > Passeriformes > Mimidae > Donacobius > Donacobius atricapilla. Next base: position 965,072 of record WBMY01012864.1, read on the forward strand.
GTTAGACCTGGATGCCTCCTCTGGGAGCTGTGGTGAGTGTGGACAAGGAAGGATGATGACAGGCTAATGTTAAGATTAAGGCACCATCAGAAGATGGTGTTGGTGGTTTCAGGCAGTCATTTTTTATTTTAAAATAACGTGTCCTTGATGTTGTGAGTAAGAGGAAAGGAGAAGAAAAATCTGTCCACTTCCTGAGCTGTAAAGAGGCCACTTGACTAATGGTGTGGCAATAACTGGAGGCCAGAGCTGGGTGGATCTCAATACTCCTCCCTCACGAAGCAGTGGAAGAGTTTGGTCATCTGAATTGTGGTGATGGCCCTGCGGCTGACAGGAGGGTTACTGCATTCTTCTTGCTTTCTGGAAGGCTTACACCATTCTATACCAGAAGAAAGTGAGTCTTGAAATACAAATTTCAAAGATGGCTGAAAGGTTTTTTCTTACATGGTATGAGCAGTTCCTAATCTGCTAGAGCTGGTCCCCACTGCTGCTGAGTCCCTGGTGGAGTCTGCTCCTGGAAACAAACTGGAATGGGGGAAAATGTTATTAGTGCAGAACTGTGCAGAAGGCTTTTAGGATTGAGATAATGAATTTTCTGAATAGGCGGAATAATTGAAACTGCTGTAGTTCCACTTTGCTTACTCCAGCAAGATTTTGTCAGCGGGTTCTTAGTTATTTGTTGATTTCTGCATAATAGACTGAAAAAAGAAGCAGAATGAATGGATATCCATAAAGGTTAGATTTTTTGGTTTGACTTTTTTTGGTCGGTTTTAATTTGGTTTTGGTGGTTTTGGTGTTGTTTGTTTGTTTGTTTGCTTTGTTTTTGTTTTTGAGCTGCCAGTACTCTTGAAATTACATTGTCTCAGAAAGAAATCTTTGGAGATAGCCGTAATTGGAAACAGCTGGATAAAATTTGGGGGTTTTTAAAGGACCTATAAGGAACTCCTATAGAAAATAAGCACTGGTAACTTCATTTTTTATTGTTAGGTAGCTTGATCTTAGATACCTTTGTAATGTAGAAGTGCATTCAATATGCAAAATATCTGATAATAGAAATACTGAAGTAGAAAGATCTGAAATTCTGTGGACATTTCTGTACAGGATGCAGAGCTTTTAAGATATCTCTTCTGTCAGCAGTACAAAGAGGAATCAGGAGAAGCAAGTGCAAATCATCTGAGTGGTAGTCCCTTGTATATGCAGCCAGTAGTAAAGGGAAGAGAAAACTAGAAGTTTTTCTAGTTCCTCTGGTGTTAATTGAGCACATGGTCACAGTTTTTGTCAAGGCAGTACTTCTAGCTCAGATGAAGTCCTATTGCCGTGTCTAGTTCCAGCAAAAAGTTACTTTTATGGGTAGGGGTCTAGGTTGAGGGAGCTGGGTTTATTTGCTTGTATGAAAAGTAGGCAAGGGACAGTCCAGTAGCTGTTACAGCTGTTGGAGGATGATTATGAAAATAGTGGGACCAAACTGTACTTAGTAGTGCCAGGTGACACCAAGGGAGAGTGACAACCAATTATTTCTTTGGAGATTCAGGTTGGATTTTGGGAAAATCTTGTTACTGGAAGAGTGGTGCAGCACACCAGCAGGTCATCCAAAGGAACAAGTGTCTGCCCTGTGAGCTTCTCCGGACTCATCACGGCAAAGCCATGCTGACCCAGTCTGCTGTTGATGATAGTTTTCTTTTGAGGCAGAAGCTGGACTAGGTAAGAAACCCCCTTAGGTTTCTTACAATCAGAGTTTGTAGGAGAATACGTGAAGACCAGCAGAATATTTTTGTCAACTGGTTTCTTTTGTTCTTACCTCTCCCTGAAGGAAGGGACAGAACTCTTTGATGGTTAATACAATCCTGCCCAAACAGGCAAGCGTCTCCTTGCGGGTCTTAGTGAAGATAGCTTTGGGGGGTGAGGTAACATTACAATTGTCAAAAGGGCAGGTGGTCTGCAGTGAAATTTAGCTAGAGTTGAAGTTAAAAACCTAAAGTCTTAAGTTCATAAGATTGTACACCCCACAGCAAAAGACCTGTGTGATCTTCATCTTGTACTTTTTCCCTGCATTCCCCTTTGCTTAGTAGTATTACCTTTAAGTAAGCCAAAGGTAGCAGACAGGATATCTTCTAATCTTATTTTGGCTCTACAAATATATATTAGTTGTCAGATTCTATCCTTATTAGAACTGATATGAGGGGGAACAGCCAAATGAATGGTTTTGTCAATTTATAACACTTTTTTTTTTTTTGAGAGAGGAAGAGGAGAGCTGGAGAAAAATACTGAATGAGTGAAGTAACTGTTAGAAAGCTGAATGCTATCCCCTCACAGACATTTCCCTACAAATAAACTCCCCGTTCCATCTTTGGATCTCTGGTGAATGAAGTCCTGTATGCATTTTGATTTTTGAGGTATTTTTTTCTGTAATTTGCTTGATTTTTCTAGTGGTGGGATTAAATAATGACATGTACTACTTGAAACATGCTGTTTTCAGAGGTCATGCTGTTGGATGCCATTTTATCCCACACAGTGCTTCTGCTAGAGGACCTTGTTTCTTGCCCTGCATTACTCATACTTGTTTGCTTATTTTTTTTTTCCGGTGTGAAAACAATTCTTGTTTCTCTTTGTGTTTACAGCTACTTATTTCTTGATTTCTGTTACATGACATTTGGGAAAAATCAAGGTTCAAGTTCATGTATATAGTATTTTGTGGCAGAGTAATTAGGCAAAGATCCACATGTAATGTTTAAAAGCATTATACAACAAAGTGTTCCTGACACTTCACAGTAATCAGAAAACAAGCTGAAACAAAGCAACGTCTTTTGAGGTGCAAATGGAAATTTGGTGCAAGACTCATGAGTGAATGCATCTAAGTCTAATGTTTAAAGAAAAGCTTGTGTAAGTGAGCACAAACTCATCAACTTCACAAAACAGAGCTGCCTGTTAATCGAAAGACTAGTTGCTTGCCAACAGTTCACTTGGCATAGCTTTCTCCTACCTGTCATCCATACTTCACAGAAAGAAATAAAACCCTGCACTTATATACTCCAGGCCCTCTCTTGTTGCCAAAGTAATGCTTTTTTAATTGTATAAAGTCCTCTGTTCTTATATGTGTGGGTTATTAATTGCTGTAAAGGGGTGAGGGATTGAATGCTGCTCTTACTGATTTTAAAAAACAAAAATTATCCAATTGGCTTTCATTTTCTGGGAAGTTTCCTGGAGCCTATTTTGTCTGCTTACAGTGGAGATTGCTTGCTGATTTTGCTGCATGCCCCTGAGCATCTACCCTACAGACTCAGACTGTTAAGAGGCAGCTTGTAGGGAAATGGGAGGCAGCATCACCTGTTAAATTAGGTTGTTTTACACCTGTGTTGCAGTAGTGTGAAAAAACAATAGGGTAATTTTAATGAATTAGAAAGAGCAAGTTGAATTATTTTTTTGCTAACTGAAGATGGGAAAATTCAAAATGTAGCTTAGTTTCATTTTTTCCCTTTGGTTTATAATGGATTAATAAAGTAATGCTTTTGATTTAAAGGATAATTGGAGAGTTCTCATTCGATCACTGTTATTTGGAGCCATTGCTTGAATGGATGAATATGCAGGAGTTCAAATATATTTCAGGCTGATAACTGAGTCTTCATAGATTTTAAAAATACTGGGTTTGCATGCAGAAAACTTGCTCAGAATACATCTCTCGTAGAGTTACATGAAGTGTTAATTTTGGTCATTTAGGAACTTCTTGGAAGACAAATCTTGCTCGTGTCTTCCCAGTAGGTTGGAAATCCCCAAGATAAGAGGCAGAAGTTTAGTAAATGCATCCTCCACTACGTTCCTTGAAAGACAAGAGGGTTTCCCTATGCCCACTGATTTTGTGGCTGAGGTTTGTAGGTTTTATGAAAAGGTAATTTATCAAATGGTTTCCTCCTGTTGTGGGTTTGAAAAGGAACTACTCCAAATCTGAGGCTAGAACAATGGGTATGGAGGAAATTAATCATGGAGGGGTCTGAGGAGGAAGGAGTATGTTTTTATCAGCAATGGAAGAACTTACCAGTGCATGGGGATGTCACTAAAGATGATTTATGCATCAGGGGTAGTGCTGGATTACACCTTTGCATTGTTTCCAAACGTGTATTAAAAACCTAAAGGTACAACACTCGCTTTATTCTTAGTTTGACACATTTGGGAAGTATTCTTCCTAACCACGTGGATTTGAAATTTTTATGAAGGCCTAAGCATTTGGTGTTTATTTCAGCCAAAGTTGAAGGCTCAGGAAGTTTCCATCAGGTAAGTACCTGGCCGTGGTTGTACAAACTAGGGGGACATGAAGTAATTTATCAGAGAGAGATCCATCTTGAATTTATGATACATGTTTCTGGCTTAAATAGTGCTTGTGCTTTTACACTGTGATTCCTTGTGGTTCATAAAGCATATTCTGGATAGGGCTCAGCAACTGATGATAAAGGCTTTCTGTTTTGTATATAACCCTTTTACATTCTGCTGGAAGATTTGGGAAGATCTGTTCTGATAGGGATATTTCTGAGGAAATGGTTGCATTTTTGTATGGGCACAGGTATCTAAATATATGGCATCTAAAATGGCACTAGACAATTTTGTATCTGGGACATCTGTGTGGGGCTGGCAAATATAAGACACACCAGTTACCCAGTCCTTCCAGTAGTGGCCATTGAAGGCCAACAGAAGTTCTCTAGGGCATTTAGAAGAAACTAGGTATCTGGGTTTGGGTGATTAAAATTTCGATTTTAATGTTTTAATACTTCTGTGATTTGGTATTTCAGATGAGCAAACTGAAAATGGCTTTTTATTCAGCTGTCATGAAGAAAACCAGAATCACTTTCCTGAAAAAACTTTTGCGTAAGAGTAAGGCAATGTAGGTGGTTTGCCAATTTATTTTACTGAGCTTATTATTTTGCTGGTTTATAGTATCTGCCTTAGAGAGACAGCAAGGTAATGGTTATTTTACCAACCTTCCCTCTCCCCAAAAAATTCCCCCTCCAAAACAAAAAAGAAAATCAAGAGGAGACTCCCAGTTCAACTCTTCTTAGATTAATTTGGTGTCAGTCAGTTGTTCAGAGGAGGAAAGTGTGAGTAAGTGCAAAGATTGCTGTTCAGTCAGGGGGGAAAAAAAACTGGAACATGTTCAGCATAGCTTAGAGAACAAGCTTATGTAGCTTATATAGCAACATAGCTGGAACCTGCTTATGGCAAGCTGAGGATTTACACCAAAGCTGTAACTGTACATTGTCAAAATACAGGTGTCCTTTAGTTCTATGCTAATGTCTTTAGTTATTTGAACTGAGTTTGACAATCCAAAGTGCTGTCCAGTATATGTAACTGAAATATCTAAAAATTTATTTCATAATAAAGCTTCTTCCATAGTAAGATTTCATCTCCTACATGTTTAATGAAGGACATGATAGAAGAAGCCTAAGGGTGACCACCTCAGGTAACCAATACAGAAACACAGATGCTTTTAGGATATGATGGAATCTCTTAGAATAACTACGTTGGGATAGGATGAATCACAGCCCACAAAAGTCTATTTCTCTTTAGTGACTATAAAGAGAGAGGGGGAGTAGAGTGACTCAGTGAAATGTGGTTGTTTATATTTGGTAAAATGTATTTCAAGCTAAGTGCATAAGTCTACAATCCTGAGGCAGCTCAGCTCTCCATGGCACCTGGTGTATGTGTCTCAAACGTTTAGCTACAAAAGCCCGGTTGGATTGAACTGCAATTCTCCTCTGGCTGATGCCTTCATCACCTTTCCCCGCTGAAACTACCCTCTAAAGGAATGGTGCACATGTACTTAGTTTTCATCCCAATGCAAGCAGTGGAAAGAGGGAGAGCATTTGGAAAGCCTCCAGGAACCACCTTAATTTTGGTAAGATTGATTCCTAACATGTAACTTGAATATGTACTTTTGTCTGTGGAGTGTTTCCATTTTATACTTCTCTCAGCATGTATATGATGAAAATAGAATAGTCTGTTTTCCTTTCCATGCACAGACAATCTCCAGTTTTCCTAGGTTAGGGAGATGTTGGGATGTCTGGGAGGTAGGGAGTTAAAACAGTTGAAAAGCCAAACCTGAAGTTCTTGTGATAATCCAATTTTTAAAACAAAAATTAGACCTGTCCTTTCAGAACCTGTTCCCAGTTAGTAACTTGGGATTTGATTACTCTTTAAATTTTTGACTTAATAATGATTTCCATCATCCCTTCAACCCCAATATAGAGATTGAGGTATTTTGCAAAAGCTGGCATCGGTGGTATTATGCATGGGTGCCTAGTTTTAAAATCTTGGCAGCTGCTTTGACTTTTCTTTATGCTATCATTCAGACCATAGCTACCAAAGCTGAATTTTGCTCATAGTAACAGTTGTGGGAAGTTACTAAGGGAAGCGTCTATTACTGACACAGGAAATAGTTTTGCAGTTCTTTTTGTCATTGCCAAATTTACCAAAATGTCACCGTTGCCATAGGTCATATAGGCACAGCTCAAAATCATCAATCTGCTGCAACTGGATATCACATAAATTGCTTGGTGACTTTGTTGCTAGTGTTACATATGTTCCACCCTTCTTGCAAAAATCCCTTTAAATTGACAAATTTTGTTGTTTCTGGAATCAGACCTAATTGCTGTGATTCAAGAGTAAGGAATGAAAAATAACTGTGTGGGTTCTGCATTTTTCAGTTCTCCTCCTCTTTATTACTTTCAAATTAATCCACTTTTCTCAAAAAGTTGTAGCAAGACCATTCAGAAAATTGTGTGTAATAGTCACTAATAGAAGCATTTTCCCTTTGATTCATTAATTACAGGAGCGTATATCAGGCAGAGCAGATGGCATTTTCTGAGTTGGGAATTTACCTTTGTTATTCTTTGTTGAGTTTGACATCTGAATTTCTCAGCTTCTCTAGGATGATGTTGTTTTGCAATTAAATATATAATATAGTTATATAAATCACAGTGAAAATTGAAATTCTGGACTTTTTCTTTGTAACTGATGTGAAAAACGAATGGGTGCATGGGCACATCTCCATTTGAGAACTACTCACTCCTTAATGTACAGAGCAATTATTGTTACAAATTTCTTTTTTTGCAGTCCACGAAGTCATACCATAATCCCTTACTATCGTACTACTCAGGTGCCATTTTTGAGAAAGAGCATATATTTTCTCTTGAACCTTTGGATGGGTCTTAGCTAAGGGTTCACAAATGGAATGTGATGTATTTTCAGCATGCCCAACTGAGTTGAGGGTCTTCTGAGCCTTTGTCATGGGAGAATCTATAACATAATAACCCACATGAGGATCTGGGTTGGGTGTGTGGCTGCTGGTTTTGCGTTTGTGATTCAGGAGTCCCAGGAACGCTGTCTGGAAGCACCCCAGCCCCATTTGACTGCAGTTAAAGCTCTGCAGTGGCTGAAGACCAGCATGTGCCCTGTGAAGCAGTGGCACTTGAAATTGGGTTGAGCAGGCAGTGCTGAGCCTGCGCCTTTTCAGGGGTTGTGCCTTGGGTTTGTGGTGGGGAAGGGCTGCGGTAACTTACAAGTTTCCTCCCTCTTCTGGAGTGAGCGAATGGGCCTCAGAAGCTCTCGGGGGTGTTGTGGTATGAATGTGCCTGTGGTCTGTGGGGAGGGCGGCTGGCTCCTGCTGACTGGTGCTGCCAGTGCTGCTCGCTCTCCCATGTCTGGCAGCGGCACCATCTTCTCCTGTGTTGTAACCTGCTCGACTAGTCCAGCCACACTCTGGCTCTTGCATCTCTTCCTCCCTTTCCCCCTCATCACTCTCCTTCTTCTGCCCGGCCTCATGCCATGTTTTGGCCCACCTGGCCTTTCTGACACCCCCTCTGCAGTGCGCTCTGAAGGGCTGGTCTCACGCACATCCGTGGGCCACCAGCCGAAGGGTCATGAGAGCAACAGGCAAGGTTGTCTTCCTGCTGTCAGCTCCAATGTCTGGTCTCTGGCAGATGGGAGCAGCAGTTACAGGGGAAATCCGGCTAATCTCCTGTAACTTGAGCCCATTACATGCTCAGTCGCACTGTGGGGCTGGTGCCGTTCCAGCCACATATGGACGGATGGCTGAAGGAATCAGATGCTTACTGCAGAACACTTATCGAGATTTGCACTGCAGGGATCAGAAACAAAAATTAAAAAGATGCTGTGAGCCAGCTGAATATTAGCAGGTTTTAAAGCTTTGTCAAATAGGAAAATATTTTCATATGCATAGCAAAACATATAAAAAAACCTTCATATATTAAAGTCCTCAAAATCAACATCAAAAAAGCAAGAGATCAGCACTTTGCCAAATTTCAAGGCTGCCCCAACATGGACTGAGGAGCCAGAGTTCCCCAGTGAGTTACAAGGATGGCAAAGCAACATGTTTTTGTCTAGGCTATCTCAGAAATAGGCAAACTGTGTTTTGGCAGTAAAGTCAATAAATCCTGCAGCAGATGTCCAGCATGGAAAATTTTTAACAAGGGCAACTGAAGTTTGGCAGAGTCAAAAGAATGTGGAAAATCCTGACGAGATGCACCAAGCCATCTTAATAATGGGTGGAGTTACCACTCTAGTCCCCAGGGTCTTTCAAACCCACCAGAATCAATTGTTTGGGTTTTTTTTTTTTTTTTGGAGGGGTGTTTTTTTTTTTTTTTTTTTTTTAAATATAGGGCACAATAGAGAAGAATAGTGGGGGTGATTGAACAGAAAGTACGGGCTGGCTGGCAGGAGCCTTCTTGGCAGGAACGTATTTCAGCCATGCCTGGAAGGGGAGGGTTTTCACAAATTGTGTGGGAGATGGTGGAACCCAAAGGAGAGTTGCTGCTTGCTGGATAGAGGAATAATGGATTTTTGGGAAGCTGTGTTTATAATATGCAAAACAGTCCTCAGGAAACAATGGGGCCTTGGGACAGAGCTGCCAGTGAATGAGAGCTTTGTTTTCCTCTTGTCTATTCATATTTCTAAACTTGTAGTGGCATTTTAAACACATTTTACACATTTTTTGTGTAATGGCTTGAATTGCCTAAACTGCTGCCTAAAGTACTGTTGCACTGCAATCTTTACCCCTTTTTGGATAAAGATTGACTTTCAGCTTAAGCTCCTTTTTGTATTTTTCTTAATTGCAACTCTTGTTTAATAATCCTTGGCTGCTTTGTTCTCATGTTTTAAAACTTTAGAAAAATTCATAGGAAAACTGGTTGACAGCAGACCTTGTGTACCAAGTGTGTCGAGCTGCCCACAGCTTGACTTGAAAATAGCAACTGCTATTGTAGTCCTTATGCCAGAACCTTGACACAAATGAACATCAGTTGCAAGCTAATTGCATGGACTTCAGTTTAGATGCTGCTGATTGGATTTGTCTGCCATGGATATGAATTAAAACACCATCATATAAATTGTGTTTTCATTGAGAAGTATCCCATACCTGCAGTCCCTAAGAACTGGTCTAAGAGAATCAAAAAGATGTTATGGTTGTATTGGTGTTAAATGCAGGCCCTGCACATAAGCAGATACTGCACATAAGATTATGCAGTATTAAGGTGAGAATATTATTGCCTGAATCAGAGTGTGTTTTGCCTGCATGTTAAAATAAAAGATAGATGGTTTGATTCACTATGGTGCATGTCTCACCTTTACAAACAAAACAGCACCACTGCAGTTTTGCAGTTTCAGAAATATTGGTTGTGCACGCATTTACGATTAGCAAAAGCTTTGAAAATCCTTGTGCAAGAAATGGTGAAGCTGCTGTTGCAGTGGAGGGAAAGGGAGTTGTTTGCTTTTGCTGCATATGTTATGCCATGGAGGTATCGCTTTGCCTCACCAGTAAAACTCCTTCCCTGTGCGAGGGAAATTCCTGGTTCATTGGTATGGATGCATTGTTTTTACACATTAGAAGTGCTGTGTTGCTGTGTCAATCATCCCGTTAGATCAGTTTAAGAGCAGTAGGGCTGACGAAGCTGGGTGTGATTGGCTGCCATATGCTGGGAGGGCTCTGTGAGAAGGAAGGGCTGCAGTCTTTCAGCAACAGAGTTTAGGCTGTGTCTTTGCTTCATCATCTGAGGAAAAATCCCCAGATAAGTCACAAGGCTTTCTGAGAAAAAAAAAATCCAAAACATTACAGGCTGCTCATCGTTTGGTGTGAGAATTAGTTTCCATGATGCGATGGGAAAGATATGGCTGTTTGTTTATATCAAATGTTCCTGTTCACGTTGGGAATGTGTTGAATAGACAGGGCTAAACAAGGTAGGAGGATTGTTGTCTTTTATCGAATGTTTCAAGAGTTTGCTGCAGTATACCGCATACTGTATGTGTTGCTTGGGGGGAATCAGGGAAACACTGTTTCTCCCATGAATGGATTCTGTTTGGGGGAAATAGGTGGATTTTATGGTAACTTGTTTTCAAAGGGTATTAATTTCCAGTGTAAATATCTCTCTTCAGAAATAGAAAACGAGTATATGCATATTAAAACGAGTGAAAAAAGAAATAGGTCAGTGTGTTTCAGAAGTGCTGCTACCCTAATTGGATTTTTAGCTGGGTTGTTGTCTGGAAGTGCAGCCTAGCTTTAAGAAGGAGAAGGAGTCAACCTGGAAATCTGAAGTTTATAGCAGCTATGTTTGAAGATTTAGGTGAATTAGACTGGCTGATGTAAATAATTACCTATCGGAAGCTTGAACTAAAGCCAAGACTGCCTGTTTTAGATTTGTAGGAGTATACAATGAGATTACAGTATTTTGTCCTGTTATAAAAGTATGGGTGTTTTTGACTGTGCTGTGATTCCTTGTGCTCTTCAATGAAAGCTGGGGGAATTTTTCATATCGTAGTTTAGCTTATTGTAGTTTATTGTTGAAAACTGCCCTTTCCAGGTCTTTGTATAGGCAGCAAAACAGAACCTGTGCAGGAAAACAAGGAAAACAAGGTTATTCCCTCTTGCTGCAATTATCTGATCTTTATACATTTTTAATGAGAGAACACACAGCTAGCAGAATAATTTAATGAGCAGGCTGGCTTTTAGGGCAATGATTTCACTGTGCTAAGGCACATCAACTTTCTTGCAGAGGAGGAGCCTCAGGAAGGAATGGAGAAGATTTATGTTAAATGCCCTGTAGAGAAGGAAGAGATATTTAAGCAGAAGTCTGTAAAACTCTGGAAGAATAGACTAGTTTTTAGTTGTTATTATTATTTATAGATAGGAAGCAATCTTAACCATCATGGTGCGAGACAGCTCTGAGAACATTTCCTCATCCTGTGATATGCTGAAGCCCCTTCAACTTTCTCAGACTGCCATATACATTGATGGTGCTCAGTACCTTTCAGGATGTCACCCAGTTAGTGACCTGAATTAACATGCTGACTTCAGATGTGTTCTAGCAGCATCATTTATAAGTGCAGTATATAATATAGTTGAGTTTTAATTTTTTTTTTCCCTCTAAGATTAACAACTGGTGAGACAACAAGAAAATGTTGTCTTCTTACTTATCCTGTAATGGCCATGTGCATTGCATATAGATACGTAATTTCAGATAGGATATTGAGAGTAAGAATAAGTGTATGTACTGAGGAAGACTAAAGATCAATTTCTTAAAGAGAAACCAGACAGAAGAACCTTTTGCTGTGGAAAAAAAAAAAAAAATTCAATGGTGTAATTTGGGGGGGGAAATTTTGACATTTTCTTTATCCTAGGAATGAGCTACACTAGTTTTAACAGTATTGCAGCAAGTAGGCCCTTCTACACCAACAGCCCGTTGCCCTCTCATTTTTCAAGAAGTACAGGACATGTACTCAGAACTCCTGATGTCACCTCCCAACTCCTCACAGCTGACTCTGCTCAGAGAAGGCTGATATGACTTCCCCGCTCCCTGGCCAAGTTCTTGCTACAGACCTGTGGCCGGGTTGTTGACACATACTCAGTTTATGAACCGGTTATTTTTGAATGCTGTAGTCTTCTAAATAAAAGCAACCTTGTGTCTTCTGAGAATTTCAAGCTCTAACAAATGCAACACATGCCAGAATGTAGGGCATTATTATTACAAACCTATACAAATCCATGTATGTTTAACTCTCTATCACTATTGATGTTTAAATGTGTTGTCCATGTGCAGATTGTGTTAAGCATCTGAGGCAAAGACTGATAATTAGAAGCAAGCAAAATAATCTTTTTCAAGCTATAGAAATGAGATGAATATCTAGTTTTTGCAAGTAAGGCTATTTTCATACACCGCTTTCAGTGAAAACTTTTTAGTCTCCTGGTTTGAGGCAGTGTCTTACTTCCAGATAATTTCAGTGTCTGGTTTCCATATCTTGAAGATCACAATGTATAGTGTTATCCTTATAATGTCTGACTACCAAAGTTAAAATTTGCATTCATCACTTAGTCAAGTAGTTTGTATCAAACTACTGACAGACAATCAAATGACAAAATGATTAAAAAAATATTTCCTGGTCAAGATGGATACATAATACTACTTTATATGGTTAGGTAAATGAACCTTCATCTTGGAGAGTAGAGGTGGTATTAAATATTCTGTATTTACATTTATTATGTAAATAGTTGGTATCAAAAGTATTTTGGACCAGATTCTGGATATCTCTTTTAATTTAGTAGTATCTTTTCTGCTTAAAATCTCTGTGTGTTTTATCAGAGCCGTTAGTGTGTTAACCTGATGGTGTGCAGTCTGTCTGTTTTCAAGGAATAATTACTTTGTTTAGAATTACTCTATTTTCCTAAGATAGAATTTTCTAATAAGTTAGAGGTCCTGAAGTATAGTGCTTGGCAATAGAGCATTTATAAAGGCAAATCAGCTTCTTAGTTTGTAAGTGTACATTTTACAGAAATGTAAAATAATTATGTACTACCTGTTTTTTTTTATTCCTGAGCAAGAAAAATGGCTCTTAATGTTGCGTGGGATTTCCAGCACTGGGTATCACCTCTGCTGTGAGTGAATCTTCTTTGTTGCTCAGAAATGTGTCAGAAATAATCTGTACTGTGTTTATTTGTAAAAGCTCTGTAAAATGTTCAGGTTTTATAATACTGAGAGATGAGAAAAAGTGCTTAATTGAAATTACTTATTAATTATTTTGCATAAAGTTTTAACACATTGCTAATATTTAAATTTCATGTAATAGCTATTAGTGATACCGTGCTTCCTGATGTTACTAGAAATTTCTGACTTTGAGGATTGTTTTTTCTTTTGCAGGGAAGAAACACTTTTTTTTAGAGTCAAATAATTTTTTTGCTTTTTTATGGATATGTCTGTTATAGAGTTTTAGCAAAAGAGAGCTAAATCACTTGTTTTAAAATTTGTTAGTATGTATTTTCTTTTTAAAACCTTTGATTGTGAAGCTAATTTGATATGTTTAATACAATGTATTATGGTTAACTAATGTGCCCTAGTACTATGTAACTGATCTGTAAACAGGCTGAAATTATAGCCTGAGGAACATAAAACTCATTTCAAGAGAGTGTTGGTGCTGAAAACTAGTTCAAATAATAGCAGTATTAACTGTTTGACTAATTAAACTAATCTCTTTATACATTATTAGCAAATGCAGTGACAGTTGTTGGTTATTGATGTACAGAGTCTTCTTTTTAAGAAGTCTTCTTTTAAAACCAAACTTTTTGGCTTCACTTGGAGTAGAGGGTGCATGAGGAGAAAGAAGTTGTGCAGCCCTTTTCTAGAATCTGCCAACTTCTTATTCGCTACAATTTTTTATTATTCTTTTGTAACTAGGCCATTAAAACACCGAGGGCTCTCTCCAATAATGCCGGCAATGTCAAGTTCTTAGTTCAGTATTTCAGGTGTGCTAAAAAAGGAAAAGTCTGGGGCTGTGAAGATTGAAGAGCATACCTAACAGGGGATTATATGCAAAATCCTTATAACTAACACAAAGAAATACTAATTATGGAGGGAACTCTTTGTGCTACTGATGATTACTAAAGCTATTGAGAACTGCCAGTGTGCAGTTTGCTGCTTCTGCAGAAGACTTGTAGGATTCCTGGAGTCATAAGTCTGGCAAAGGACCTTGGTGGGCTTGTGATACCTGAAACTTTGCCAATTAGAAGAGCTCAGCTGTAAATAAATTGATAAAAGCAGAGGTTCATGCTCTTTTTATTATTTATTTTCTTTTTTTAAACTTTTTTTTCCTCCCTCGTTTTTCACACCTAAATATATGTCCACAAATACATGCACACATATGTAATGTACACACACTCATGAAAATATGATTTTTCATCTTTGTGATTTTTGTACTACAAAAACAATAGCTAATAAAGACAGTGGGAGGGATTAAGTGATACAGTCGTTGCATAAAGAAGTGGATCAGGAAATAGGAACAGATGGTTCATATCTGAGTCTATTATTTTTTTCTGGTTTAGATCAATGATTTTTTTTTCATCAGTTTCTCAGTGGATGATAAGCATTTTGGGCAGCATTTTGGGCAGATATGGGTATCATACATTGCTGAACTCATAAATGGAGACAAGGTCAGTCTGGAGGTTCATGAGCTGTAAAATCTTCTCTCCTGCAGGGAGTACAGCACCTCTGACGGTAGGCAGAATTAGAGAGCTTAAGTAAGGAAAAATGCAGAAATGTTTTCCCATGGTAGTTTTATACAAGGAGAAAGCTAGGATTTGGTTAGAAATGCCTTTTAGTTTTTTTTTTTGTTTTTTTTTTTTTTTTTTTTTTTTTTTTTTTTTTTTTTTGGTGGATATTCTGAAGGCAACTTTTCAGTATGTTTTTTGTGTATGCTCGCTTTTAAAAGGCCTGGCAGATAATTTTTTGGGTTTTTTTAACCCTCTACTGTTTACTCCTATCCAGACTCAATACTTTTTCACATGAGTTTCTGAGGAATTTTACGTTGTTGTTTTGGGTTTTTTTTTTTTTCCCCTACTGCTCTGTTATATATACTTCAAGTATGTTGAATGGCTCAGTCCCCCAGTCCCTAGTTTTCTAAATCTGTTATGATTTATGTACTTTATAGATGTCATGGGCAGTATTTTGAACTTAGTCTAAAACTAACCTACAATTTCCAAGTGGCAAGATTTCCAGTATTTTCCATTGTTCAGAAGGATGATATTTCAATGTTGCATTTCAGCATGTCAGGTCTGTGCCTTCAGTCTCCTTTGGCAGCTCTCTGTGGGACACTCCTGCTAATGTCAAGGTAGGTAAAGTGGCTGCCTCGTAGGACAGCAAAGCCCTGTTTTAGTGCATTTAAATCGTTTTCGGGTATTTCCTTCCACTTTCCAGACAATCCGCAGTGCTGTTAGCAGCAGCTATATGCATCTTTCAAGCCTAGAGCTGCCTTGGTTTGTCAGCAGACCCTCTAGCTGTGTCCCTGGCTGGACAGGCAGGCTCACTGCTGGCAGGAGTATACCTCTGCACCCAGTTAATGATTCAGGACTTCAGCGCTGCCTCGCTCTTATTTACTTATAAGGCTGTGATAACACGTACGGGATTTCTCTGACGGCTGTGTTCACCTGTGGCACAGCATCCCCTGCTACAGCTTCTCTCTGCTGTGAGACCAATGCCAGCTTTCCCACCCTCCTCTCCTCACCCCATAGCCAAAAAGTGGTGTGGTCTGGGGCACATCCTCCAGCTGGCATGAGCCTTTTGCAGAGGAGGACGCTGGTGCGTGGGCTGCTGGTGCTGGGGATTGCAGTGCTGCAGTCCTTATTGGCATGCTGAACATGCTCTGGCAGGGCGGCGCGCCGCTCTCCTGGATTCTGGTCCTTGTCTTTAAAAACTTTTTTGCTTCGTGTGTATTTTTTTTTTTTACAATTCCCTTTGTGTATTTTAGCTCCACTCTGCTAATGCTGGGAAACATTTTGGGGATGGATTACTTTACTGCCATAATTGTAGGAGAGTTGCGGTGGTGGCTAAAAAACTCTAAGGTTTTCTCTGTCGCACTGGAGATGGCATGAAAGGCTTTGAAAGTGGCTCCACTGATGTGTTTATAAAGCCAGTGCACTTTCCACTTTCCCCCCCGCCCCCCGCTCCTTTTTTTTAAAGACCTCATTTAATGCTCAGGACTGTGCAGTGAGGCCACTTTCAAAGGCTTTAGTATCCACAGTAGCAGCTCTTTGAAGTGGAAACGCCAGCGGGGAACAAGCCTTCAGCTTAATCCTTGGTGTAAAAGGTCCTAAGTGGTAAGAAGCCACAACATCCCTCTTGGTGGGAGGAGCTAGAGAGTGATACCTGCAACTGAATCTGTATCCTGGACCTCATCCGTGGAGCTAGAACTGGTTGGACACTTCTGTAGGACAGGAGGGATGTGGTCCTCATCTCTCTGGATTTTCACTCTGGCGCTGTCCCAGCTTCTTTCCCCAGTTTCTTGCGGAGGAGGACACAACTGAAAGGCAAGAGAGTAAGGTCTGAGAGTGAGCAATCATGTTTGTGCTTGGGTTTGTTTGCTCTCTCAAGTTGGTAAATCTCCTTTGGAGTCCAGAGACAGTGGCACAATCCATCTGCTGGTCCTTGTAGGCGTGTGTTTGTCCAGTTAGGTTGATGGCTTCATGGTGGCCCCAGGTGCTTGTCTCCCCCTTGGCACAAGGAGGGTGAAGGCGATAGTGCTTTTTGGTCACCAATAACTCATTTAAGTGTTCAAATCCATGTGGGATGAGTCTGTCATCTCTGAAATACGTTTGTTTGAAATAGGAGATGAAAGTGTTGAGTCTCTTGCAGTGAGGCTTGAGGATCAGTGTGTCCCTATGGATTTGTAGCCAGTCTTGGTTGCAGAACTAGGCCACTTGTAAGGAGCTGCCTTCCAAAAATGAAGAAGGCAGAAGACAGCAGTGCCTTGACTGGAGCGTGGCTTGAGCTAGCAGGGACAAGAAGCTGTTTGAGGAGGACTTTCCTTCTCCAATAGTAGCCATTGTTGATTCTGATGACTATTCAAATAATCTGACTTTTAATTGAAACGTTATTATTTAACTTGTTGGTATTTTTGACCTTCAGCACACCACCTGCCATTTAACTTCACTCTTGTGCTGTTTGCTGTGTGCAAAACCAGCTGTCTTTTCCGTGGCTTCCCCACTGGTAAATGACTGAACACTCCCTGCCTCCTAGTCAAAATCTGGTTGTCCTCATCATCAATCTGTGTGAATTTTGTATTCTTTCTGTTGTCAGAAACCTCACTGTTGCCTCTTTGTACATGTAAGCCATTCCACAGTGCTGATGGTGCTGTTACTGTTCTCCCACTCTTTTATCATTCCAGAGTTACATGCTCCATGACTATACACACTAGTATAATTCTTTTTTGTTTTCCTTTGATAGTGCCAAATATTCTGCTTGTTTCATACTCCCTTAGCTGCTAAATATTTTGCAGAAGTCTTCATCAAATTACCTCTAATGTCCACATGATCTCTCCTTTGTAGCAGTGTCTTGTTGGAAGCTAGTGTTGTGTTTGCTATTTATTATTTGTCTGTTTTTTCCCTCACCTAGGCTTTATTGTGCCTATCTTTATGTTGAAACTGATGTCATTTTATCACCCAGTGAACTCATTATCATGAGATCCTTTTGTAACTCTTCACAGTTAGCTTCAGGTATGACTTCGCAAAAATTTTATGTTAACTGCAAACTGTCTCGTTGGTTATGGCTGTTGTTGCAAAGCAGAGAAGGAAACTCTCTTGGTAAACCTAATTATGAAAATTACAGTATTTTATTAGAAGTAAAACATGGTATTTAATCTTGTGATTTTGTGGTGAACTTCTGCTCTGACTTCAGTCTTCATACTGTCTGCAAATGCTTAGAATTTTTAGCTGCTCTTTTAAATTAAATTTCTGTAACATTCATAAGGCCTAAGTCATCATAACTGGGTTCCACAAAAATCATCAGGTTACAAAGATGAGATGATTAACTTGCTTTCATTTTGCTTAATTTTGAGCTTTTAGGATTTGTATTTCCTAGCTCTTCCCTACCACTGTCAGAATTGTACTCCTTAACAAAAACTGACAGTTGCTTGTAAACATACTTTTAGGTGATAAAGTTTTATGAAATGCACTTGATGTTTTCAGATTTCCAGTGAAATGGGCAAGACACAGCTGTACTGTAGGAGGGTTCTCTTCTAAAATTTGAAGATTCTTGTAATAAGAATCAATCAATATAAGGTGGTGATGGTTTGGGGGTTTTTGTTGTTGTNTGGAATACCACTGCATCTTTGTTGTCTCTCTCTTTTCTGTCTTTTCAGAGTATTTTTGGTGGGGGGGGGAGGGAGGAAGAAATGGGTTGGGTTTTCTTGGCAAGGGCTGGTGGGTTTGGGGGGGATTTTTTTGTGTTTTTGGAGGGTTTGTTTTGTTTGTGGGAAATTTTAGTTTGTTTTGTTTTGTTTTTTCTTTTGGGATTTTTTTNGGTGGTGATGGTTTGGGGGTTTTTGTTGTTGTTTTTTTTTTCCTTGAATAGAAATGAAATTGAAACAGACTAAGTAGTAATATTCTACTCTGATGAAGATAACCACCTGTATCTCACCTATCTGGGTCTCCAATCACCAAAACATCAGCATATTTTTCACTTAGGGGAAGGGTAAATGTGATGATTATAATCTTTGAAGTGCTTTACTGGAAGGTAAAAATGATTTTCCTGGAATAGGACATTAAAATTTGTGGACATGTTTGTACTTTTCTGATTTCTTT
>WBMY01012864.1:985695-1085167 GCA_013397315.1 Donacobius atricapilla
TTTTTTTTTTTTTTTTTTATGTTTTTTATTTGTGTGGCTATTTTGACTCCAGTTTTGCAGTTAGGAAATTCAGGAATATTCTTTAATTGTTTTCCTGATTAACTGTGTTCATCTGGTGAAAAAATATGGGACCTTAAATTGTGGATTTCCATTCAACTTCACAGAACCAAAATACTTAAATTGACCACTCCCCCAATATGTAAATTGAGTGAACAACTTTTGTAAGAAAGCATAGAGCTGGAATACCACTGCATCTTTGTTGTCTCTCTCTTTTCTGTCTTTTCAGAGTATTTTTGGTGGGGNTATCTGTGACCAGGAATGAGGTTGTTAATTTTTTTTTTCTTTTTTTTTTTGGTTTGGGTTTTGTTTTCTGGTCTGGTTTGATTTTATGTCTCACCTGTTTTATCCTGGAAATGTTGTATGAAATGGAAGGAATTCCTATCAGGTGTCAGGGACCAGAGTGTGTACAGGCTGAAAGTTAGAAGTTATAAATGCTCTTACTTCTAAGTAAGAGCCAAGCAAATATTGCACTAAAATGAGGCACATTCAAAACACACATATAAGTTATTTTTGAAAACTTGTTTTTGGAATAGAATGTGTGTACGCATAACAGCAACAGTCTACTTCTTCTGTTTATGTAGGTTTTTTAGCTCTGAATGGTGTTGATGATGTTACTTACTTGACCAAATCAAATTTAATTTTCTTTTTTGCTATTTATTCACTTTGTAACACAGAAAATTTGACATTTTCTTTCAAAAATAGAGTTGTATATCAAGTTGATATTTCTTCGTGGTGAAAGGAAGCTCTTAAATTATGGTGTAACACAGAAGTCATGCAAGGTGATACATATTGTAAAGTGCAAAACAAAGTGTGTCTTTAAATATCCTTTTCCCACTAAGCTTGAACTACAACAAATGAATTAAGCTTCTGAAATGGACAAAAACGTCAAGACTTACTTTAACCAGACCAAATTTTCCACTGCAATGTGAGCTGAAAACTGTCTCTTTCCAAAAGCCAGTTGCTTGTTCTCACATGTCAGAGGCATCTCCATTGCTTTGGAAGTGCTGGCAAATGCCAGGCTCTGCTGGCCTGCTCTGCCATTCCCAGCAGGACAGAGACGTCTCTGCAGTTACAGGTAAGCAGAGAGTAGAAAAAGGTCTGGAGGAGGGCTCTGTCAAACCCTTTATAGGAAATGTGCTCAGTTTTCACTGCAAAGCATTGCAATTCATTGTGTCAGAGCATGAAAACATTTGATTTTTTGACGTTTTAAAGACTTTTTTTTTTTCCTACTGCTCTCTTCACAATAAATAGCTGAGTTAAACTAGAGGCTGTAATTTGAATATTGAGAAAATTTTTGATTTAAAGTGGGGACATGCCTGGCACTGAGACCCAGACTAACACGGCCTAACCTGTCAGTATGGCTGCCTAAATCCATTTCCTTTTCAACTTTTAAGCTAAGAAAAATTAAAACAAAGACTCTATATATTGAAGTTGCTTTTCAAAGATACTGGCTGTAGGTTTCTGTTGTGCTTTGAGATTTTTTTCCCTTACAGAAACCTGAATATAGTTTGTGTCCTCTTACTGTTACAGACAGATGAGCTATACACATGGTAGAAAAATGAATATGAACTCATCCAATGTCCTTACTGTAGGCCAATAAACTTTCTAAGTTTATTTCTGTGTAGTCTTTCCATGTTTAAGTACTTTATCTCCTTTTAGTTGTAAATTAGAAAAAAAAAATAAAAGAGGGTTACTCTCTAAAATGAAACTGAGTTGAAAAGTAACTTTCTTCAAGTGGCAAGGGGTGGTGAGCTTTTTGGACTGAGGGAGACATGTTACACAAATCAAAACAACAGATCGATATGACCCATTTTTACTGGGTCAATGCTTCGTAATTGGTGCTCAAGCAAAAAGGAAAGTCAGTAGCAGCACTGCACACCAAACCCTAAATTCGTCATACTTGAGCTCAGGAAAAAAAAAATGTTTACTTGGTAGGCAATGTCTGCAGATGATTACTGTGCACTCCTTCCAGTTGTAGCTCTGTTATTTGCCTCAGGATTAAATAGAAGTATTCAAGACTTCCAGGAAAACAGACATTAACCAGAAGTTGCAAGTCACATGAGAAAAGCTCTTCTCTTCTTCTCTGCCACTAGTTGCCAAAACAATTTTAGGGGAAAAGCATTCTCTTTCTGAACTTGTGATAGCTATTTTACAACTGAATAGTGGTTCACTAAATGCAAATTTATTTTATTCCAGAAAGAGTGAGTTTGCATTATGTATTGTCAGATACAACACAGGTAGCCTTTGAAGTTTTAAATGTTGGTTTTGTTTAGGGTTTTTTGTAGTTTGTTTTTTCTTGTGGACAAATGCATGAATTTTGAAGATAAAGTTTCTTTCTGTCATCTTCACATGGAACATTATTAAATATTTTCATTATTTACCTTGGAGGACCAAAGATAATCAGGTAGGAAGCCATCTCTATTTACCCCACACAAAGGCAACCTACCTTCAGAAGAGACCAATAGAGACCAACCTGTTATATACTACCTTTTTTTCTTCAGGGCTATGCTAAAATCCCCATGTCTGTTTTTTTCTTAACTGGGAAGGATCTTTGATAAAATGGCTTTTAGTGGGAGATTTCAGCTGCTGTCTAAATGTTAGTATAAAAACACTATTTAAAAATACAAAAATATATCATCTTTGAAGGTACTTGTTAACTATCTACTATTCCTGTAGGTGACTTTAAAGTTAGATTGCTGTCATATCTTTTTAACTGCTGTAAGATAGGAAGTATTCTGGCATAGGCACGTAATCAGGCTTTGCAGTATGTCGTGTGAGCAGTAAAACACTTGCATATGTTCTGCATCATGAGGATTTCTTTAGTTTTGGAAGTAAATAAAACTGGTGTTGTGTGTTACACGCACACTACTAAGGGAGCAAAAGGGGAATTGAATCCTTGTGATAAAATGGACTCTGATGAAGGCTTGCTTGGGCAACCCTCTAAGTACTAAAGACCCTTCTGAGGTTTTTCTTTTCCCTGCCGAAAGCACTTTGCCATTGTGATAAGTTGCTTTTTCCAAAATATGTTTGAGATGCTTGTGAAATGCTTTGGGTCTGGTAGAATACAAGAGTGTCTTGCTTAGGCTCCTTTCGGCAGGCTCTCAGGTTTTCCTCCTTCTCCGTTGGGTTGCTAAGAAAGATCCCTGCATCTGGGAGTGTTCCTAGGTGATGCAGCTTGGGGTGCAGAGGAAGGGGTCTTGGTGATTCTTCCTCTTATGGTAGGCTTTTGTGGGAACTGACAGTGGTCAAAAAAGAGAGTTTTAGGCTTCAGGCAGCAGCTTGAGCCTGTGGGAAAGCCAAGTACATAACTTTCCCACTCTGGCCTGAGAAACTGTAAAGGAGGAACCAAAACAGTCATTGTATATGTTCTCTTGTCCCTACACTTGTTGTTTTTCCAATGGCAAAGATGTTTACGAGGAGGTGTGGGCTCTAAATGACCAATCATATTCATTGTACCAAAGCACTGTATAAAAGAGTGTGTCTTTTAATAAAGCTTTGCTATAATGCCCTCCAGAGAAATCGGAGTTGAATGTATCATTATTTGAGCCGTCCCAAATATTGTAATGATAGGTTTTAGAAGTCGTTTTCTCCAAGCTCCACTTCTGCTGGAGCTTTTAGTTAACACATTCAGGAGTACTGGTAAAACAGCGCAGATTCTCTTGAAGGCTTTTGTAATCAGTCGTCTTACTCCCCTGCTCCAAATGTGGTTTAAAATTTTTGTGGATCTCGGAAGAAGTCCTGAAGTGTTTCCTTCCATATCCATGCTCCTCTCTTGAGAGTCTGTGCTTTTGTCAACAATTGTGAGAGCCAGTCAGGCTTCCTCTTGATATCCTACTTTTCACACGCATTATAAAGGACATTTCTGACAGTGCAGCATTTAAAAAAGGGATTGAGGAAATCCATGGAAGAAAAATTCAGCGAGACCTATTAAATACAAAGACATCAGTTACAGGTTGTTGGGAGAAAATTCATGGGAATTGTGACGCTCTTCCTGCCCATTCTCCACTCTTCTGAAGACATCTAGTATAAGCCATAGTCACAAGCTGCATTTTGGGCAAGATGGATTCTTTGGCTCATCTGCTAAGGTGTTGTTGTTATCCTTGGGTGTGTTGTTATCCTCTACTCAGGTAAAAGGTGGAAAAAACGGCACAAGGATGCAGGTATTTGCTCTCAAAACAGTGACGCTGCCTGATTTTAGGGTAGGAAATCTATTCAGCAGACTGGGTTTAGTACTTAAGAGGCAGTTGGAGTTAACGGCATTAGGCAGTACTCTTGCTGCCCTCACCTTAGGAGCTTGGTTTGGGTGTGCCATGCAACTTCCTAGAGCTGGGTAATTTGCTGGGTTATATTACTAATAATGCTGTTGGCAGTCCTAAAACATGTGCAGCTTGTGAATTCAACGTGTCATTAATTTACATACAGTCCTTGTTTTATTCAGACTTATCCTTGTCTTTCAGTGCAAAGGGATGCTGTTTGTCACATAAACAAATACCTCGGCAAGATTTCTGCTTTCTTGGCTTAGTGCAAAACTGGACTAGAGAAAATAGGAAATCGACAACAGCCTGAGCTCTTTTAGGTTGTGCTCCTGTGTAACAGCATGTTATCAGTCCTTTGGCAGGTGAGAACAGTCATTTGATCACACGTTCCCTCCATGCCAGTCTATAAAAATTTCACAGTACATAAGCACGCTTTCCTATAAATATTTTACAGTCCTAAAAAAACCATCAATACGATGCATGTCTATAGCTGGGTGTGAGTAGAAGCTCCTAATGCAGTGGGGTACCCTTTCCTGGGGAATTGGGTTTGATTAATAGCTATTACATGTTGCACTCTGCCAAAAGCAAAACATTTGTGTCCACAAGAGGCCAAGTGGTAACGTCATTGCTGCCGGGGATGATTAACTCTGCTTGCCGAGGCACAGAAACAGAAATTGCTTTTGCCCTCTTGTCAAGGTGGGAACAGAATTTTGTGTACGAAATTCTTACACCTAGAGGATAAAATCAGGTTAATTTGGACTTAGAAAGTGTTTAAGTTAAAAACTCTGAGAAGGTACAAACCAAGAGAAGAGGAATAGAATAAAAGCAAAAGTAGTTTGCTAGAATAACAAAACGCTTTTCTGCAATTGCATTTTAACTGAAGCATAATAAGCATTAGTTTTTCCAGCATGTCTTCGAAGCATTTTGGTATTAGAAAATACTCTTGTGGGCTGTAGTCATCCACTGACCTAAAGTTCAGGAGAAATATTTCACGGTCCATTAGCAAAGTAGTGCAGTGGGTTGCTGAAAAGGTCCCAGGCTGTGTCGGTTGTTTCACAGTCAGTGGTACACCTTGCCTCCTCACCTACTTCCCCAGGGACAAAGGACATTAGTGTTATTATATTGTAAAGCCAGCTTCAAAGGGAAGCGGCAGGTTTTAACAAGAAGCTCATTGCCATACTGTAAATAGCGGGGGACATACTAAAAAGCCTGAACCTGGCACATTAGTGATCTTGACAAGGAAAATACAGTTCATTTAGCAAAACTGATTTGAAGGTCATGCACAGTTTAAATAAAGCAGACTGGTGTTTTCTAGTCTGTCCTCGGACTTCAGTCAGCTTAACTAAAATAGTTAGGATTGTCGCTGTGTAAAGTGAGCATCTGAATTACAGTTCACAAGTGTTCATTGCTGGTTGTATTACAGGCAAAGGGATGTTGCAATAGTTGATCTCCAAGTCAAGCAAATAAAATAAATAATGGGTTTTTTGTAAGCCCTGACACTTCTGACTTCAGCTGGTTCATGTTGAATTAATACAAGACTCAGGATTAGAATTTGAATATTTTTGGCTACCAGCCACCTGGTCAAACAAGTGGGCTGCTTCCCCGATATGTCTTCTTCCTCATTGAGCAATACTGGTTTCCTCAATGCCACATGGGAGCTGTGTAATGTCATAAAGTGGAAAAAAAACCCTGAAAGTCATTAAAGAAATGTTTTTAAATTTCATAATGTTTGAAATTTATGGAAGAAAATGCATTCATCATGCTCTACTGTAATTGAATGGGTCTTCTTAAAAATGTTATAGTGATAGAAAGGTTTCCCATTCATATTTGCCATCAAAGAATGGATAATGTTTCATGGAAACCTGTCCTATTTTCTTTTGTTTCTGGAATTTAGGGATTGTTATTTTTGTGACTCCACGATAGTTCGGAGGAGAGCCAAAAGCTTGATTCTGGTTTTAATGCTTTTTACATAACTATGCAGACGCTACTAACTACTGTGCATTGTCTAGTCCTACTAGATATCTAGTATAAGGGTACATATAAAAAAGATGAATACTAGAAATCGGTTTAAAGAGAAAAACAAAAAGCTGGCCTAGTAGTCACTGATAAACGATGCCTCTGTACTGTTGGATCACTTCTGGTCATGTTTCCCTAGTTTGGAAAGCTGATGGGATGAGAAAAGCCTATCCACCACAGGAGAATCTCCTGCTTGTTGTCTCTTTAAGATATAGTTTATTCAAATGTGATTAACAAGCTTGCTGACTGTCACATTATTTATCTGTAAAATTACTTTATTTTTTATTTAATTCATGTTGGCATCTTTTGATGTAGAATCCCCTTTGTATTGGCGTGTGGGGGTTCTTACACAATGAGGCTTAAATTAGCGTGTGGTGCCTGAGAGCCAGCCTCGCTTTCCAGGGACAGGGAGCGTGTCCTGTGGCATACAGCACTGCAGCCAGAGGAGCTTGCAAGGAGGAGCCAGACCTCTGCAGCTGGGGTGCCCTGTCCTGCCTGCTCTGCTCCCGACTCCATTGGGAGTGGGATGTGAGCAGGTGGTCATGTCTCTGTCGAGTTGGCCGCTACGTGTGAGGAAGGGGGCATTATGATGCTGTGTTATTCTGTACCTGATGAGGCAGATCAGAACGGATCCAGATGTAGCCTGGGATTAAGCTGCAGTCTTGCATTCCTCGGCAGGGAGTTTGGGGGGAGCTCAAGAGATAACTTCACAGGGGAGTCAAGGAAATGGCAAGTAGCTGAATTTAAAGCAATAGTGGAGTGAGCTTGTGGGGTTGTGGCTGTCCTTCAGTGGGCAGCTTATCTTCTGTTTGGTGGCCTTGAATGTTATTTAAAGCAAAAACAATGGGGGGAAAAAAAAGGACATTTAAGAGTGTAACAATGAGGTTTAGTTGAAAAACAGAAGCAAAGTTCCACCATCTTTTGGACTAAAGCACACGCCAATGTCTCCTAAACATATGTCTGTGTCCTAAATGGTTTGAAAGTGGAGTCCACTATGCAACTGCCAACAGGAGGTATGACTTAGTGGGATTTGAATGCCTTTTCCTGGCATAAGGATGAGGGTTCAGTAGTTGTCTGTCTTCGAATATCTGTATTTCCATTGCGAATGTTCAGGATATGTAACTTGATCTGGCTACAGAAGCATTCCTATGTGTTAAACTTTTGCAGGGAATCTTTCCACTCGATTTTGTCTGTAAACATAGTGAAATGCAAACCAAGTTTCCTTTGCAAATAGGTCAACTGCTGAAGAAGCAGCAGCTTTTTGAAGGAACACAATTCTAGTCAGTAGTCTGAAGATGCATCTGTGGAGTGAGGCATATTGGTTAATCTGTGTTTTCAGATGTCCTGAGACATCTGGAGATGGCTGTGTTTTGTCCCACATAATCTGACCCAGGTAAAATCACTCATTCAAAACTAGTAAGTCCAGGCTGAAAGAAGTGGCTAAACTATTTATTTCTTGGAGATCAGTTTATTTTTTTGAACAAAAAGGAACATAGTGAGAATCTGAGTTAAAGTAGTATGTGGTCAAGACATTGATGGCTCATGAACTTGTGTTGTGGAGTGTGAAGCTAGTGATGCTTGTGGTTAACACTGTCTAAGGGTAGAGAGCCTGTTTTCTGCTGCTTCCAGCCAGGCCGTAAAATTTTGACATGAAATTCTTTCGGCCTGGTGTCTCCTGCAGGGTCACTGTTATTGTTTCTTTGTTAAAAACTTTCTGAAGTTTAAGACTATGAACATGATTTTCCGGGTGAAAACAACATGAGATTTTGTTTATGTGTAAATGGATGAAAGTTGTAGCAGCAACCTGCTTTGGGCCAAGGGCTAAAAACTGTGCAGTATTGTTCCCCTGGGGTTAGGGAGTTCACCTTGGTCTTCCTGAAAAAGATCTCACATTTGGCTAAGAAAACAGTTTGTCTCTGAAGAGTGGCATTATATGCATGCTGGGTTTGAAAACTAAGTTCTCAATTCATTGTCTTAGCATTGGAGTATCCAGCAGGTCAGTTTTGGTGGCTGTAGATAGGTCCTGAAGATGAGTTTTTTCCCACCTGAGTTCATGTGTTTAATTGAATTTGGGCAGCAGTCCGTCAGTCAACATATTTCTCCCTGCCAGTGACCTAGAGAAGTCTCACCTTGCTTTCACAGCATAGTGAGTCTTTGGGGTTTGGAGGGTGTTTTGGTTTTGTTTTTTTGTTTCCTTGTTTTTAAAACACAGCATTTTACAAATTGTTTACAAATTATCAAACTTGTAAGGCTAAGTATATTTAGTACATCTCTTCTGTCTGGCAAAGAAGAGTCTATATACTTCAAACTGTATAGTCTCCTTTAGGTACAACTGAGGGTTTTCTAACTTTTTAATTCTTGAGTTTCTGGTAAATTTATAGGAGAAATATATAGATCATGTTGATAAATTTTGACAGTAGGAGCAACAAATTGCCCCCCAGTGTTGACATCTCTTACTGAAGATTTTAATGTGTTGAATGTTTAAACCTCAAAAAGTGTAAAACTGTTTTAACACCTTTTGAGTGGATTTAGTGGTTCCTCTAGAGATCTGTGGTGAGACCGTGTAAAAGACTGTGGTCCTTTACTGGAAGTCATCACCTGCAGAGATGACTTTTGAAGATGAGGTCCTTGCTCATTACATATTATCTACTAAAGCATGAATACATCATGTCCAGGAAGTCTCAGCTTCGCCATTAGACAGATACTGCATAATCCATTGGCATATAATCTGGCTGATAAGTAAAACTACTGTACCAAAGCACCTCATATTTTGTACATAGCAAGAGCTCCTATTTTCCAGCTGAAAGATCCAACTGGTTTGTAATAGGGCAGAGCTTTGTGTTCATTTGCAATTCCCAAAGATGAGGCTGTCTGCCCTATATTTCTCTGAGAACTTTTTCTGTGGACTTGTAGTGTCTGTGTCCTTTGTCTTGTTTAATAAAGGATTTTTTTTTCTTAACCATAGCAAAGGCCTTCTACTGCTATACTTTGCTAGCTTTCTATGAAAGGGAAGTGATGCTTACCCTGAAAGGGATCCAAAGCTAAATAGCTTTTACAAATACATGTCTATGAATTTCATTTCACTTAACCTGCTAAAAACTGCATTTTTAAGTGTGCATTCTTGATAAATTCCATCAATTTAACTGTGTGAGAGACTGGAAATAAACAATAATAGTAGTAAAAAGACAGAAAGAATTTGTTCTTATGTTGAATACTTCCTTCATCTTCAGTAAGAATATTTTGCAGCTCAGTTGTTTGTTTGTAAGTTTTGATAGTCTGTTTAGCTATAGTGAGGATTGTTGTCTTGAGTTGAGATCATGAATGATAATAACAACAAAACAACTAAGCAAAACCATCAAGCAAACAAAAGCTTCTGCCAGGACACCTGGTGCTGAGGGCTTTATGCCGGTGAGGTGTCATGGGTTTCAGCAGGACACCTACTTTTGGCTGATACGTTGCAACACAATTAGAAATAGTGGTAAGAAGAGCAGAGTTTGCATATGCTGGAACCACTGGTTTTCTCCAGATGGGTGGGTTTTGCAACGCACAAGGTCAGGGTAAGCTCTGATGTTAATAGTGACGTGTGACCTGGCAGGCATTTTATTGAGGATTATTATTGTTGTTGTTATATTTTCTTATGTAAATTCCATTCTTTTCACTTATTTTCTTCCCTGTTTACTCAAACTGCTGGATTTTTCCCTGTAACCACAGTCTCTTCTGCTTGCCTTCTAAAATTTCTTGTCCCTCTCTCTTCCAGTGTTCACAACCTTTCTCCGTCTTTCTTCCATTTCCTATGAAGTCTCTCCCTTCCTTTCTGTTTCACAACCAGCCATTTCCTTTTCCTACCTTCCTCTCCCCTTTTTTCCACTGCTTGGGCACTTTCCTCATATGTTGAATTCTACTTTTCTTGGCTTCTCCCATAATTTTATTCCCTGCTTTGTCTTTTCTCTCCCTTCTCCTCATTTTATATCCCTCATGTCCAGGTTTTCAAGGTGGCATCGCTTCCTTCATCCTGCTGGTGCAGGTGATGGGCAGGGGAAGTATGACAGCTGCCTAGCCTGTAGTTGTGAACACGTAGGTCATGTAAGTGGTAGGGATTAAGCACTCCAAATTATAATACCCTCACAGTGATTGTTCTTGCCTCCTGCTGAAGGCATGGCCTTCTTCAGAAAGGACTGGGTTCTGTCTCCTGAGTTTGCAACAGCAGAAATTCCTGAGGCACTTGAGATGTCTGATGCTACACTGATGACTCTTGAGAAATCAGGTGGCATTGTTATGTTTGACAAGACGTGGATTTTTGAGACAAACTTTTCATGCTTCCCTTTCTTTAGAAGATCTTCATGTAGCATGAGGATAAGAAATAGGATGATAGTGTGTTTCACTCTTCTACTCTCCAACCCCAAATGCTTTTTGGTATGAATTCTTGCCGTAGTCTCACAAATCTTGTATGTGATTCTGCTGTGCACTTATTTTTTAAAAACCATGGCTACTGCCATTTCTATACTGTGTGCTGTTTGCTTTGCTGCCACATGCTGTGTCTGGTTTTTTTTCAGTCTTAACACCTACTACTTGAGAAACAACTTTGTCAATTTTATGGTGTGCAGCCCTGCAGAGTATTACTACTTGTGACTTTCAGCAGTGTGCAGTATAACATTTACCCTTTTCCCAAAATTTCCATCTGTCTCCTACATCTATTACTGAAAACCGTTACTGACATTTCTGAATTGGAATGTGTGGCTCTAGGGAGAGTATTTCCTCTTTTACATTTAGCCAGCTAAATCATCAGCCCAACAAGCTATCAGCTCAACACGCCCTTGTGGAGAGGCTCTTCTTGTCTTTCCTCGTCTCTTTCCTTTTCATCAGTTATGAGTATTTTCTCACCTCTCTGTATGCTTTCAGCTTAATCTCATTCTTCATTTATGCTGTCAGACAACATTGATGGAATATTTGATTTGAAGAGTTTATAATTTATGTACTGTACTATAATTGCAGAGAATTATTTAAAAATATACTGATTCTCTTGCACCTTGTTGTTCTTTATGACCAAGTAAAGCTGAGTGTCGTCCAGACCCATCTTACTGCACATTAGACTTAAAATTGATTTTTTTTGAGCCAATAGCATTACAATGCCTTTATTCATGCTAGCAGGAGGAACTTTTGGTGTAAGTATTGGTCACATAGTAAAACCCCTTCTGGTAGCATTGCTAAGTAGCAGAAAAGCCTTTTGATGTGATGACGTAGAAGTCAGAACTGGAATCTGATCCTGCAACTGGGTGTGAGTAATTCTTACTTAACTAACAATACTGACTTCAGTTAAGACCAGTGAATCCAAGCACAGAATGGCAATTGTTCTGACATGGAAAAGCTGACAGTGTTTTTAGAACTATTTTTATTGACATATTTTAAAGTCTCACTTATTCCAGTCGTTCCCCTTTTCTTTTATCTTGCACAAAAATAATCCATCAACTGTTTCTGGCTGGTGTTTCCTTTGAAGCTGAATAGAAGGAAACATCATGTTCATGGTTCACTGTCTTGTATAAAATATAGTTAGTGGTTAAATTTTTTTGCAATATCCAACCCCTTGATTTTCAGGTCTGTTTTTCTGTAAAATATCCTAGGTGTTTTATAGTCCCCAAAGAGTTTAAGCACCATATTGGAATCTGAGGTTTTGATGCTGAAGGATGTATTTGCACAGGTACATAAAAGCCCATTAAATCAAAAGAATATTTAGATAAAGACTGCTTCATATTAGAAAGGACTCATTGGAGCATGGGGACTTGGTGGTTGAGCCCTTTCATGAAGCCTTTGTGGAACAGCCTCTAGGTTAATGGGAAAATTATTGTCTGCGTATGGAAGGTTTTATTTCCTGTAATTTTGGAGTGACATTTTGGGGGGTTTTTTCCTTGAGAAACAGGGGGAAACACAAAACATCTGAGCAGAATACTGCTGTACTCATTTCTAAGGAAGAACAAATAATGAGTAACAACTTATAGTGTAGTAACACAATCTAAAGGGCCAAGTGATAAATGAATGGAAACGGGTTCTTGTATACAGTTTTGGAGACTAAGCACATTTGATTGAATTGTTTCACAACTAGCATGCCTAATTATTGTGTCTGCTACATTCATCTATTTAAATCATTCCCAACTTTTGGATTGCTGCCTGGAATATTACTGCAGTACGTGTTTCAACTGGTTATTCCCTTGTCACGTGTAACTTCACAAAGGAGGATGATTTTTTTTTTTTGAAAAAAGAGTGAACTTTGGCTGTATGTCTATAATATCTGATAAAAAGGGACTATAGGTTTCATAATGTTGATTTGAATGAGTTGCATGTGAACTGATGGTGTATTTGTTTTGTCAGGTCAGTGACTTAAAAAGTGCCTTTGCCAAGTCACTTTTACGAGTGAGGACTGCTACACCTGTGTTCTCAAAATTCCATCTTTGCCAGCCAGACATTGCCTTCGTCTTACACCTGGCAGAAGATACCTCAGCTGTCTCCATTTGCCAATTAGTTGATGGGAAACTGAAAGCAGAAAAAGGATTATTATTATTATTCCTGGGACATGAACAAATGACTGCATTGCTTTTCTCATGTAATCAATATCGGCAAGCAACCATCAGAGGACTGCTATTCTATCAAGGAGTGCCATTGCATTGATGGACCTTGGCTTAAAACCGGTGCATCCGTGATTACAATCAACAGACTCACATGTTTTACAGACAGAAATGCGACTGAGCATGTATTTTCCCAGCCAAAAGTCTACAAGCGGGACTTACTGATTGATGAGTGACTGCTTGCTGATAAACTTTCTCTGCTTGTTCTGCTTTGTGTGTGTTGGACGTCGTTAATCGTCCCCCACTGTTTGTTTTTTTAACTTTCTTTTCAATTAGAATTGAAGTTATTTTTTTCTGATTTCCCCCCCATCCCCCTCCCTTTCCTTTGTCATTAGTTTTGGAAATTTCTTCAGCATAATTCACCTGACAGCAACTTACAAGTTCAAAATCAGCTTCTCATCATGGCTTTGAATGTTGCTCCCGTAAGAGATACAAAATGGCTGACGTTAGAAGTGTGCAGGCAGTTTCAGAGGGGAACTTGTTCACGCTCTGATGAAGAATGCAAATTTGCACACCCCCCTAAAAGTTGCCAGGTTGAAAATGGAAGAGTTATTGCCTGCTTTGATTCCTTAAAGGTAAGAAAAAGAAACTGCATGTGTAGTGAAAATGCTACTACATCGTAGTGAAAGTAAAATAAGAAATGAGTGATTCGTGCCTGGTAAGATGTATATTGAAACAAATGTTGTTTATCATAATGTTTGTTTACTGAAGCTTTTAAGATCTCTTTCTAAGGTTTTTTTTTTTTTTTTCAAATGTCACTATGTTGTTTACAAAAATTGCATGTGACTGTGGGATACAGAATTGGTTGCAGCTGGTAGGACAATTGTATTCTCCTGAGTACATTTTATGAATTATAATTGTTTCATGGTAAATGAAAATACACAGTGGCACAATACTATGCTATTCCCAGAGTCCTAAAGAAACAAATCATATGGAAAGAGTGCAGATTTTTTCATGTAGATCAATAGAAGTGAGAAAAGTCTATCCATTCCTTCAGATTTGATACAAAGGGTTGTTTACTCTTGGTATTGGAGACTTAGATAAATTAATAGCCTCGGTAATTACATGTATGGATAATGCAGATATGTGCGTAAGTTTAGGTAAAGCAGAGACATTCTCTTCTTTGGAGGATATTTAGCAATTGTGCTGTTAGGACATCACTGTCTTCTGACTTCCTAATGACATCAGGCATGCTTTAGAAAACTATTTTTAAAAATTCTGTGAAAATAGTTCATGTACTGCATAAAAGAAGATTAATGACCCCCTGGGATTTGAGGAGTACAGAGTGTTTTCCATGATGATATATTTGTGTTCTCGTGTCAACAGAAGGAGAAAGCTTATTTCATATAAATAATTAAAGGACGGAATTGAGAATTTCAGATTTTATTTTGAAAGTTTTACTTACAGCTTTATCTTCTGGGCATGGGAGAATGTCTTGGCTCGCTATTTTAGCTCTGAGGATCAAAATTGCGTTGCCAACAACTCTTTTACTGTGAAAACATCAGTCTGAAAGATAGGAAAACTCAGGGTGGTTTATTTCGTTATAACTTTTTTTTTTTTTGATGCAATGCAAGGTATTGTGCTAGTCATCTGCCTTCTGTTTTTTCTCATTTCTTTTCTTTTTAAGATTTAGAAGACAGTATCTCAGGGGAAATGGTCATGAGGGGTCATTATGTTCTGTATATCCTGTAAGCCAGAAGAGCACCTTTGGAGTCATGGCAGTATGTCATCGAGGGCTATTAATGACCTTAATCCATGGATTACTGCATGATAAACTGTAACAGCTTCTTTGTAGATGTTCTTGTATATTGGTTGTCTGCCAATGGGATAATTTTTTTTTAAACAAGCAGAGCAGTGTCTGCAGCAAGTGGGCAATACTCTGATTTTACAAAAAATAAGCAGGTCAGTAGAAAGGGATTTTTATGTACTATTTTTATGTGTTGTGAAGTCTCAGGTCTGTGGCTGGGAGGCTGGAGATAAGCGGTAGCACTCAGTCACCCCTGGGCTGGCAGGACAGTGGCTCTGCAGTGAAAGAGCTGCTGCTGCTGCTGCATCATCCTGGCCAAAGCAGTGATGCACCTGTCCTTGCTGCCTGAGGACAGCATCGCTTTCCCTGGTAGTACTGGGCACTCACAGTGGAGTTGCCAGCTATTCAAGCTGGAGACTTTTGTTCAGGGATGGTTATTGTCTGCAAATAAAAACTGGAGTCACAGACTAAGCTAATAATACCGTGAAGAAATCCTGAGGGATCACAGTGGATAACTTTCTGACACCCAGCATTATTGCTCAGTGGAGAGGAGTCCAAAACCCTGTAAAAAATGTACTTAAAGCAAGCAGCTGTGTTTTGACCTAGTGTGGGAGGACATATATCCTGAAGGGCCAACCCACTGCAGCCCAGCTCTGGTGGCTGAAGTGGTGCTGCTCTGTCCCACTGCCCATCATCACCCTCTCATGCAGAAGAGAGCGTGCACCTGTGCCTTCCATCTTGGATCTTCTAGTTGAGTCTAATGGGTTAAATTGCTTGGAAGGATGGGATTATGGCAAGAATTCAGATTCTTGCTTCAGTGGCCTGAAGCAGCAGAGGTGGAGGCACAGGTTTCTTCCCACCAGCTCTGCTATGGGTTGAGGGAAATCCAACAGTGGGACAACAGTGCCTTCAACTGCAGCTCCTTGGCTCTGAGCATGAGTTGGAGTTGTGCATTTCCATGTGTTACCTGATCCTGATGGACACCAGAAGCTGTTTGGGACCGTTGCAAGTGCACAGCTCTGGGCTGTGCTGACTGGTGTCCTCAGAGTCATTATCTCAGTTATTTGGAAGAGTGTTTCTAAATTGACATGTCCCCAGCAAGAATGTCTGGGCCTAGTTAGCTCAGTTTGCTTATATTGCTGGCTGAGGGACTTTAGGTTAATCACATAAAACTTGGCTCTTGGAAGTACTGATGTTAATCATAGAATTTCAGAATAAGGCTTTGGCACTCAACAAGTGGGGTGATTTTTCATGTAAATGAACAAGCAGAACAGTCTAGAATTATAGATAAAATCAGAATTTAATTAAAGAAAAGCAAGAGCTATTTTCCTTGCTGAACATTGAACCACAGTTTAATGCAGGCAATTATTTAGCATTTATTTACATAGCATCTAGAGCTCTGGAGGATTAGCCTTTTAACTGTCTTGGTTTGGTATACCTGCTGTAAAAATAAATTATGCTGAGTGTCTGGATAAACATCTTTCTACCCAGAAAAGAAAGAAAGGGTTTTTTTTAATCTATGATGGAGTTAGGTTACATTTAGGTGGTGCCTGGTAGTTACAGCTGCTCCCTTAGAAGTCAGTCAAACACGAGATACGGAACTCTGGAACAGATTTTCCTTTACACACTGATTGATCAAAAGAGCCCCTGTTCTGGATAGGGACATATGCTCCCCTGCATGCTATCTTCTTTCCAGATTTCCTGGGCAGACAAGGAGCATGCTACCAGTATCTGCCAGCTGGATCAGACTACCAGGGCACCAGTATGAAGCTGCAGGAGGGAGTCCAGTGAAAGGTCACAAAGATGATGAGAAGACTGAAGCATCCCTCTCATAAGGAAAATCTCAGAGAGCTGGGACTGTTCAGCCTGGAGAAGGCTCAGGGGCATCCCATCAATGTGTATAAATTCCTGCAGGGAGGGTGCAGAGAGGATAAAACCAGGCTCTGCTCAGTGATGCCCAGTGACAGGGCTGGAGTCAACGGGCACAGCCTGAACTACAGGAGGATCCCTCTGAACATCAGGGAACACTTTTTCACTGTGAGGGTGACCGAGCAAGGGCACAGGTTCCCCAGAGAGGTTGAGGAGTCTCCATCCTTGGAGATCCTCAAAAACTGTCTGATACCGTCCTTGGGCAGTTGTCTCTAGGTGAACCTGCTTGAGCAGGGGGTTAGACCAGATGACATCCAGAGGACCTTTTCAACTATTCTGTGACTGTGTGACCAGAAACACCTTCACACAGGCTTTCCCTGGTATGCCTCTATGTCATACCATGCCTTCCTTTGTGCTCCCACTGGTATCTTTCTGACTGTGCAGTGTACCAGATTGGAAATGTGAGTTATTGCTGTAGTTGCTGCAGAAGAGAGAAGGGCTATGTGGCACCAGCAGAGCACTGGATCACTTCTGCCAGTGACAGTGCTGTGGCCTTAGGCTGGCCTTCTGGAGTAACATAATTGCATCATAATCCAAATTTTCCTGTATTAAAGTGGTATATTTGTAGTTCTGGTGGTACCAAGTAAAAGGTCAATAGAATTTAATGGACCCTGTTTACTTTTATCTGAGAAGGTGTTTTTGGCACCCAGTACCTGTCCTTGCATAACTTGACTTTAAACCCAGCAAAAGTTGCAACAACAACCCATTGGACTGGTAACAGCTTTGAGGAGTCAAAATGCTCACTGTGGAAGACTGTCTGGGCTCTGAATAACCTTCATCTGTGAGATGCTCCAGGCTAGACAGAAATAGCTAAAGACTAATGAGCCTGGGCCAGATTCAGGCCAGAAACCTGCTGGTTTCAAGCCAGATTCTGCTGCATGGGCTTCTGAGAGGCAGCTCGGTGTTTATTTCTCCCTCTTTGGTGAAGGACAGAGTCTGCTCTTTTCTGAACAGAGCATTAGTGGGGTTTTAGGAGTATGCAGGTGGATCATCCTTGTGCACCCCGTGGATGGTGGATGTAGCAGTTGGACAGATGTGTGCCCATTAGCTAGCCACAACATTGCTGCCAGCAATGAGGCTCCCTCCAGCAGAAGCCCCACATGACTGGGTCACCAGTATGGTCACACAAACACACCCAAAACTGTACTGGGCAAGTGACCTTTGTGGGTTTAATGTGAGGATGAAAGTGTCTCCAGGCTACTCCTGTTCACTGTGCTTGAGGCGAATGAAGGGACCTTTCATGGCAGGGCCCTGAGCCCTGATGGTGGGTTGGGAAGATAAAGGGCGCTGAGGAAGCACTGCCAGATCCTTGTCTGCTGCCATAACCATCCTGAAACCTTTTTGGAGCCCTTACAGGCTCCCCTTTGGATGCCTTTGGAAGGATCTGTGAAGTGACCTGTCTAACAAAAGAGTTTGAATTTGAGAAACTGCCTCATTTATGATTTTATACTTCTCCAAGGGTTGAAGTAGCTTAATTTAAAATTGAATAATGTGGATGTATAACACTTAATGTATCATGTTGAGATGCCTCCAAATTGGACATTGTAAGCAAGTCTGTTTTCAAGGCTTTCTTGTCCTGTTGGTAGTAAAGAACAAAATCCTTTCAAAGGACTGCTAATATATAATATAATGTGTGAGGACAAGAACATGCAACACTTTGCTGTATTTGAATTGGAATAATTAAAAAAATAAAAACACATTGAAACGAAAGGTGACGTTTAGGACGAGAGAAAGGGGAAAGTTTGGCAGATAAGAAAATACAATCATGCGCGTTTTGCTTAGAGTTAACTCTTATGTTTGCGGCAAAGTCTGAATTTTCAGTCCTGGTGAAATTTCTTGACTCAGATTTATCTGCGTTCTGCAGGTCAGCTACTGGAAGGATATGTTGTCTAAGTTAATGCTGGTAACAGAGATGGTATCTTGAAGATACTGTTGTTGCAAGTTTTATGGTGGTAACAAGGAAGCAAAGGCTTCCTTGGGGCACCAGATAACTACTCCAGTTTTTTATTTATGTCTAAACACTTCGAACTCTCGTATTTATTGAGCCAGCAGACTACTGTGAACTGGTCGTCTGCATTTTCATGAAAGCCTTTTAAGAATTTGCCTATCTGGTGTCATTTGGCACCGCAGAATAAAAAGTAATTGAAAGCTGTGCACAGACTTGCTTTACCAAGTTAAAAGGTTACTGGAAAAAAAAAAAAAAGAAATTTTAGGAACATCCACTATGTTGAAAGATCTAGAACTGAAACCATTCTTTTTAATATGGCCTCAGCTTTATTTAGAAAAAAGGGAAAAAAGGCTTTGTAAAGTGAGTAGGGTGTTTGTATGAGAATGAGCTTAGAGCTGGGAGGCAGTAGGTAGTCATTTGTCTTCCTGTAATTCTTTTGTGGGTCTCTCAATGTTTTACAAATGTCAGGGACTCAGGATCATTTCACAATTTGAAATAAGTAATACCTGCTCACATTTGGCAGGTGAAGCATTCTGAACAGACTATATAGATAAGTATGGAAAGGGGATTAGCTAGTTTTGTCTATAGTAGAAAGCATTTAAATGAGTGTTTATAGTGTCCTAGCTGGCTGAATTTCTGTCCATCACTTGGTTATGTGGTGTGACGCTGTTCAAAGACATGGTGAGTTCAAGGACTGTGCCCAGAGCTGGTGGGAAAGAATGACTGAAATGGGCAAAGTAATTTCTCTTGGGCGACAGAGTGGCTCATACCTCCTGGGCCTGTGAATTTTGCCTGCTTTGCTTCACAGTGACCCAGTTTCAGCAGGATGTTGGGGAATAGGCTGCCCTTTTCAGTAGTTGTCAGCTCTGGGGATGTGGAACTTGCAGGGTGTAACTTTTCAGATGGAGGATACAGAATCCAGGTCTCACTCTTCCTGAAAAACAACTTTGGTGATAAATTCTTTTTCACCCACCTCTGTTTTTTCTTGTAAAATGTCCGATAATCTCTAAGTAGTCTGAGAACACTACCTGGCAGAAGCTTTCATGTGTCTGAGTTGCTGCAAAGTGTGGGCTTGAAGAGAAAGTGCCAATCAAGGCCAGTTTTAGATAACTCTATTAATTCTGGAATTAATTCTGACTGAATTAACTCTGTGGGCTCCCTCGGTGTTCACAATATCAATGGCCACCCTGGGGCCAACCAAAGCCCTATTTAGCCCAGTGATCCAGTAATGGCCAATCATGGGTGTCTTGGAGGTGGTGTGTAAACATGCAGTGGCTTCCTGGAGTGCCCTGCTGACTCCTAGGGATGTGCTGCCCAGGGACGCTGAGAGCCAGACATGGTGTGCTTGTACCTCATAGCTCTCAGTCACCCTCTTTCCACTGGATTTGTCCTGCTCTTTAACCATGCTCACATTCAGCATCCACAGCAACCACCTCCACATTACACACAGCATGGAAACCAACTCTAGTTGTTCTTTTCAAACCTCCCCATCTTATGGACACCCCCAGTTCTCATATGAGAAAACAGAAGAGATTCTCCTCTGAATTTTCCTAAGGACGAAACTGGGTGAGTTTTTTTCCACTGACTTCACTCTGGAAGGGGCATGTTTCTCCCTAATGGGTTTAAAGGAAGCCTTTTGAGAGAAGATTTTAAATCTGCTTTGTAAAAAAATGCTGTTCTTGGGACAGGTACAATTCCCAAAGGCCCTGCTTTTTCAGGCTATGGCAATTTTTGCACTCAGAATAAAGTGCTGCATGGAATTATGCCATTCTATTCCTGAGACTATATTTCACCTTACACCCAATCCATGCATCTGTGAGCAGCTGCTAAAAAGAGATGGTTACACGCAGTCCTATCACAGCTTGCTCCCCATTTTTTGCCTCTGTTCAGGTGGTCATGCAGCCATTCAATTTGAGTTGATCCAAAGGAAAGAGAAGAACTGCATTAAATATAAGTTGAAACTACAAATTTAGACAGCACCATCTTGCATAAATTGAGGTAAAAGGGGGTTAAGAATGGATAAGCTTTTTTTGAAGACTCCTCCTTTATCTCTGAGCTTAGGGACTCTTAGTATTCCTTTGTTTAATCACCTGTTCTTGTTTGTTTTCTGATACTCTCTCTGTTCCCCTGTAGTTCTCAGCAGGCACCGAGTTCCTTTAATACTTCCTTTTTCCTGTTTGTCTCCCTGTTATCTATTCATGTAGCTATCTCCATGTCAGCTCTTCTGGCTTGGAAGGGTTAAAAGGAAGGTAAAATTAAAAACCAAGTAGCTGAACTGCTGGGCTGACGCACTTAAAAATTCATGAGCTTGACTTAAATTGGTAAAGAGAGAAACTGCAATAAGCCTTTAGCTGTTGTATTACATGGTGTTTAGCTTTCAAAAATTTTTTTATTTATTTTTTTAAAAGGCTGTAGATCACTGCAGAGGGCACCATGTTCCTTGCTAGGGTTTCTGTCTCTCCCGAGAGGAACATTTCTGATTTATCTCAGAACAAAATCTGGAGGCACAGCTCATCCCAGCCCCCTGTGATGCTTAAACTGCAGTAGCCCTGGTGAGCTGCCAGGGCTAAGCCAAGGGCTGGCTTCTGTGATAGAGGGCCACTAGCCATCAAGTCAGCTCAGAGGAGCAAGTCTTAACCTGGTGCCCATGCCTCTGCCTTCAGACCCAGGCTGTGAAGAGCAGAGAAGCTGAACCAGTTGAAGTTCATTACATGGCCTGCTACAAAGGCTGTGTGTCTCCTTCAGGGCCCTGTATTGTTTCCTCATTTGTCTTTCTCAGCAGCAGCACCAAGAGCATGAAGCTGTCCTGGCTGTTACTGCTATCACCTGTCACCACCTGACCTACCAGACTTTAAAACTGCACACCATGTTATAATTTAAGTTCCATTTTCAAAGGAGAATGCAGTTGGATACTGAGTTACCCAGGCCTTCCTTCCCTCTGAAGTCACTGGAGCCCCTCTTCCCAATGGTGCGGTTCAGTGGATGGTCAGAGCAGGTGCTTTTCATGAGCAGATGTGTCACAACAGCCTGTCGTCCTCTGGCCTGTTAGGGCCACCTGATGAGAGCAAGGGGATGCTACCAATGCAGTTTCCAGATGTGAGTGAGGGGGTGTTATCAGTGCTGTTTCCACTGCTGGTTTCCATGTGTTAGAGCTGGCTGAGCAAGTCACCTGGCCCGGGGAGGAGGATGAGCACGAGGAGCACAAGTGGGTGAAAGCAAAAGCAGTTCAAGTACAGTCACTGAGGGAGGTAATACAAATCTGTCTTCTTGTTCACTGAACTGTGTTGTCCTGAAGGACCAAAGGAGTATGTAGTAGTTCCTGGGCAGTGGTCTTGCTGGGTTAACTCTTGGAGCTTCCTGCTTCCAGAAGAGGCTTGCAAAGACCATTTCCAGGTACTGTGCCATACCCCTTCACAACAGATGCAGCTGCCACTCAGTTATCAATCTAAATCTTATTACATGAAGAATAACAGCAAGGCAGAATAGTTATGGCCACAGGAAACCTTGTATGAAAGGGTGTGGTGTTTGCCAGATGTTCTTCAGATTTTCAGGCACTCCGGGGTGCTTCATATATCCATCAATTCACTTGTGTAGTTTTGTTGCTGCACCAATCCATGCTCCCCTAAACCTTATAATAACCAGTTTGTGGGTGTAGTGAAGGCAAAATTCAATCAGAGTCTCTGACTCATCCCATCACTAGGATTTTGAGCACAAGAGCAATTGCTCACTGCCCACTCCTCCCCCACGCTCCCTATTAACTCAGGTCACTCACTGTTCCCACAGGCTTGCTCTCTCCAGGTCTCCCCACCTACTCCTTTATTTTTCTGGCAGGTGGTTCCTCTTCCATTCCAGGTGCTTTTTTTTTCCCTTGGCCTTTTTTTCCCTTTTTTTCCCTTGGCCTTCACTCAGCTCAGGCATCAGCTGTTCTTCCCAAGCTGTTATGCTTTTTTTGCTTCACAAAATACAAAAGACAAGGTTGTGCTTGTCTGATGGAAAAGCCTAGCAGAGACAAGACCTGTATTCCTATAGGTCTAATTCATCCCCAGCATTGGAAAGATATTTTAAATCTAAAAATCAACACAACAAGAATTGGGGAGTTTATTTGCAAGTCTGACAACTGTGCCCTTTCCCAACTTGTTATCACCTCATATGAGGACTGGCACTTTTTTTTGAGGAAATGGACTTCACTGGAAACCTGTTGCAATAAAAGGAAAACTCTTGTGGTTTCAGACATCTTGGAACATCACTGAAAGCCTGCTGTGAGGTATAAGTCCCACAACTGAAATGCAAAAGGCAATTAGAAGTATCTCTTTTCTTTGACCTTGATGTTTGTCTTGTGGCTTTGGGCATGGTGTGCCACCCAGTATTAGATTCCTGCAAGGTCTTGACCACAATAAAGAAGAAATTAATAGTGGTGAAAATAAACTGTCTTCTCATCCGCTTTGGTAATGAGTTATGTGACAAGGTGATGTGAGCAGTGCCTCAAGAGTCAGAGAGCCCTAATGCTTGGGAAGATCAAATCATCAAGCAGTAAAAACAAAGAAGCAGAGAATCGGTGGAATACTGCATATGAAAAACATGCGGGGTGTAGCAGCTGTGGTGCAAACCCTGGTGCATACTTGCTGGCTCAGGGGCCCAGGGGAGGCATCCTGCTCCCTGTGGGCTGCTGTCACCCTGCAGGCTCACACACTGCTCCACAGCACGGCACTGATGCCATGCTCCTGACTGACAGGTGACCTGGTGCAGTGACTGCACTGTAGATCTTCCCTTTCTCATGAAGTATGACAAGTTCTTAGCCCTTGCTTCTTCGCAGGACTTCATGGCTTCAGTAAGAGGAGAGCTACAGTGTGCAGCATCATGGCAGCTGCAGGGATGGCCTGGCCTAGCAGCCTATCAGGTGTGCTGCTGCCACCTCACCTGCATGTCCAGTAGGCCAGGCAACTTATAAACTTTGTAAAAATCCAGTTTATTTGCTCTAATTTGAAATTCAGTTTGGGCCCCAAACGTTCCCCAGTGAAGCTGTGCCTCCAACTGGATGGGTTTGTTTGACCATCTTACATGTTGTCGGGAGAGGAGCTTGCCCAGTGCAAGCTGGTGGCACCTGTACAGATACACAGCGGCCATAAGAACTGCCCAGCTGTGATTCAAAGAGTCTAAGCTGCTGGAACCTTCTCTGTTGTTGGTTCACAGTGTCGTGGTCTGGTGCAGTGGCAAAGGTGCTGTGACCTTCCTTGCTAGAAGCGTCTTTAAAAAGACACCTCAGTTGACGGAGGCGCAGGCACTCTCAGGAGGAGAGTGATTTAGCTCTTTGTGCTCTCTTAGGTGCAAAGTGATCAGCTTTGTGTGAAGCTGCCTGAGCAGCAGAGCCGCATTTGCCACCCTGGGCAACGCAGGACTAAATGCAGTGAGACAGGGTCTTTCTGAGATCCAGGAGAGCTTCTTTATTCCAAAAAATCCATAGGG
The DNA here is from genome assembly GCA_013397315.1 of Donacobius atricapilla. Classification (NCBI taxonomy): domain Eukaryota; kingdom Metazoa; phylum Chordata; class Aves; order Passeriformes; family Mimidae; genus Donacobius; species Donacobius atricapilla. The sequence continues at coordinate 1,009,732 of WBMY01012864.1, forward strand.
GAAGAGCCGAATGCTCCCAGGTGAGATGGATTCTATCGGGTAGCTAGGGGTGGGGTTTCACAACTTGGCCAATTGGGAAGGGGACCAATCAGGGGAAGAATCCAAAAAGAACCAATCAGGAGGGGAAAAACCAGGAACAAAGGGAAGAACCAATAGGGTATGAAACATTAACATAGAATTGCAAAGGCTCATGGGTGGGAAGAATTTTTTCTCACCTTGAACCACAGGGAAAACTCTCGAAGGGGCTTCCCAAAGGAGAGTCCCTTCAAACTGTGGCTGCCTAGGGGCTGCTCATGGGTTGAAGCACTTTTGCTCACCTGACTTACAAGGAAGTCTCCCGAGGGGACTTTCCAAACAGGAAACACTACAATCTGAGGGAGTGCAGGACTTGTGCACTCTCCGAGAGGGTGAATTGTTCTCAGTAGACGGTCGGGGGACTGCCGCACCACAATGAGCCAAAAAATGAAATTCACCATGTCAGACGTTCAGCCAAGCCCACTGACAGTTATCAAACAGTCTCCTAGCATTCAGCCCCAACTGAGTAAAACTCACAGCAAAGGCCAGCTTCTTAAACTGGATAAAATATGTGAAGGTCAGGAGATATGTCATGATTGTTCGGGGTTTATTTCAAAGATTATTTGCTAGATTAGGCCATCACTTTAGTATTTATTTGCTGGGGATAGGACGTGAGTCTTTGGGTTGATTCAGTTGCCCAGTCAGAGGCATCTGATTCTGTTTGAGATGTCCTAGGTACTCTTGATGGCTGTTCAGTGATTTGTCAGAGGAATGTGTTGCCTTTGCTGGCACTGCGCAACGGTCCAGGATATCCCAGGGTGCTCCAAGTGGTCCTGCTGACTTCTCTGTGGCAACAAGTGAAGCCCTTCTGGAGAGGTAGTTAGCTGTTTTACTAACTGGAAACTCTGGTGTGAATTGCTTTGAATAAAAAGATGGACAGTGTATTTGCCATAGTGATGATCCAGCTAAGAAAAAAGCTAGTGTACAGGCCAGACTCGGGAAAAAGTGTCTTCTGTAGCGGAAGAATGCCTTTGTGGAGATCAGGATGGGGATGAACTAACAGGAAATTTAGAGTTCAGCATTAGTAACATGAACAGCTAATGTAAATTCATTAGTTTGAAATAGTTGTGACCCATGTAACTGGGCTCATTTTTTGATACCTATGAGAAAGGTAAATCTACGAGAAAGAAAATCTCTCTAGGCACAGGGACATCATGGCAGTGAACTCAGCCTGTTAAAAATAAAAAGATGCACAAACTTTTGCAAATTTAAATTAAATACCAAGCATTACTACTGCTTTTGGAGATTTTAAAGCTAGAAATTAACCAGAATATGCATTTGAAAAAACCTGAAAGTTATAATGAGCAGATCTTGTTCCTCTGAAGTGTAATTCTCCCTTACTTCATTTGCAGATGTGAACACATGAACATCTGTCAAATGCCATCGAATATGCATGTAGTTTGTTGATTTCAGATACAAAAGAGAGAAGAGTATTTGCTTTTCCAATAGTATCGTAATGGTAGTTTTCCTAAACTGGTGGATAATAATGGATGTCATGAAAAGACACACTATTCCCCACATACATTTTGCCTCACAGTGTGGTTCAAAGCACTGGTCATACCATACGTGGCAGCATTACTAAAAAGGCAGGCATGGGATTTGCATGTGCAGAGTTGGAGGTGTGTGGATATTGCTGTGGAGATACTGTGAGCATCTTATCATGTGAGTAAATTAGTGTTAGTATGAAGGAATATGAGGGTGATTGTGTGCTTCATGCTGAACATGTTGATGCTGTTGAAATTCCACCCTGCCACATTCTTGGTTTAAATCAATATAAATATTAATTTGCTGCAAAACTCTCATTCCTTCAGCGAGAGCTGTGTTAACTGATTAGTATGCATGAAGCAGTTTGTGTTTGAAGTGCAGCAAATGTCTATGAGTCCCCTTCTTTAATTGAACCTTCTGGCTATAATTGTTTTTAGCCTGGATACTTGAGGAAATGAGGCTTACACAGTCAGTCTGCTTCTCTTTCCCTCCTCCCCTGCTAACTTGTAAACCCACTGGCCAGTTTCAGCCAAATTTGACAGAGATCATAGTCTTAACGATAATAAGGTTCTTACAAGTATTTTAAAAACAGATAGCCTAATACTAGAGTGGAGTGAGCGAGAGAGAGACCCAGAAGCCCTCCCACATGGAAGAGATTCTTAGAGCATGCAGGCAAGAGGAGATCCTTAAAACTCAGTTAACCACAAATTAGAGATTTGCAATCAAATGTGTAAAGGCCTGCCTTCATTTGAGCTGATGTTTGCAACACTACTCATTTAATGATAGTAATGGCGTTGGGCAGACGTGCAAAGGACCGCCTACAGCCATTCCCCCTTACCTTTAGCCTCCACTTGCTTCTTGAGCCTAATTTTCATTATATTTTCCATATTCAATCTTTTCAAATAGCAAATTTATCTTCTTGAGTCGTTAGTACTTAGCATGACTTCTTCAGGGAGAAGGAAATTTCCACTAGGAATACAGATTTTGGTCTTGGGGGTGTGCGCGTCAGTGAAAGGCTGCTGGATAGGTGGGGAAGGTGACACCCCTCATTGAAGCTGGCTGTTGTATAGAAAGTAGGCAGTAAGAGAGAGCAAGAGAAGATGTAACACTCTAGAGTCTGTGGTGAATGCTCATCTGGAAGGAGGAGGTTTGCAATTACCATCCCTGCTGCTAGGTTTCTAGAGGGATTTTTTTCTTTAGACAGCCACTTGAAAGAAAAAAAAGAATACTGTCCTGGAAATAAAGGTGACTGTGTTTTATGTAAGAACCATATGCCATGTTGTCCTAAGCTCATAGCATCTCATTTTGTTTTCGGGGCAGCAGCCCTCTAGGGTTGTTCCTGTATCCTGCAGGAGTAAGCTGGTCTTCTGCATCACTCAAGGCTGGCCTAAGAGGTGGTTACTCTTAGTTCCTTCCCTCAACCTTGACATTATTGCAGTATAGTTAAGTCCTCCACTGTTGGACGTGTAGACGGTGTTTTAAATGAGTACTTCTATAAAAAAAATCCCATTTATCCAGCTTTCCCTAAAGTACTAACAGTGCTATAAGCAGGTTTTCCTTTATCAGATACTTCAGTATGCCAGCTGTTACAATATATGTAATGTGTTTAACGAGCAAGGGAGTTTATTATTAGGTAATTAAATAAGGCTGTTCTTTCTAATTAGTTATTTGCCTTTCAGTCCTGGATGTTGCAAAAAAATCCACTGTGATCTGTGTCAGCTGTATCTCAGTGTGCTTTGATTTGCTATAAAGCAGCTGTGCATCTCAGCAATGCATGTGAGAATCAGGAGTGTGAAAGTAACCAACAAGTTTTTAATGTGAAATGAGAAATGTTATCACTGGCTAATTAAGTAGCAAGTGAAGGTTAATTAATTTATAATATATCTGTATATATGGCCAAATTCTATTTAGTGGGTCAACTTGTTGATTCAGATGTGGAAATATCAAATGAAAAAGTAGTGCAATAAGTTAATAAATATGTAGCATCTTTAGATGCCATAAAGAAATGGTAGCAAATTGATTTTTGGTTCAGTTCAACAGAAGCTAATTAACTGCTATACCTAACAGGTTCTGTTGTTCCCAGCATCTTTGGGATCCCAAGTGGCTTTATGGCTTGAAATGAGATGTGATTAGAACAGCCCAAAGGAAGAGAAGTTGACACTGGTCAGACAGTAGGGCCTAGAAGTAGACTCTGGTGCTCTGCATCTCTGTGCATACCAGCAGAAGGCCACACAGAGGACAGCACAGTTTGAAAAAACTGTGTTGGTTTTTCAGTGAAATTCCACAGAATATGGCAGGCACATAGAAAGGGGAAAGCTGCAGACAGATGTGCTTCTGTTGCGTGTGACATGAAGCAACCTTCTCTCTAAATTCATTGTGTCCTTGCATGATAAAAAACACACCAGGTACAGAGAGCATGCGAATACCGGGGTTGTTATGAGGATGTTAAGATGGTAACACATGTTCTCAGGTTTGTCTGTTTCATTCAGACTGGCTTGGAGAACAGCATTATCATATGGAAAAAAATTACTGTGCAACTATAGTCAAAGAAAATGGAAAAAAGAAAGCCCTCAAGTGATTTGAATGGGAGGCTGGAACTTTCTGATATGATATCTGCAGGATCATTATTAAAATTTAGTTTGATTTTTTTTTTATTTTGCATTTCTTATGTGCAAACTGTGTCTAATTAAAACTCTAGTTTAAATAGATAACCATACTTTATCAGTATAAATACAGCAACTTTAGCATGCTTTCTCTTCCCCAAAGAACATGGAGAGGATGTGCTTAAATTTTATGTAATTACAATTTCCTAAAGGTGATGCTTTTTTCTGTTCTCTCTATAAGGCTCCATTTGTCTAATGATGCAGCACAAACCTCTTAAAAATTTGTCTAACATTTACAGTAGTTGTAAATCTTAGTTGTAACTGGCAATGACTCTGGCTTTCTCTCATATTAATCTTAAAATTAGTGAGTAGTAAATCAGAAGATATCCATCTTATATTTCGACACACCGCTCTTGCAAAACACCTGAATCTGCCTGTTTTAAGCTGAAATAGTCTTCAGTCTACAAGTCCTAAGTACTTGCGTCATAGATAACCTTGGATACTGGAAGATGTATTTTTAAATGGTGGCTTTTGACATGATGTTCTCTGTTATTTGAAGCAAATTGTTCAACTCTGCCCCTTTGTTTTCCCTTTTGTGGAAGGGATGCAACTGGGGTTTTTTGGGTTTTTTTGGGTTTTTTGGGTTTTTTTTGTTTTTTTGCTTACCCTCTCTTTTTCTTTCAGGAGTAGGAGAAATTACTAAGCTATTCAAGGTTAGTAAGGAGAGACAGTACTTTCTAGACCTGCTAACATAGCTGGAGGAAAAACAGACCAACTTTTGTATTTACAAGTCTTTCTTTGGGTAATATTTATAGATCATCTCAAGATGATCTATAGATCATCAACAATATTTATAGATCATCAACAGAGAGCATGCCTGTCAGAAATTACTTGTTAAAAAAATGAGAGTATTTTAAAATATGTGGAAAAAGCTGCATCTCTGGCACAACTTATTGTGCACCTAGAAGTCCATGAATGCATAGCTCACATACATACATAGAGATATACAGATGAAATGTTTAGTACATGCCTCTCCTCAGACTGTGTTTTACTCAGTCAAAAAACCCCAGCTCACTCTGTTTCTCTGTAAGACAGGCTTTCCTTTCCTTGAGTCACCTTGGCAGCCCTCGCCCATGCCTGCTTCAGGTCTAACCCAGCTGAGTTGGACACTGGTGACCAGAGGCATGTGTGGCACTGCAAGTAGAGTTGCCATAGGAGAGGAAGAAGCCTTGCTCCCTTTCCCCACCAGTCATAGATACATCCCTGGGGCTGTGATTGCCTTTTCCATGGTTCGTCACCCCTGTGTCTCTACCATCAGTCAGCTGTTGATCAAAGCATCCATGATGTTCTCTCCTTCCGTGGCCAGCTCCCTCTCCAGGTTATAGCTGCACACCTTCAAGTCTGTGTCTGCACTTATGGGTGGGGCTCATGTCACATCCTAGAAATTCTCTGTTCTTTCTTGCTTGTTCTTGCTCTCCAAATTTCAAGTTCAGCGTCTTCTGTCATACCCTGATGCTTCTGTCTTCCCATTCCCACATACACAAGAGTTGTCACCACATTTCATTGGCTTAGCTGGAGCTTCTGAAAAACATGGATCTGGTGTCCTGGAGATATGAAGCTTAACAGTGTAATCAAAGTAGTTGGTTTCTGCATCTGTGACTTCATAGCCCCTCCAGCCCCTTGTCCCCTGGATGACTTCTGCAACTGATCCGTATTTGAATAAGCCAACTGTGAACCTCCAGTTGATTTTGTGGGGCACTTCACTGTCCTCACACTTTGTGTACTTTTTAAAATGCAACCTGGTTTGCCTGTTTCCACTTTAGTGCCTCAATGGTTCTTGTCTGACCCAGGGAACTAAGTGGAGCAGGCTTTCCCTCTGACTGAGGCATATACTTTTTGAAGCTACATTTATAAATCCATTAATTTTAATTGTTTGGGAGCTCTCATCTGAGATTTCATTATATGAATCCCTACCAGTAGGTTTCCATGAGGGCCCTTTCACAGTAGAAAAACCATTGACACTGAGAGTCAAGGGTTCTTCAAAATTAGCTGGCCAGTGATGTGCATCAGTATGTACTTACACTGTTTCTTTAAATAGCAAGTAAGTTGCTGGTTTTTACTTGCTCCTGAGGGCTTCTTTAAAAAACAAAAAGAAAAAAGAAGGAAATATGTAAGATTTATCTTCCTCCCAATTCTCCTTTTATTTTGAAAAGAAGGTTTCATGCTTTTGCAAAGGGTGTGTGTGTTGGACTCTGTTTTCTTTTGCTTTTTTCTCCTCTTCTGTCAAAATTCCATCTCTGTTTTCCATCAAGGATATGTGAAAAATATTTTCAATATATATCATTAAATAGTTTCCTTGTTCTTATACTACTCCCCAGGCATCTGCTGCTGACTGCTTTTGGAAACAGGATACTGGACTAGATGGACCTTGGTCTAACACAGTACAGCTGTTTTATTTTCTTAAACGCTGAATCATTTGTCAAAAAAAAGAAGTCTATTTATTTACTTGTATGCAGCTGCAGTGGCTCTTGAGAAGCAGAGTCTGCGGTTTGCTCTTGAGAATATGAAGACAAATTCAGAGGTGTACAACAGCTCATCTAAGTAGTTACAGAAGTGTTCCTAATTGTAACCTTCTGTTGAGTGCAGAGGCAACGAGCATATGTTGTAACAAAATAAGTGACTCGCAAAAAATCTGGATCTTTGAGAAGAGCTGGAGACCACAACAGCAGAGAAAGGAGGAAGCTACCCCAGCTTGCACTCCTGAGGGAAATACAGGGTGCCAGAGGGGAACAAAACCTGGCCCAGTCTTGGTAGCTGTTGTTGCCACTGCTCAGGAAGGGGAACAGGAGAAAACTGGGGGAGAGGAGGTGTCTGAATTCCATAGTACCGTATCAGAAGTGTAGGTGGTAAATATTTTATTAGTCAGTTTAGCAAAACTTATAAGGGCCCACAACTAGAACCTTTCACACTTTTTTTTTTTTTGGAACTTCTGTTTTAACATGAATTTTGATCCTTAAATGTAATAAGAAGTTAGTGGTTATGTTGTTGTTGCTGTTTGGTTGGGGTTTTTTAAGCAGACAGAAATGTGAACTCAGTTGTTTTATGATGTTCACTTTTTTTGCTACTCCAAATTCATGTACCACTGAACTCATCAACACATTTGTGGTATGTTGCAGTGAACCCAAATGTGACCGTTGTTAATGACACTGGACTAAGGAAAATGGACTTAAAATGAGAGCTTGAGGGACAAATCTGAAAGGATTTCTGGGTATTAATTTTACCTGCTTATTTGACCATATGTAAATATGAAAGTTTGATTAGGATTAGGATTTGCATTCCCAGAATTTTCAACCAATTTCCACATTTAGACACCAAATTAGGACTTCTACTTTACTTTCACTGTACTTTTACCCATTTTATCATCATTAACTGATTTTGTAATCAAGTACTTTATCATCTGATTTAATTATTTTCGAGAAAGTGTTTTTTATTCAATTGAAGTTTTATTGCATGATGCATTCCCCTTCTACCTTTATGATCTTTTTTATAGTTTTAAAAGGAGATAGAAATTTTGCAAACCTTCACCGTTTCTTTATGTTATAAATTTTCAGAGCATTTAGAGATACTGGGCTTTGTTGACTTGCTGCTCAGGAGTTAGTTAAAGTTGGCTGAATATCTGTCCTAAATACTTCCTGGCTGTAGTACTTGGAATAGCAGTTCTCACATCTCTGGTGATTGTGAAGTAGCCAACAGGCAATATATTTTTATCTGACTCCACTGTCCTTAAAGCACTTTGATTTTAAGGAATGCCTACATATATTTTTATTTTAGGTTTAAACAAGGAAAAAAAAGAAACTTCTGGATTATGAATTTGTTTTTTCCCAATGATAAGGCAACTAAAGAGATGTAGGAATATCAGTCCCTGATCTGTTCATGAACATGATCAAAAGACAACACTAGATGCAGTGTGTTTTGTATATAAATTACCTTTCCAAATGGAAGATAATGTTTATCTGAAGTCCATTAAATAGGTGCTTTTGTAGCTAATTATTTGAACACACAAGGCTAGCTCACCCCATGTCTTGTGGGAACTGCCAGTTGCAAGGTAAGGGAGATTGGCTTGGGTTGAATAGGGTCACTGGCTTTTCTGCTGGCTCCTCAGAGATGGGCATTGGTTTGTATTCAGCACCAGCAATCCCACACCTCTCGGTGCAGCTACTCAAGGCCATCCTGGATAACCCTGCTGTCTTGTGGGAAGAGGCAGTGGGAGCTACGGTATGTTGAGTATTTGTGTGGTATCAAACAGCTGAGGGACTTCACCAGGTTGCTGCTTGGATCCATGAGCCACAGTGCCTGGACTGGGCCATGCACAGGCATGGAGAAATGTCACAAAGTGAGTCTCTTGTTTCCAGGCTGGTAAATCTCAATTACCTGTACTGTCCTACAGCCTTAGGGGGTTTGTGGGGGTTTTAAGGGTGTTGGAGAGCAGTGGCAACCACCACGTTTCTGTCGTAGCAGGGTTGTCATCATCCTCTTAGCTGCAGTCAGAGATCTGAAAAATACTTCATTATACATCTAAGGTCTGTGTGTATGGGTGACTTAGTTTGTAACAACACACATAAAAGGTAGATTTAAAATGTTAGAATAATGGTTTGAGATCTTTACAGGTTATCATCTCTTTGTGTGGCTGCAAGAAGTAGATGGTATATTGGCAGGCAGCTGTTTGATAATATAAATTGCTGTCTGGTATTTAAATAGCTTAACATTTTCCAACTGTGATCAGATGTGTCTGAAACTGTTCAGCTTTACTCCAAGAGAGCTGCAGTTCCTCATTAATTCTAGTACTCCATGAGTAGTTTAACCAAGTCTGTGTAAGGCTTTGCATTTCCAAAGAGCTATGTTTAATTGCCTAGCAATTGACCTTTATGTTGGTGTTTTTATTAAATGCTGAGTAAAGTTCTTTGTATCAGACTTGCTGGTGTTTTTGTATTGTTTCCCTGTAGTCTCCAAACTGGTAATTCCACTTGTTAAACTGGGTTGGCTTTTGCAATCTCCTTTGTTGTGGGATTCTCCCTTGCTTCCCCCAGTACATTCCAGAAAGTGTTTGCTTGCAGGCAACTCTATTTATAAGTTTGTTTCATTTCTGTTTGGTGTTTGAAAAGGTTTATCGTAGCTCTTACCTTTTCTTTGGTTTCTATGATGTGCTAATCAAATGTTCTTTAACTAGTTAAAACTGAACACTTTATTTGTCAAATATAGCCAGCCAAGGGAGTACTTAAGGCATACATCTTCATTCTTTACTGTCTCTCTTTCATTGTTCTCAGGATTATAGCATGGGAAAACGAATAAAGCATGGTCTGCAGTGTGGTGGATGGCTGTAGATATGGTGTACCTTCTACTGAGGCCTTCTCACCTTTAAAATTCATTATGTTTCTTCTTCTTAAAGCAAAGTTGACTTTTAAAGCTAGTTTGGTATTTTCTATTCACTGAAACTTAAGACTGAAACTACCATTGATGAGAAGAATTCAGATAAATACTTGCTGATAAAATACTGGGTGTTCAGTGTGGGATGGTAAAGTAAAATAAATTAAATTCATGTTGATATCTACTGAAGGAGACAATTTCCTTAAAAACCTTTTTAACAGCACTTCTGTAATCTTAGTGTTGATTTTAAATTAATTAAAAGACTTTCCCCCTTCGGCAGTTTGTTCTTTTGTAGGGAAGTTGTCAAGGAACACTGAGATTATTTACTGTATTCCACAACATCTTTTGTAGGAAGGCAAGATACTTGTAATCACTCTGCTTTAAAGTTATCTAAAAATCTAAAACTAAGTGAAACTCTGTAATTGTAAAGCTAATAATTACATGCTTGGGGTGCCTTCAGGTTTAACTCATTTCCAAAACAATCTTTGTGTCAGAAGCCATATTTTTAGAGATAGAAGGACCCTTATGAAGCTGTTTGTAGGTGATTAGTCTGCATCTATATATAATCCGTTGATTCTGTAGTGTTTGGCTTGTTTAGCAATGAAGGGAAGTGAGTGCCGTCCTTCCAACCTCCTCCATCTTTTACCCGTGTGCTTGCAATAGATTCAGCAGTGCCTCGGGTCGGAGGTTTTTTTGTGCCATCATAGGAAGTTGCTCCATCTGTGTCACAGGTCGTCTAGAGGATCCCTAATGAGTTCTACATTCCCATACTGGTTCTTGCTACCCTGTTACTTACCCTACAGGACAGTTTATGTGACCCCAAGACTGGCCTGAAGATGTGAAAACACCTTTGAAAGTAGATCTTCCTTTGGCTTTTATTGTTTTATTTATTTACTCAGTAGTATACCATAAGTATTTAATAGCCTGAAGAGTAGTATTTTGTAAGCTGCCCTGTGAACAAGTGGAAGGAGGTAAATGATAGCTTCTATCAGGAACTGTATCTTTTGAACATGATTTTAGATTGCACTTGACAAAGAAGACCTAACTCTAGTCTTTGTCTTGCTAACATACCAAAATAACTTCTGTTGCTACATACGCCAACTTTCATGCCGTCACAGTTAATTAAGAGAGTCCTTCTCTCTGCTGTGCTGGAAATAGGCTACTACAGCCTGGTTTAAATGGTTGTAATGTTTTAAATTTTTTTTTAATATGTTACTGTTGAATTGAAAAATCCTCTAAACTCACTCCCACCCTCCCTCCATCCAGACACTGAATCTCCTGTGGTTAAACAAGAGAGTTGACTAAACCCTGTCTAGTTGCTGGTTAGTGATCTCATATTCTGACTATTTCTCCTGATGAATGGTACCCATCCATCACAATTTTTCTTTGCTGAAAAGCAGCAGGATGGGAAAAAAACCTCAGTGAATTGGCCATTTAAATACTTCTTTTCCAGACTGTCTGCAATTACAAAGGCTTTTTGAAAAATCTGAATCAAGATGGTTTCAGTTATAACTAACATTTCGAACTGTACTACATTGTAACCTGTATGTTCTTTAGGTTGAATCTGACATGCCACAATTATTGTAATCACTTATGATGTGCACATCAGACAAATAGAAAATAGAAACAAATACTGAATGGTTTCTGGCTGTGAAAGAGTCACTCTTGTGGAAAGCATGAGATCATTATGCATTTTTTTCTTCCATAAAACTTTGCTTTGGTTTGTAGACTTTTAGTTTAATGTATTCTTCAGCCTTGTGGCATTTATAAAGAATATTTAAACCAAAGTCCTCTGAAGTAGCTGTGATGAATGAGTCTCCTGGGAGTAATGAAAGCATGGTTCAGCCACGCTGTCAGGCCAGGTGATGAGCTGAGAACCTTCTCAAAGTCTGCGTGCAGTTTTGAGGTCTTGGTGGTTGTGGTCTTTTCCTTCCTGCTCCAGAGAGGAAAGTTCTCAGCACTTCTGGTCCCTTTGTTCCTGCTTGGGAGCAGAGAGGGAGAGGGTGGTATAATCTTCACTTTGAGTTTCTCACTTGGTTGTTGTTGTCACTTTGGCATAAAAAGCAGTGAGGGAAACCTTGGCTGTGCTGTTGGCTCCTGACCGCATCCTGCCTCTTCCCTCCCAGCACCCAAACAAAAGGAAACATTTGACAAAAAGAGGTTTGATGGGAATCTCTTGTCTTGTGACTTCTGCTCAGATAAGGAGCAGGCAGTGAAAACACTTTACCCACAAAGAAAGGTCATAAATTATGTTGTACTTTGGTTCCTGTTTGCAGAACAGTATTTCAGACCCCGAGTTAGTTTCTCCTGAGAAACAGATGAGCATGGTGCCAAACCTGTGGAGGTTTCCAGGAGATAGAACACTGAAAGTTGTCAGTTTGTCACTGTTGCAGCAGAGCCTCCTTGTCTTCCATAGAAACTTTAGGGGGAAGCAAGAACAAGTAAACAAAAGTGGTTCCTTTCTCCAAGTGAGTTTGCACATGTCATACTAGATAGATGTTGTGATAGCCTGATAATACTTGATTAACTTCTTTTCCCTGCTAAGAGTTAAAGGTGGGAAGGTATCTTCTAAATGCTGAAGAAAATAAATTAAAGTAGTCCTTGTCCAAGTCAAATGGGTCAACTCAAGTCATGACTTTTATTCTTTCTTTATAAATCATTGGGGCTTTGCTGTGATACTGGAAAGTCTCAGTACACTAGTACATGATCCCTTTCAATGCAATTTGAAGCAGAACAAAATGTTTGCCTTGAAATGATGTTGATGTGCTTATAGCATTATATTCTCCAAAATGCTGTTTGGTAACTCTTTATTCTGTCAGTGGAGTGCATCAGCTTTGAACATATAACAACTGCTTGTATTAAAATATTTCTGGATGAATGGTACATCAGATTTCATTTTTAACATGAATGTTTTGCTTACTGCCACTGTGTTTAAGTACTTCTGTTGCTCCATAAAAACTTGGGGTTGCTGTGATCATTAGCCTTTGGTCGGGCATGTTGATGAGGCACACATGAGTGTTTTATTACCAACAAACAGTGTGCCATCATCATCACCTGGATTTAATCTTCCCCACCACGTTCCAAATACGCTCCTTTTCTGTGGTTTCTAAGTCTCTCAAAATGCAATTATCTGAGCTGAAACATTTCAATTACTGACTCAGAGTGTTTATTTAAAGTTTTGGTGAAACACACCAACCATCCTTGAAAAACAGTTGAGATGTAAATACCTTGGTTTTCCTTCCATTTTTTTTAAACTGGCTCAGTAATAAACTTGATTTTTCATTGTTTATAGCTGAACCTTGAGATCCAGCACCAGAATGGTTGCTCTGATATCAGTAATTCCCCTTCTGCTATTTTTGTGAATTTTCACCCAGATTTGGTCATTTTGTAAGAGTGAAAACTCACCATCCGTGCACACCTAGCAGAGGCTGCGTGCAGGCTGGCAGGTTCCACATACACTCAGCTGTTTTCAGACCAATGACACAGCTCTGTCTGGTGTCAGGTGCTGGTGCCAGGAGCAGGGAAGAGGTAAGGCTGAAGGTGAGGAAATGGAGAGGAAGAGAGCTGGGACAAGGTGGGAGTTTGACCAGGTGAGCTGGGTAGGAAGCAAGAGTTGAGGAAAATATATTGGAGATGTGCTGTCCAGGCAGCATTAATGCATGCTCTCATCCTGCCCTGTATTTCCCTGTGCCTCAGTGTGGGTTGGCACGTGGAGGGGTCAGGTCTCTGCCCGAACAGTGCTGGTGCAGCAAGAGAGGCAGGCAGTGGCAGAGTTGGCAAGAGATGGGCTCTTGGTCAGGTTTTCACCTCTTCCTCTGGAAACCAGTGAGTGGGTCCCTGAAACTGGCATCTTAGCTGCTAGCCATGAGGTGGGTGAACTCCCAAATCCCGTGGGCAGTAGGAGTCTAGTGAGGCATTTGCATGTGCCACATGGATGCAATGGCAAAATGAAAGGAGGACAGACACCTGCAGGCAAAAACTGCCAGCACTTCTCAACCCTTTAACCACATTTGGTCTCAGTTTATTCTGTGGAGAGGGGGAGTAATGCTGTGTAGTATCACAAGAAGACCAAAAAATCCACAAATAATTTTAACGGAGCCATTCCTAATGTGATCCTGTAGAGCCAACCCTATGCATAGGCCCAAAAGGGAGTGAGTAACTTGCATTCAAGCCAAGAGGCAAGTGAACATGTGTTGGAGAATTGACAGCTGACTGTCAGAGTTAAAATAAATGCCATTTGACTGCCTATTTGCTGTGTGGGAAAGGCTGAGCAAAATAGTGGATGTGGTCGTGTAATTGAGGCTGGTATCACTGCTTTTACTGGTGAAGACAGGTACCACAGGTATTCCAATGTCATTGCCTTATAATAAATGGTAGGGAGTATAGTGTGTATGTTCCTCCCAAAGTCACGGATATATGCCTTGGAAAACCTAGATGCATTATTTTAATTTGAAATTAACCTAGAATTTTATTTAGTCAGTGCTGAATCTGTCTTAAGGAATAGAATAATTATCTGCTCCTTCAACACAGTATTGAGAAGGTATAAGCACTCTTGAGACCACAATCCCATATTCTAGTACTGGAATGAATATAGTATTCTGCAAAAGTAATAAGACATCCTAATAGGTCTTATCTTTTCTCATAACTGTGATTTAGCTGCCTAATTCTGTAAGCTACCATTTGAGATAAATGTAACTGCATTATATTACTTGCTATTTTTGCTAGATCTTCTGGAAGCTTCCTAATACCTGGTGGAAGGGGATAGGTAGCCCTTCAGCAAAAAGAAAAGGGTTGGGGTTTTTTTTAGCTTATTGGAATGCCAGGGCTTCATTCTTTCCTCTTGCTTGAATTTATGGGCCTTTTACCAGCGTTCTTTCTCCCCTTTTCTTTTACACTGATTTAGTTTGTTGATTCTCTGGGTGTTTCTCGCTGCTAACTCTTATGTCCTGCTACTTCAGAGCAGGGGTCTCGCTGCCTCTTTTGCTAGTAGGGCCGTTTTCCTCATTCCCTGAGGAGGGAAATTCAAGGTGTGTCAGACTGCAAGAAAAGATGGAAGCTAAAATGTTTCACTGATGTTAAGAAACTAATTCCAAGAAAAGGAGGAGCATGAACTAGGTATAGAAAAGGTGAGGAAAAGTGCCATTTTCCCTTGGCTTTTCAGGTCAGGTATACTTGATTGCTCTCTGTAGGCAGCCCCACAGTGATTTGGTATCTTTTAATCTCCCTAATTTTTTTGCTGCTTCTCAGCAGTTATAAAAATTAAGGAGGATTTTATGTGCGATTCTTCCTTGAAAATGCATATATATTCACTTTTAGGTGTTTGTTTCTTTAATTTCTGTTTGTTTTCAGTTACTTTCCAATCAGTTGAGAGCTGGTGTCAGACTCCAGCCCTTGTTGGCTGGTCCAAGGAGCAAAGCCGATGATTTATTAATAACGCAGCTGAGAGTGGGTAAACACTCCTCCTCTGCAGAGGGACAAGACTCTGTACTTTTCACCTCTGCAGTTATGTAAGGTGTCCTTGGCCATCTGTGTATTTAACTTGGCCCTTGCCTTTTCCATTTGTTTACAAAATGATTGGTCATGAAAGTGTGAAATCCCCAACAGGGAAGAGTCCCAGGAAGCCCCAGCTGGACTGCGAGCCCTAGTAAATAGACGGGTGCAGGGTGACCTGGCCAGAGTGAAAACATATTCCTGAGGAACAGCACAAGGACTTCCCAATGACATATCAGTCCTGGTAGAAGTTCAGGGCTGCTGGCCGTCCTGCTTGAGAGCTGGGGGCTGTGGCATGCTGATGTCCAAGGCAGTCACTTGCTTCTGGTGTACATTGGGTCTGCCCTTCTCTGTAGTACACCAGTGGATCCCTTATTATGTCAGGGACTTGCTACGTCATACTGATGACCTTTTCTCACATGGTGAGACTATTCCAAATAACGGGCCTTTTCCAAGTCACATTTAATTCACTGCAACTCTCAAATGAAACCCCTTCTCAAGGCTCCCTTGGCCCGGTGAATTGCTGTTCGAAGCCAACGTAGTCAGTTTTATAGCACTCTACTCCCATTTTCTTTCTGATCCAGTCAACCCGGCTCCTCATTGCCAAGGCATACCTTCTGCTCCTTTTTGATGCCACATAACTGATTTTATGGCTTTTCTTGAGGTGTGTTAAGATTCCTGGCATGCTGCTGAGGGAACCATTGCCAGCGCACTAGCCCATTGCCTGGTCCTTGCTGGGCTGTTCATCCTTTGGGCTTATGGGCATCCCATCAGCAAAGACTTCTCCCCATCACTCACTATTTCTTTCCTAACCTGGGTGTGGTGGAGGATATGTGCTATGGACATTGGAGGATGAAGTCTGTGTGCTGAGCCACAGTGCCTTTCTTTTACAGGCCACTGAGAGAGAAAAATAAGGTGTCTCAGGGCTTGACTGTCAGTTCTGCAGTTACCCTTGCCTACCTTATCACTGCAAAGTGGTGTTTCCAAAGCAAGGGAATTTAATCTCAGTCCTGTTCATATGAGCAAGCTTGCATTTAAGTCAGCGTATGTCTGCTTGAAGGTTTTTATGGGAATTGGAAAGGAGGTGGGGAAAGGGATATGTCAGGAAGTAGTGCTGTGCTGTACCCATCTTCTTGTTTGGTGTTCTGCTGTTCTGCTACACCACTGTAGCCTTTTCTCTTGCCAGCTGCCCTGCAGCCAAACAACTTACCTCTCTTTGCTGGGATTAATTCTGGAATGGCTACTTTTGTCTGCGCTTGAGATACTGAGAAAATTCGAAGAAAATTGCCTCTTATCAAGCTCTTATCTTCTTTTACCGTTCAGTCGAGTTAAATTTAATGGTGGAGTATCTTGTTTACCAGCAAAAATCTGTGTCACCTTGACTTATTGTGTAGTCCAGCCCGCAATTTACACCTCTCCTCTGTCTTCCACAAAAACATTCAATCCTTGAGATGAGCAGGTGTGTTAAAGCTGCCCAGCCATCACTTAACTATGTGTAATGCTCTATCTTGAGACTCGATAAAAGTTTTAGACATTTTTTTCTGTAATGCAGGAATCAGTGAATATGTTGACTTCTGTGGCAGGGCAGAGTTGGAGGGCTTAGATCACTGCTCTGCTTTGGAAACCCATCTTGAGTCCCACGGCAGCCTGCATCCAGTCCTCCCACAGGGGAGCTGTGTTTGTTGGAGCCCTGCACGAGGCAGCTTCCTGCCACCTGAAGACTCTCGCCACCAATGTAATAGAAATCAGACAACTGAGGAATTTTATCTAAATAAGGTTATGCTTCCCTCTGCTTTCTTCTTGTTCATTCTGTTGGATTTTTCCCTTATACTACCTGTTGACTGCCTCTCATTCAATGGAAATTGTCTGTGTGCATTAGAGTGAAGATATATTTCAAGGGTTGTCCACAGTTGCTTGTGATGCACTGCTGATCAATACTGGTAGACAAACTCGAAGCTAAGATAAAAATAACTGGTTGATTTTGAGTGCCAGTGGAGGAGGGAAAATTGGAAAAGAAAAACAAAAGGAGCTACATAACTGGGGAAGAAACAATCTCTATTGCCCTGTTATTCTCAAATTATTTCCTAGGCAGTAAACACAGAAATAAAATAAATTGCTATTAAACTGTTGTCTCTTTCACTGAGTTTTCTTTGTATTTGTTAGAATAATCTCGATGATGTTTGTCAAACAACTTAGACTTTCATAAGTGTTTTTTTCCTTTTGGCATCTGCAATATTTGCCTGACTTCTTTGTCTTCTGAGCAATTTAATATTGAGTACACTTCCCTTGATATTGCAAGGCAAATTATTAAACCATTCTCTATAGCTATGCTCAACATTTGTTTGAAAGAGCATCTTGAGAGACTCAGAGCTCTTAGTGCATTGCAAATGTGCTCTTTAGTAGAACATTTTGTCTTTTTCCATTTAAATAAATATCTCCTATTAAGTCTTTAATGGTAAAACTCTTACATCATTTAGATATTCCATCTTTTTGTAAGGCTTCCATTTTTGTTCAATATTCTTCTATTTCTTCTGTCAGTTACAGGCAGTTCTTGTTCTCTACTTTATGAATAAAATGATCATTTTTATTTTACCAGCTTTTAGTTTCTTAGAAAAAATTGAAGTCATTAAAAGAGTAGCTAATGGGTTTTCTTAGCTTGTTGGAAACTGAATCAAATGAAGTCACCTGAAAATTTTTTTCCTTCTTTCTTTTCTACCTTAAAGTAGGAAAGTGAATCTGCCTTCTACTTTTTCTTGATACGGAAGTGTGTAGGTGCATATAAATATGTATGCATACTCACTAACTTTGGTGGGTGGACTTGCAAGGTGGATTTATAAATACAGAAGTAAGTTCTCAGCAATGTTTTAGAGTTGGTTTTAAGTTGTTTTTTGTTGGTAGCTTTTGTCCCTTTTTTTCCCCAGGAAAACAGATCCAAGAGCTGAACCATTTCAAGTGTAATATAAGAGATGCTTCATTGTTTTGAAATACATTTTTTCCTTTAGGTCTTTGTGTTTGTAAAATGTATGGCAAATAGTAAAATCTGAGGTAGTTGAACTCGCCATCAAAAGCCTAATATTTCTATTAGTAGTCCTTTTCAATTATTTTTCAATTGCACAAATAGTTCAAGTGTGCCCCATTTTCAAGATAAGGGATCTTATTCCAATCTCCATTTCCTTCTATAAAATTATATAAAATTCTGCTTAGGCTAAAAAAACCCCTGTGTTTTCATAAGCATGCATGTTTGCAAGGCAATGTACTCTAGATGTGAAATTATGCAAAATAAAAATAATTGAAATCCTTTTGTATGCCTTAAGGAAGAAATAAAATGCTACGTTACATTTTTTTAAGTCTCTGACCAGTCATTCTTAAGGCTTAACTAAATCCTCTAAGTCCTTGGACATATGCATAACTCTATGAGCGTGTGTAGTCTTACAGATTGTGTAAGGTGGTGCATATTCACAGCAAGTGCAAAGGGAATACTTTAATGGAGCTGTCGTGTCTGTTTTTTTACTTTCTGAGTGAAGTTAGGAAGCAGATTGACCTGCATAGGAAAATTGAACTCATGGATTGTGATGTTAGATGGAAATGCTTTTTAATTCAGTCCAAACTGAAATCTGAGGGTTTTCCATGAGTGTTGAAAGTGCTGGTGATGACTGAACTGTCATGTACTAATATGTAGGGAAATGTATGCATTCAAATCCTGTAGAACAAGAGGAATCATCCCTCTCTGTGTATGACTACAGTGTGTTTTCTTTAGCGTTTTGGGTAGGGTTTTTTCCTTTTTGATATTTCTGAGTTTGAAAAATAGCTTTTGAACTGGGTGTTTTGGGCTGGTAGAGCTAGTGTGGCTATCTATGCATAGGAGCAGAAGCTTAAGTATCTCAAAATACCTGCCCTCCTATTGACTGTGTCTATTTTTAACCTCAGGGAGCACAGGATTATCACAACTGAAAAGTTCCTGGTTTATGCAATATTGAATTTTTTTAATTGATTGGGTGAGGCCACACGTGTTCCCAACTAGAATTTGCTGAGAGGCTGCTGAGGAGGAATCCCAAAGGAGAAAAAACAGTTTTTGCTCTTGACAGAAACTCTTCCAAAGAAGTATTTATGCCTTAGGTACCACCCCAGCTGCTGACATCGCTGTCTTTGAGGCTATTCTTGCCATGTGCTGGCACCACCCCGGACAGTGGCCTGTGCTAGCTCCCACTCTGCTTTGAGTGTGTTTGAACAGTGTGTAATATCTTTAGTGGGCAATGTTTAGCTAAGCAACGTGCCCACAGCTGCAAAGGCATTACTGTTTTAAAATGTATTCTGATCTTTACAGGCATGTGTAAGGCATGCAGAAAATTGCAAAAGTTTTTTCAAGTGGGAGGGATAGGATAGTTGTGGCATCAAGTGATTATTACTTTTTAAAATTTTGTATGTGTCTTTTCTGACTCCAGCAAATGTTTAGATGTTGTAGTGTCTATCTGGAAACCAGAAAATCTTTTTTTCCCCTGTAGAACCAGTTGCTCAGATGCCTTCTAAAACCATTTATGACTTGGAAGTTATATACTTTTCTTCTTTTCCCATTAGACTTCATAATCAATCTTCAGAGTTCATATAATTTCATCTGCATTTTAGGTTTAGCTTGTTTTTGTAAGGAAACAGGTTTTGCATAATGCACCGTCCATATTTTTGCCAACATCATCCTCTCACCCTAATAACTTCTGAACAATGTGGCCAATTTCAAGCAAAGTTGCTAGATGCAGACATCTCGAAGACATATCTCAAAGTTCTTACTGGTTATGCAAAAATCGGTGTCTGGGTAGAAGAGAGATCCAAAGTTTTGTCCTATTAAGGAAAAGGCAGGAGCGGGCACTAAGCCGCTCCCAAGTGTGGTCTGCCAGCAGCGTGCACGTCTTGGCCGGCTCCTCAGGACACACACGAGTTATAATTATCTTGTGAGTTGTTTCCTGGGCTATAGTTAGGAGAAGTGGGAGGGTGCTGTGGGGGAGAAGCCAGGAGGGAGGTGGGGTACGGTAGGAAGCTGGGAGTTTATGAAGAACAGAGTTGAGTAGGGGGAGCTGGAAGCACCCTGGGGAGCGAGGTTTGGAACAAGGGACAGATGCCTGCAAGGCAGCAGGCCTCTGACTTTCTGCTTCTCATTGGATAACTTGTTTTTTAAAAGTGTGTCAGATATTAGGCTCTGCTGTGAGTTGGGGGAGTCATGCTCTGTTATTTCCCACTAATAGTATCAGTAGGTTGTCCGAGATTCCATACCTGAGCAAAATAATTCTGGAAGTTTTAGTTGATTCTTGCCTTAAGAGACAGAAGAAACATTATTTTGCCTTTTTTTTTCTGCTCAAACATCTTACTTTCATGAAAGATAGTTTTAATAAATAAAAGCTAACTCATTATTATACATAAGCAATTCCCAAGCTTGAATTAATTATTGTCATTGTTACTATTAGAGTAAGAGTAAAATACAGAAAGAAGTTGTGAATTTATGAAATATTCAAAGACAGGAAATGGATCCTTAGTGTGTTAACATGCAAAGTTATGGGGTGTTACTTCTACATTCCCCTCATGTTGCTTATTTTAAATTTAAAATTTTAAGCACATATCTAGCTTTTTAATATACTCTAGTCTGTGGGCTGTCTTGTGGCATTGATCTTAGACAAACTACCTATTGTTCTTAATGGGAAAATCCGTTAATTAAAAAAAAAAAAAAAAGGTGTGACATGGCTAGTTAAGGGATGTGTTTTTGAAATGAAACCAGTCCAGTAGCAGCTCCCAAGGCCATTGCCCCTGCAGAAGTGGAGTCTCTATTTGTTGTGCCCTGGTGTTGGGCACTGAAGTCCTTTGAGTTCCCAGCTTCTCTATGCACCCTCTCCCACTGCTTTACTAGAATGAAATCTGTGGGACTGCCTGACACAAGCCACAACATGTTCTAGTCCAGATAATGAGCAGTAGAAAAGTAGTTTTTCTCTTAAAACTTTCCATTACCTGCCTGAAATGTGGTGCTAGGCTTTAGGCTAGAGAGCTGTAGAGGACAAAGGCCAAAGAAAGGTCAGAGTTAGGTACCATCCTTCCAGGATGAGGGGAAGAACAGACTGCTGGGAATGTAATCTGATGTCTGTTCATTGTTTCTGTCCATTGCATATAAGGATTTTTTTTGCATGAACTCCCATGGGAAGTGTACAACTGCTTATGATGTGCTTGGTGATAACCTTCACTTCATGGGTGATGGGATTTTTTAGGGACCCAGTTTCAAACCACTCTGTCTGTGCCTTCCGTTTCAGGACTCTGACTAATATCTGGGAACAGGTTAAAAGTTGTAAGAAGCAATTATTTTTCCCTGCCGCCTGCCTTATCCTGCTGAGTTTGTGCTGTCCTGTGCCAGAGGGACTGAATGTGGAGCAGCTCCTAAACTGGTGTGGTTTTAAGATTAAGCGAGCCTCACTCCAGAAGCTTGATATTGATGCACCTCAAAGTTAAAGTACTTGATTTTGTCTCTGCATTTGTGATGATGTGGCCTTCAAGCATAGTAGCTTTTTACAAAGTGGACTCATAGATGGTCACCCAGTCAACACATTGAATATGCCTACATGCTGTATATAGTTGCCTGTTCTGCTTTTTGGTTGATATGTGCTGTCATGTCAATTGGACTACATATTTGACTTTTTAATCAACAAAAAATTTCAGGGTCAATGTAATTTCTTTTGTTTGAAATGATATTACAAGTCAGAATTTTTGTTTGTGCGGTGATTAGTAGTTGGGAAATTGAGCATTTGGGGAAAAATGAATTAAAAATTCCTTATAGGTGTTTTCCTGCTACCATTGTATGTGCAAAAAGTAAAAAAGCCAGTCTCAGAATTTATTTAATTTTGGTAGTGAGGGTGGATTAATTTACTCACTATTTTCAGTGCTCATTCCACTGCAGTTTATTTTGGGTCATTTAATTTCAACAAGGCTTGATCTGTTTAGAGAGCTTTCTATAGCAGCGTGGCAGGACCACACAGCTCTTTTATAGTACGTACGTTCATTGCTAACCGGGAGCTCAAAAAACTAGTAAACGATGCACAGACATGAATAACTTTAGAGAGGACAGTACATTTTTGTCTGGTTGGACTGTTTTGAAAATTTTCGGAAATAGCCAGTCTTTTGTGCCCTGTAAGTTGCTTTGCAGAGCTTGAAGTGATGGTATACAGTAACTGTGTGCTTTCAGAGGTAAGACTGGAGGTCTGGCTGAAGGCTCTATTCAGTTTTAAGGTACTTCAAAAGCCACTGTGCATGACAGTTGCTCTCAGTCCTTGTTTAAGGAACGTTTTTTGATTCCATAGCTTGATATTTCCATCAGATTTAGTAGTTAGATATGATTTTGCTGTTTTAATTTTTAGATTTGCTGTAGGAGCCATTATTATACAAAATAGGCTAAGGTGAAATAGATCCCAGTTGAAAATGTCTAAATCAGTTGGGCTCATCAGCCAACAAAAAACATATGCTCATGGTCTGTGCTGAATCTGCTCCAGTTTAGCATTATGATGGTAAAGGCCACATTCCCCCCAAATGAAGGACCCAGCTTTCTTTTGTGTCCATCAGATCAGGCCTATTTCTGGTTCTGCTCATGCCAGGTGACAAAGTAATGTTCCTTCTGTGTAATTCGTTAAATCAGGCAGCATTAGTGATTCTCTCAACAGAAGGAAGGCATGATGTCCTGAAAGTGACTGCATCTGTACTAGGAGGTTAAAACAGGTCTGAGACCATTGTTTCTGAATGCTGAGACCATTGCTTTTTCTTAAATTTTTAGCTTTCTTGCATTTTCTGGCTTCTGCTGTTTAGCATACTCCCAGCAGCAGCCAGGGGCAGTTCAGGAAAGGGCTGTTCTCAATAGTTTAATAGTGTAGAAATAGCTGTTTGCATTCCCATAAGCTTCAACACAGGAGAAGCTTCCTGAACATGTCTAACTCACCCCTGAACAGCTAGTTATGACATCCTTGTAGGAAATTAGAGGCAGAATCTGCACTGTTTTGGCGTTGGAGTCAAAAGTATTTTGGGACATTTGAAGCCTGTTGAAAGTTTTGTAGCAGTGTGTGTGTGTACGTGCATACATGGAGTCAATGTATGTCTGTACTGTGTGATATTCCTGAATAGGGATCTGGATGCTTTCTTGACTATAGAAGGATATTCCTGCTTGTCTGCACTTAGTAAAGCCCTAATACTGGCGAATGGGAAGTTCAAAAAGCACTTCTTAAAAACATCTCAATTTGGAAACAACTTGTCCAAGTTGAGTGTATCCAATGCGATTTGACTAATGCTTTAGGCGCTCTAGTTGCAGCTCTTAAAGTTCCGTGTGTGCATGTGAGCCATGTCATCAAGGAGCTTCTGATCTCAGCAGGTCCTGCCCTGCAGCTGCACAACCTCCTGGTGCACCCTGTAATTTCCCTTTCTGGGGGAAAATATATCAGTGTGTCTTACGCCACCCTACCTATGTTTGGGGTCAGCTTGTACATCCGTCTCCTCTAACCCAAGCCACCTCAAGATGACAGCCCACCTATATTTTATTGCCTCTTATTATCTCATAACTGTCTAAAAACTCCTCCTTTCATATTGATTGGAGCTGTCCTTTTGCTGTGTACCTGCAGATTTAGATCCATGCACTGCTTCTAAATTTATGCCATAAAAGTACCACCTTTACTTCTGTTCTTTTATACTTGTACAGGAAATAGTTCAAAATTGTGCTGATGTAATAAAACCAGGAGGCTGGAAGGCAGTGAACTAGGATAAGGGTGAATGTATAAGAGAACACAAGCAAAGAGTGGCAACTTTTGATCTTCACTGCCATGATCACACAATTATTTTTAATATGATGTACTTGAAAGCTGCATTTCTCTTAAAGAAGGTCTCAATTTGTTGTTTATCATGAGATGTCATTTAATAAAAAAACTTTCATGTTACGGTAACACCAGAATCTCTAGCCAGGATGTCATGAGAGGCAGTTCAGGCAGTCTCAACAGTTCTGAGATTATTTATTGTATGGCAGTGATCTGTACTTCATGAAAATGCTGATTCACAGCCTTTCTCTTTTTTTTCCTGTGGCTAATAGCCTTAATGATCAATCAGAGGTGGTGGGCTGAGGCAGAGCTCATGGCCATAAGCTCCTCCCAGCCCTCTACATAGTTCCCAAGAAACACCCTGTGTTTCATAGTTCTTGCTTAGTTTATGATGTAATATTTTGCTCAAAAGTATTAAACTATCATCAAAAGCATCCAGCTGATTAGTGTGGCTCCTTTTCCCAGGGTCGTTGTACAAGGGAGAACTGCAAGTACCTTCATCCACCAACACATTTAAAAACTCAACTGGAAATCAATGGCAGGAACAACTTAATCCAACAAAAAACTGCAGCAGCAATGCTCGCCCAGCAAATGCAGTTCATGTTTCCAGGGACACCACTACAGCCAGTGGTAAGTATATTTCTCTGATGGTCTTAATGGTAAGTAAAGTTGAAAACTCTATTGACCTGCAAAAGTTCTCTAAATACTACTAATAAAAATAGTCCCTGTCTGTTTATGTAAGGAATGGTCAAGATGCTAGTGATATGCTCATTTATACTTGCATTTCAAGATGTAATGGAGTGTTGCTGTAGACTTGATTTATTTTTCTTTTATCCCATAATAATTTGGATTTTTTTTCCTCTCTTTTTCCCCCCCTTGATGCATTTCATGTCATGTTTGCAAGATTTTTATGTATAATCCTTGTGGAGGTAAAAATTTATATAATAACAATAACTTGTTAGTAAGTAATTTGAATAGGACTAACAAAGTTTCTCAGGAGTCTATGGGTTTGAATGGCTTTAAATATTATTTAATCCCATTACCAGGAGCAAAGGTGAATGGGTAGCATTTTCTTACTCAGTTGAAGTGTGAAATGTCCAAGGATAAGACAGAGAGTGGTGCATGCACTTCACAAACTCAGTGTTTTGTCTCAAGGTGATTCATACTGTGCCTGAGACACTTCATGTCCAGGAGGTGCTATAGGACTGGAGACTGGCATGCATGAGCAGCATCTTTGGATCTGCACTAAAGTGATCAGTTGCTCTGGGCAGCCCTTGCAGCTGGGCTTCTCAGTGTAGCAGACTTCCAGCACATGGTTTGGCAAGTAATCTGAATTAAACTTTTCGCACATTGCTGCTAATGATGTTTTTTCAATCTAAGTTCCTAGTGTAAGACATCCCACTGGAGTGGGATCTTTTTTCTCTAACTTGAGGCATTTGGAGTGTTGGAATCAACTTCTGCAGTGAGTTTCCAAGGTCCATTTATAGTTTATCAAAAAGACATAGGCACTCCTAATTACTATTTGCTTGGGTTGTTTGAGACATCCGCATTCGGATTAGATAATTTTGTTTTCAAGGTGCCTTTGTCTTTCCATGGGCTACCACAGAAGTCAAGTGTAGGTATCTCAGAAGGCATCTGCATTTGGTCACAGGAAGCTCACCCCAGATGCCTTTTTCAATAATGCCTTTTTATACTTGAAACATCTACTGTCAGGTGGGATTGGGAATTGAGTGTCAGGACTGAATTTCTGGTACATGTTAATCAAATTGTATCTGGTGTTGTTGGCCTCTTAATGTCTCTTGATATTTCCTGGGGATTTACTGCTTGAGTTTTCACCAAAAAAAGTTTTGATGAAGTAATAGATTACACTGCTTAATACTAAGAAAAATTGAAGTGGCAAAACTATACTTTTTTCCTCTCATCTATTTCATCGTTTGAACTTTACAGTTTCATTGACGTAATGTCTTCTGTACTGATTGCTGTGATAAAAATGCCAGGTCTGTCTCACATAAATTGCCAGATTAAGATGACTCAGCCTTGACCAAATGGATAAAAAGTGAAAGAAAATTTCATAGAAGTCATTTGACGGGTGGATTTATTCTTAAAGTTATATCTGACACAAAGCTGTTATTTATATTTCATTTAATATGTATTGTCTTCAACATAGTTGAACCATTGTTTCATATAAATGTTCATTATTATGCTCTTCAGAATTTAGCTCGTGTCTGACATATAAACTGGGTTGCTTGATATCAAGCAGATTTGATCACTGATTAAAACACAGCATAATACACTTTTAGCTCATAAGGGCAGTTAGATGCCATTTCTGTATAGTAGGTTATCCTGGCTAATCTATATGCTTGGAGCATCTTACTGGTAATAAGTCACATCCATTTATAATTTAGTAGTTGGTTCCAAAGACAAAAAATACAGAGAAAACCAAACACAAACAAAAAAGAAAAAAACTGCCTCCTAGCTCCTGTGTTTTCTCTTGTATATTTTCTACGTACTTTATGTTATGCAGGCCACCTGAATGAGAAGGACACTTCTCCTTTCTTAAAGTGTTTTGAGGTCTTAGTGTTGTGCTGTTGTGTTTCTAGCTGCTGGCTTATTTGAGAACCTAATTTCTGAGAAATCTAATGGGAGATGTGTCCTGTTTTTCTGCATAGTTTTTTCCTCATTTATAATTATAGCTTTGCTCTCTGGGGTACTCAGCTCTGCAGAACTAAGGCACTTTCCAGGTCTGAGCATGGGCTGACCATGGTGATGTTCTGCCTCCACCCCCTGTGGAGCTGGTTGTAACAAACCCACTATTCTGCCCCATCACGGCTGTTTTAGCATCACACAAATGCTCTTTCTTCTGGTCATGACTTCACTGACTCACTGTAAGAAGGAATAAAACAAGATTTTTACAGCCGTGTCATTCCCTCCAATCAAAGTTTTTCATATGATTAACTAATCTAAGCCTGAATAATCCTTTTCTAAATATTGTGTCCAGCTGAGATTATAATATTTATTCTGCTTGCCACTGGTGACAGCTGAGCACACAAACATTTGCGAAGGTGAGTTTTTTCAGTGTGTGAGACACAGTAACATATAATTGCAGGAGGTGGCAAAATACAGTATGCAAACATACTGGAAGTTACATGCCAAAGAGCTCATTATATATACTCTTATTAGAAATATGGCTTTAATACAGTTAATAATGCTTCAGCTATGAAATCTGAATACTTTGAAAAACCGCCTGTTTTCCCAAGGAAAACAGGTTTTGAGAAAAAGCAATAAAGTCTATGTTATTTCTACTTCTGGATGTGTAAATAAGCCTGCAATGTAAGCTGGACCTCCACACAGATTCAGGTTCAAAGTAGGACTTCCTTTGCATCAGCAGACTCTTTTCCAATAGTAGAGTTACACTGGTGGTTCTTCGTGTGCTGCTGGAATGTGCTACGTGATTAAAAGAAGAGAGGATGCTGTGTGTTTTGCTGGCTGTTTAAAGTTTTTTCGTAAGAAAATGAATCAGTGCCAGAAGGAACGGCAAGCAAAAGACAACTAGTAAGCTATCGATTAAGGGGCTTTTTTTTTTATCTTGGTGTGTGTTTTCCTTTTTCAGCCCACATTTCCGGTGGGTCCCACAATAGGAACGAACACGGCTATTAGCTTTGCTCCTTACCTAACGCCAGTAACACCAGGAGTTGGCTTAGTCCCGACCGAGATCCTACCCACGCCGCCTGTCATTGTTCCTGGAAGTCCACCAGTTTCAGTCCCTACTTCAACTGCTACCCAGAAACTCCTCAGGACTGATAAACTGGAGGTACTGTGGACACCACTGTGACTAGAAATACATTCTGTATTAGGCTGTGTGAGAGATCCTGGAGGGTGTAACTGTTGTTTAAGAAGCAAAGCTTAAATTTAGTTGCTACAGATAAAAAACTTGTAACCAGGCAGGATTTCTGCACTAGCAGCCAGTGGTAATTAAATAATGTTATTTTTAAGGTAGTGTTTTTGATTATATTTAATACACAGACATCAACATGAGTTTTCCTTTTTTGTAAAGCTCATCATCTCAAGAAACCTCAGGTATATGTGCTTGTAAAGGCATGCCTTGATGAGATACCTAACAAGCGCATTTTTTATTTCAGTAATAATTCTCCTGTTTTTTCTGCACTGATAATAAGGGAATTTTATAGCTTTACAGAGTGATATTTGGGGAATGGTGTAGCCCTTCAGCCCTGAGCTGCCAATGGAGATGTGGAATATTACCAACCCTGCAGCAGGCTGAAGGGACAAGCTCCTAGCTATGTGCAGAGCCTCCCGACTGTTGCTGGATCACAGCATGACTGGACTCAGTGGAATCTGCGATCTGAGTACACAGGGAGGCCAAATGGCTCTTGCAGAAATGAATGTCCTTTCTCAAAAGTCTAAGCACCGGTGTCTGGAGCATATTTCTTAGGAAAATCAGTGTGTTCGTTCTGCCCATTTTTCAAAATTATTTTAAGTAGGCTCTCAATTTTGTTTGTAGACTCCATAAAAAATACAGTGCATCTGATATGTATTTTCCCTGGGTTTCAGCAAGAGGAACTCCTTCCCTACCAGTCAACCTGCAAGAATACAAGTGTAGTCAGAAAGAGACAAAATATTTTGTGATTCCCAGCTAGTTTTGCAGGAGCAATTACATGAGTAAGTATCCTTCCCAGCTGCTTTCTAAACAGGAAAAAAGGAAAGGCATTTGGGAATGCTTCTGTTGCATGTTAAGTTTATTTAGCCACGTCACCAGAGAGCTACCTGAGGAGCCAAGAACATAAGGGTAAAATAGGTGCACTCCCCTCAAACCCACCAACAGATGAAGGGCTTTTAAATTGAAGTTGCTGTAAAACCTGAACTAACAGGGAAAAGGGGCAGGTCTGTCTTCTGGGGGCATGGGACACTCCTTGCCCTTTCACGTTGCACCGAGCTGTGCCCCTGCAGCGTGCGTTGTTTTGCACATAGGTGTGCAGGGAGTTCCAGCGGGGGAACTGTGCGCGTGGAGAGACTGATTGCCGCTTTGCGCATCCGGCAGACAGCACAATGATTGACACAAACGACAACACCGTAACCGTGTGTATGGATTACATAAAAGGTCGTTGCATGAGGGAGAAATGCAAGTATTTTCACCCTCCTGCACATTTGCAGGCCAAAATCAAAGCGGCGCAACACCAAGCCAACCAGGCTGCAGTGGCAGCCCAGGCAGCTGCGGCAGCTGCGACTGTGATGGTAAGTGCTGGCATGTCTGGCTGCCTTTTTTTGATGCCTATTTGCTTCAATTTAATGCTGTTTGCTTATACTTTCTTTTCTCTTTTGCCTCTTTTTTATTATTTTTCTTTTTTTTTTTTGGTGAAAGATAAGAATTTATGAAATTATTACTATTGCTTGATGGGAGGAAGCACTTTATTTTTTTTATGCCTTTATTTTAATGCTGTATTTCTATTCAAGACAGTGAAGCAAATGACACTCTATACCACTTCTGTTCTCTGCCTTAATTATATGTAAATTTGCCCCTAGTATTTCCAAACAGATACAAAACTGATAAGCTTCAGTGTTCCCAGGAAAACAGGGACACATATGCTGTTTTAGCTCTTGATGGCAGATATACATGTGGAAATTGGGAAGAAAAGCAAAAAGGGAGCATTTGCTTCAGAGATCAGTAGTAGAACAGAAACCTGCTTTGAGATTCAGCACAGTCCACCTTAGAAATGAGACAACCAGCCAGCCACCTTGGTCTTACTGTACTGGTTGTGTAGAAAAAACAGGACACTCATCCGATCTAACATTAGTGCCTGCCTGAGGATAAGAAAGAACTGCCCTCTGTAGATCTACAACTATCCCCAATGACTAAAAAGTGTTGCCTGTATCTTTTTGAACTTTGGTTAGATGCATTTCACACCTAGAGACTTCTTGCCTTTCCTGCTATTATGGGCCAGTTACTTGAATAATGAGGTTTTAAAGTAGTAAACTATAATGGAAATCATTAGGAAAGAAACATTGTCAGAAGAAAAGAGAGTGGGGGCTTTTATTTTCAGATATTTTAACCTCTTACTTTAAACTGTTCAGACAAGACAGCCCACCCCTTCACCAGGATTGGATTCCTCTTACAGCTGCTACCAGAAAAGTTGGTGAATTTACAGTGGTATTGATAAAGTTAAATAAATTGAACATGCAGGATATGACTTGAGAGACAAAGCTGCTGGCAGCAAATCAAAGAATTCTTGTCCTCATTGCTGGCAGTGGACGAATAATTAAGCAGATGTGGTTTGTGGACTTGTGGGCAGTGCATACAATAGTTATAGACAATACAGTTATTCTCTGGTTAAAAAGCCTACAAGAAACACAATACAGTACAGTACATAACTACCCCAAGCTATTGTATTTAACAAATTAGAAAAGACCAGACTTTTTTTGAGGGAAGTTATGCAAGAAAGTAAACCACCAAACAGAAGAATATTTCTTAAGTTTTAATATTCTTTCTCTCATAGTATCCACAGCCTTTGTTTCAAATTGGATGATTTTTAGTTAAAGTTTCCTGTGCTTGCAGAAATTGAAGACCATCTGGAAATTAAAGCAGAGAAGATCGGATTTTTATTCTGATTAGCTTCTGTTGTGCAGTATTTATTATTCATTTAGAGAATGTAATATTTCCAGGCACTAAACTAAATAAGAAAGGAGAGAGATGAGGGGTTTAATTTTTTTTGCACTTTGGTAATGGTTGCAGATATATATCCCGTGGTTTTAAATAAGGCTTAATTAGAGTTGCATTAGCCTCAAAGCAAGATGAAGCAGAAACACAGAATTGAAATGTTAGCAGTCTAATGTCACAGGAGAAGGCAACAGGGACCTGTAATTCAGGGTAACATTTTGCAGAAAAATAGTAAAAAATATTCCAGACCATTTCCCCTGCTTAAGCAGGGGAGCTAGAGGAGATTGCCCAGGATGTGGCTGTTTGGTTTACTGAAGTCTCTAAGGATGGAAACTCCATAACTTGAAAACCTGCTGCATACTTCCAGTAAAAAGACACGTTTTGGTTGGTTGGTTTTTTATCTTACAGTTAAAAGGAATTTCTTTCATATAATTTTGTTTCCATTGCCTCTTCTCCTGTCTCTGGGCACCAGTGGCTCCATCTTTACCCCTGAAATCAGGTATTTGCATACACTGGTGAGATTCCCCTGTATCTTCTGCAGGCTGAATCCAGTCCCTTGATCATCTTTCTTGATCATCACCTGTATCTTTCTTGTACTGGGGTGCCCAGACCTGGACAGAGGGCTCCATATGTGGCCTCACCAGGGATGAGTAGAGGGGAAGAATCCCCTCCCTCCAGCTGTTGGTGATACTCTTCCCAGTGCAGCCTGGCCTGCCATCAGCTGCCTTTGCTCACGAGGGCGCATTGCTGGCTTGGTGTCCACCATGATCTTTAGGGTCTTTTCTGCCAAGTCTTTGTGGCCTCCAGCATGTACTGGTGCTTCATGATGTTCCTTCC
The DNA here is from genome assembly GCA_013397315.1 of Donacobius atricapilla. Taxonomy (NCBI): domain Eukaryota; kingdom Metazoa; phylum Chordata; class Aves; order Passeriformes; family Mimidae; genus Donacobius; species Donacobius atricapilla. The sequence continues at coordinate 1,041,132 of WBMY01012864.1, forward strand.
CAGGTGCAAGTCTTGATTATACTCTTCGTTGGACTTAGTGAAGTTCCTCTGTGCCCATTTCTCCAGACTTTCTAGGCCCTTGGAGCAGTAGCACGTCTATCTTTATCTTGTGTATCAACCACTCCTCCAAGTTTCACACCACTGGTGATTGGCCTCCAGCTGGGCTGTGTGTTGCTGGTCGCATCCCTTTGAGCCTGACATATGAGACAATTGTTAGTCCACCTCCTTGTTTCCCATTTAGCCCATGATAAATAAATTTTTCTGTGAGGATGAAATGAGTGTTGAAATCCTTTCTGAAATCAAGAGGAACAACATCCATTGCTCTCCCTTCACCAGCCTGCCAGTCTCATCATAGAATGATGTCAGGCTGGTTAAGCACAATTTCCCTGTCATAAATCTATGCTGACTGCCTCCTATCATTGTCTTGGCTTTCATGTGTTTGCAGATGGTTTTCAGGAGGTTTGCTCAATTGCTTTCCCAGGGACTGAAGTGAGGCTGACCAACCTGTCAGTCCTCAGACCTCCCTGCATGCCCTTTTTGAAGATAGGAGTGTCATTTACTTTCTTTCAGTCTTTGGGAAATTCCCCCAGTCACAGGGATCTTTCAAAGATAATTAAGATTAACCTTGCAGTGACATTGGTCAGCTCCCTCAGAACCCAGGGTGCATTCTGTTAGTTCCTATGGGTTTGTGTACATACAGCTTGTTCAAATGTTAACCAAGCCTGATCATCCTTCTCTAAGGGAAAGTCTTTTTCACTTCAGACTTTCCCACTGATCTCCCAGTGGCTTGAAAGCCAGTCTTGCTAATAAAGACTGAGATGGAAAGGATTTTCAGAATCTCGGCTTTCTCCATGCCCTATGTCACCAGGTTGCCTGCCCCATTCAACAGTGGAAACCCATTTTCTGTAGTCTTCCTTTTGTTGCTGAGAAGCCCTTCTGGTTGTCTTTCACATCCCTTGCCAGATTCAACTCCAGGTGATCTTCGACTCTCCTAACATATCCCTGCATGTTCAGGCTGTGTCCCTGTTCCTCCTGAGCCATCTGTCCTTGCTCCCATCTCTTGTGGGCTTTCCTTCTTTTGTTTGAGTTTGGCAAGGAGCTCCTTGCACATGCATGGAGGTCACTGCTGTGTGGATCTTGTTTGTATTTCAGGAGACATTATAGCGTACCAATGTGCCGTATGGCAGGCAAATAGTGTGCCTTGGATGTTTGATCATTTTTAATATTATCTTTATTTTCTTTTCATATCCTCTTCATCCTGTACTATTGATTCATTGATTGTTAGTTGTGTAGAACAAATATTGAGAAGAAGATAATTTGATGGGAAAAAAGAGGCAACGGAGGTTTTACTATCAGGGATAATATAAATAAAATAAAATATTAATGTAGGAGAGCAAAATTAGCAGTTTTAAAGCCTGAAAAGAATGGGAGACTATGTGGAAGCAAGGCTGATGAGTATGTTTAGGAACAGATCAAGCCTTTGGGTTGGGAAGACTGAGACTGAACTTGCTGGGGAATATGAGGGGAAAGCCAGAAGAAAGCTTCTGAGTAGGGAGATGATGTTAAAGAAGAGCATGGAGAAAAATTGGAGAAAGGCAATAATAAACAGAAAGATAATAAGTTAACAAGTGAGATTAGATAAGATGTGTATTTGGATAATAAAGGTAATTAACTGAAACACTTTACTCTTAGTGACATTGATTTGAACTTGTGAACTTCATAATCACATAATGCTGAATTCAGTTGTACTGCATCACCTCGATGTAGACTTCCCTCTGTGGTGGAGGCAGAGTGGCTCTGAGGCTGTGCCCCAGGCAGTGGCATGATGTTCTCTGCAGTGATACCTGCACGGTGCCCTGCTTAGACAGAAGTCTGTCCAGATCCCCACTTCAGACTAGGTGTTTCTTGCTGTGTCTGGGTCTTGGTCCCAGAAAGATGAGCAGATCCTGTAGATCAGGGTATGTAATCCAGAAAAGTGCTGAAGAAGAGATGAGGAGGGTGTTGAGAAGGCTCATGCAAAGAGACAGGAACAAGGAATAAGTAAAATGAGGACTGTCCTGCAGAATACCCTGTTGGCACCTGATAAACTTATGACCACAAAGTGTTTGCAGGCATTTTGTACTTTCTCCTCTTCCCCCACCTCAACTTCTGTTCCCCATTTCCACATACTGATTTCAATGTAGACATAATCTGCATATTCTAAAAAGAGCTAAATATCAGCCTGTGTTTAAAAAACAAAAGTAAAAATTTTGATTTCTTTCCTTTCTAAAAAATTATAAGAATTATTTACACCACAAAACTTGAAAATAATATTTTATATGAGAAAGTTTTTTACAGAATGCTGTCATATCAGCCATAAGTTTGAATTTACTGTGAAGGAACACATAAATGTATATGCCTATTTACTATGCCTAAATAGTTTCTTTTGAAAAATTAATAATGCTGGACTAGTATCATAACTCATATGTTAACGTTGGCTTATGAACTGGGAGCCCAATTTTACTCCCTCCTGCTGAAGCTAGTACTGAAGGTTATAGCAAAATTTAGAAAGTATGTTTTCAATTCTGAAAGATCTTTTTTCCTCTCAGTGTAATGTGGTAAGTTACAAGATTAAAAAAATCTACAAAAATGACCCAGCTGTAGGAGAAAATAAAAGGAATTAATGATAAGTTAGTGTAAGTGAACATACTAGTACTCTGTTTTGTATTGGCAAAGGAGAAGCTCTCTCATTTTGACTATTGAATGATTCACTTTTCTAAATTAAAAGACACTCACCTTGTAAGCATTGATATTAATAGCATTTGTAATGTATTACAACTTTCACTAGTGTTTTGTATTTGGGAATGTAGCCTCCCAAATGAATTTTCCGTCTTCAAAATGTGACCAAACTAACTTATCAGGAATTCCAATAGGTGTACCCTTAAAACTTTCTGCATCTCTGTGAAGTGTTTATATGATGCTTAATAGTGTCTGCAAGCTGCTGTTTTACTCAACTTTCCTGAATTTCAAACATCTGTATTTTACTCTCTTATATGCTTTTAACTAAGGTATAGTAGATGCATTTTTGCTTCGGTACTAATTCAAAATGTAATATTCATTTCTTTAGAAGACATTTTTGTTGTTGTGCATGCCTAGTGTTTTGTATGTTGTATATTGCATTCAGAATATTTTTTTCCTTCTCACCTATCCACAAATGCAATGCCGTTCCCATGATGCACCTCTGCTTGCTGTTTACCTGTATGTTAATTCGCTTGACTCCCATTGGCCCACTGCCATCATGTGCTCGCTGCCTGTTATTAAAAGACTCAGTCGACTGCCAAAGCAATGAAGCGACCTCTCGAAGCAACTGTAGACCTGGTACTTTGACCTTTCACCTTTTGCTTTGCATGTAGCTTTTTTTTTTCTTTTAAATTTTATTATATTTTTTTTTTCCTTCAGAGAAGCAACTAATGAAATTTGTATCACTTTACTTTTCAAACATCAACTGGAAATGATTTCACGTACTCGTTAATTTACTGGAAGCTCTGTTTATCCATCTCATTCTCATATGTAATAGACTGCAGACGATTTAGTTTGGTTCCTAACACAGTTTCATCTTTTTTAAATCTCTCATGAAAAGTTGAATTGAGATAAAACTGCTTTTGTAATTGAAAATGCATAACATAATCCATTAATCTGTGTAATAATAGGAAATGATATTTAAATTTAAAAATAAAAGAAAATACTTGGCAATGAAACACAAGTGGTTTTTTCTCCCTGTAATATTTGAAAACCTACTTAAAGGCAATGCCATTTTTGTTGCTTTAAAGCAAACGTTTCTTTTCAGTAGTTGTGCTGCTACAGTTCTAGGTTAATAGTACCATGCTTTTGCTACCAATAACAAAATTTCACTCATTTTACATTGCTGTGCTTTGAGTTAATATGCATGGCGAGGCATCTTTAGCTGCTTTAAAAAATACTAAGTTTTTGTATTTATGTATCTGTTACAGACAACGCCTTACAAATGGCGCCATTTTAACTAACTTTCTTATTTACAGGCCTTTCCTCCTGGTGTTCTTCACCCTTTACCAAAGAGACAAGCACTTGAAAAAAGCAATGGTGCCAGTGCCGTTTTCAATCCCAGTGTCTTGCACTATCAACAGGCTCTTGCCAATGCTCAGTTGCAGCAACATGCGGCGTTTATCCCAACAGGTATGTTATATCCACATTGAACTGGTTTTGTGTCTCTGAGGTAGCCTCTGTGTCAGGCAGTTGCGCTTAACAGAAGGTTTTATTATGCTCCCTGCCCCACTTGAGGTGAAGTCTGCACACATGATTGCACATTATTTTAATTCCTCTTGCAAAGGACAAGAATTCAGGCAGAAATTTCAACATACTGTTAAGTTGCTTTTTTGCACATCATAGCCTTGCTCATCATTCTCCAGAGTTCACCCCTTTTTGCCTACCGTTAATTGGCTGGATTTTGACTTGTATATGTTTCCACTACAAAAATGCTGGGAAAAGCACTGCACTTCAGAGATGCTATGGCATCCTACTGCTTCCTCAGCTGCTGTCTTGCAGCTGTGGGGATTTCCCCAGCCCTACATGAGCACCCTGAGGAAAGGAACACCAGCCATAAACTTCCAGTCAATGCCTGCATGGAAGCACTGGAAAAACACATTGCTCCCCACAGCTACACTAAAGGGCTTTCAGGAATCAGATGCATTTTCGTGGGTTTTGAGCACCACCAGAACTTTCCCTAGCATTTGTGGCTTATAGCTGGGGTTATAATTTTTCATAGGGATGATCTGAAGATGCATGAATGTAATTTACACTTCAGTGCTCAGAGCTCTGTGAAAATCAGTGCATTCAGAGATGGCTTGACCTGCACCCTGGGTGGTGGCAGGGCTTCTCTTTAACACTGCGAGATAAGGGATGAGCTGGGTGCTCATGTAAGCAGTAACAACACAACCCTCTAAATTGTGTCAGTCACCTCCACTCCAGCTTCCCAAAGGAGAATATCCCTCCGAAGGAATTCTGTGATTTCATTCGTAATTAATAAATTACGCATTTTAGTGTCAGGGTGTTCTCGAGTGTAAACTTCAGAATAGTTTAAAACTACGTGTTTGCAAATGTGCTTGACATTTCAGCAATGTTATTTTAGTTTATAGAAATAACGTCGGTTAAACAAGGAATGAAAGGCAACACATGATGATTTCCCAATCTATCAGCATCCCCATATGTTTTTAAAGATAAAAAACAAACACAGATGGCTTTGACTTCATGGAATTTTTCTATAAGGCCTCAGTAACAACCTTGGATCCTGCCCCCGTATTTGTAATAGTAAGTAATAGCCTAGCCTTATTTTTAGCACATTGGTGCACCAGAATATCTGTGGCAGAAAACACATTGACATTTATGGGAGTGTTTGAAAAAAAAAAAAAATGGTGACACCGCCTATTTGGACGTGAATGGAAGACTGCCCTGTGCTTACAGAACATACAGAAATTTCCACTAATTTATTTTACATTGAAACGGAAAATTTGTAGCATGATAGGTATTTTTCCTTCTTAAGCACTCCCTTTCAGGGCTTATTGCTCTTATTTGCAATTGACAAGGACTTCAAATCAACCACGGAAAATACAGTGGTTTAAACCTTTTTCAGTGAAAAAGCATTTGGATATTTTCCAGACTTTTGTAATGTTCATGCTTCCTTAAGTACCTCACTTTTTGTACTTTTTATTGTCCATCCCTCTTTCCAACTAATTGTAATTCTAGTTTTAGCTGACAAATTTCTGGTGGTAGGAAGGGTGTATCTTGGAACCAAACCTTAAGGACCAGGTTGTTGTCAAGCCCCAAAATAAGTGCATGAAAAAAAAAAGAAGAAACAGAGGTTTAAAATAGCAGATGGAGCCGAAGCCCCTGAATAGAAAAGCTTTCTTACAGTGATGAACCTCCTGCTCTTTTCAAACACCATCAGTTCCAAGGAAGCATATTGAAGAGAGGAGTAGGATATGAGGGGAGTTTAGGAAAGGGGAGCACCCTCCATAAGAATGGGTGTCATGAGTTTTCCATTAAGATGATACATCTGAAATTCCCACATTTCCTGGGAAGGTTGGATTTGGTGGGTGTAAGGACTGTCATGCAACCCACATCTGAGGAGCAATGCATGACATTATCTATTGGATTTTAAATGATTATGTGATATTTTCTAAACTGGTATAATTTTCAAATGTGTTCCTTGTGTGTGTGTGCGTGTGTGTTAAACTTTAAGACAAGTTTTGCTGCTGGAATATATATAAAACTTAATTGTTTTATATAACTTCTCTGCTTTCTTAACCACTGGCTCCCCTAATAAAAAGTGTGGGGCTTGACTTAGCATGGCTTACCTCTGAAGGTCTGCACTTTGTTTGTTTTACATCAGTTTGATTGCTTTGTCACCTTCTCCTTATTGTTTGGTGAACGATCTTTAAAACAGCAGATCTCTTCTCTCTTCCCATTGCTGTTTGTTAGTGTTTCTATAGCCTCTAGAGGAGGAACTTTGTGTGTTCTCTGGGGATTGTTCTTGGGTAAGGTCATTCATAGTCATGCAACTCTTGCGACGGTCCGATATGGGGCTGCAGTAGTAATTCAGCAGGAATACAATAAGCATATTTGACTTTGTGTCAAATATGCACGTACCTGGCACTAGTCTCCTTACCTGCTTGCCTTCACCAGCTTGCTGTATGCACAGTACTGGAAATAGGCTGATCTCTTTCTTTCATTTGGCCTTTCCAGAAAGGTTAAAGGTGGGCTAGGCACCAAAGGTAAACTGCATGGCAGGTGAGCCATCATCCCACAGCATCTCTGAGGTGCGCTGGAAGCCTTCTGCTGGAATGTTACACACTTTGAGGTGTTTAGCTTAGGACTTGTCAAAGGACTGTTTTCTTTGTATTAAGAATGGGTAGATTAACATCAAACACAAATTTGGCAAAGCCCCTGCAGTAGAATATTCTCTTAATTCCACTTCCTTTTCCCACCACATATCAAAAAATTGTTGAATGTTGATCTGCACAACATTGAGCTGTCTGAATTGTGCGGTGAATTCTAAAAGTCCCAAATACTGTGATCTTTAACCAAAGATGGTTTATAAACAAAAACCTGTTGCTATAAAAGCACTAAGTGAAAGGATAGCACTAATAAGTAAAAAAGTTTATGAAGTTTCTTGAATGTGTGCAGAAACGTGCCAAAACCCACACAGTATATACAGGAGTTTAGTAAGAACACAATCATGTTTTTGTCTTTAAGCAAAACTGTGAATGACCTTACAGTTTCATTTAACTAACTTACTTCTCTGTGGTTTTGCTTGAATCTCACTTTGAATGTTAACTCTAAACAGCTAACCTGTTTCTTCCCTTTATCCACTTTTTTCACCTATCATTGCATGACACGCAGGGTCAGTTTTGTGCATGACACCCGCTACCAGTATTGGTAGGTTCCAAATTTCTTTATTGATCTCTTTTTTTTTATACTGTATATGATGTATATTCACTTGTTTCAAAAGTCCTAGGTGAGATTTAGCCACTGACTAGAATTAAAGGTTTGCTTGTCCTTCTGGTTGACTTTGCAGAGTGTTTAGATTTGTAGATGAAAGCTGCAGTTTAGACATGATATCACCTGCTATAACAACTACACTGCAAAAGCATAATACCATGAATTCCAGTCTGCTTTTCAGTTTTCAAAGTTTTATTTCTCTTTATATTTTATATTGTCTAGTACTATAAAATCATAAAATACTGGAAAAAGCCAGCAAATTTCATCAATGTTTTAAAGTTTCATAGTGGTGTGCCTATTTCTCCTTTGCTGTGTGTTAGAAAGTTTTATCAGCGTTTCCCAGACATGCCGACTTTGATCCCCAGAGGTTCTGTTGAAACTTGTGATCTGAATCTCACTCCTTCTTTAAATATATTTGCAGCTTGAAATTAACATTTTGGGCATACAAAGTGGAAGTTCAGTGCAACAGCCTCTGAGACAAAAAAGTAATCTTTCTTCTATTGCCCTATCCCAGTGATTTTAGTTTTGGGTTTTGGGCCTACTCACATAAACAGTTAAAATGTCAAGCCTTTAAAACATCAAATTAATAATTCCCCCATAAAGATGCTGATTAAAATTCATTCTTAAAATGAGCAAAAGCAGTGTCTTTCACAAAATCCATCTTGCTTTTTTAGATCAAGCAAAGTAGTATATATATCAGGATAATTATTATCATCCCTCTCCTGATTTTTTCCTCAAGCAGATGGTAATTTAACTCTGATAAAGTCGAACAGTTATGCAGTGCTAGTAGGAAAAAAATGCATAAATTGAATTATGAAGGAAGACAGTGAGTATCTAGCTTATTTCAAAATGAAGATACACGCAAATGATTCATTTTTAATTGTGTTTAAAAATTAAGATGAACATTTGGCAGTTTTCTTCCCAGTATAAACCACTGGGGTTTTTTTAGTAGGATTTTAATTTGAAGTGCTTTATAGCAGTACTGGGGGAAAACAAATTACGCATGTAACAATCCGCAGGTAACGGGCTATTTTGGTAAAGGCCTCATTTGCACAAGTAATCTTCTTCTTAGAGACAACACTTGCATTTTCAGTGGTCCTTACTCTTTCTTTCTGGGAATCGCCGATTGTGTTGACAACTTTCCTTTAATTGTACTTGTAATAAGCTATTTTCCCTTTTTTTTATTTCTCCGCCACGCTTTCCCGCTTTGCACTGTGATTGCATGCCATCTGCCGGTTTAACCCATGACGATGGCTTGCCGCTCTTGATATTCACCATGCCAAAAATACCACTTCTCTTACCATAATGCTGCACCCTCCTGTTCATTGCTTCCATGGTTCCCCTCCTGAAAGTACCCATGATGCACAACGCTACGGCCGCCACTGTCTCTGCAGCAACAACTCCTGCAACAAGTGTTCCCTTCGCCGCAACAGCCACAGCAAATCAGGTTTGCTCCTTTTAAAGCTTTCTTTCACAAGATCCTGAACTCTAAATGAGTGCTGAGATTTTTATTTTAATTTTTTTTAACAAAAAAAATTCTCACAGAGAATTTTTTTTTTATTTCTGTGTTTACCCCATCAAATTTTACTTTTGTTTTTAAGTCGTTTATAGCAAGTGTTTGTGGGACAGGTTGCACTTATTTAGAGTTAACATTTGTTGCAAATAATGATGTAGCTGTGTTTTGTGTTGCGATGTTTGTACCTAATTATTGTGTAATTAACCCAGCTGGAGTTAGAATCGCCGTAGTACTGGACTACTTACAAAAGTCTATTATTAACTCCTAAGTTCAAAAGGAAGATCATCACAGGTTTCAAATATTCAGGTGTGTTAATGTAGCCTTCTCCATGCGGCGTGGAAATGACTAATTTGTAAGCATGGAAGCTGTCAAAAATCACAAGCAGGACAAGGCAACTGGAAAAAAGAATTGAATGTTTTCTGTAAATACTAGTGATCAAAACAGCAATCAAGATATTTATGACTATGCCTGCTTTTTATTTTAAAGTGTATTTTTTTTAACCTGGGAATTATATTTCCCTGAGGAAGAACATTGATAGAAAGAATCCCAAGGGTTATTGTCTGAGGCAGGCTAGGAAAGATGATACCTTCTCCTCTTCTTCTGCAGTTCATGTTAATGGCAGTTTTCATTTTGGTTGGGTTTTCAATCCTCCTGTAGGACCTAATTCCCAGGGAAGTCATATCTATTGCAGCATGGAGTGAATAGCTTTGACTCCTGTGTTGAGGCAATTCCCACCCTGATGTGCCAGGAGAGGAGTTTGCACACCAGTTGGGTCATTCTGGCTTTTCTATTGCTTAGGACCATGCTCAGGCACTTCCACCTGAGATGTTTCCCCTCGGGTCCTGAGAGGTCAGATGGAAAAGGAAACAAACAGATTTCCTTACCAGAAGAAAGCAAAAGGCTATGTCCCCATCATCATTCCTTGTATTGTCTCTGGACAGAGTGACAAGCTGTTGCAGACCCAGTAGAAATCCTGTCCTGTTGGTTCCTTCCCCTCCACTTGCCAAGGACGTAGAGAGAAATCAGTGAAAATGTTTTGCTTAATAATGTTATGCTAACAGGTTTATTTTTTTTACTGGCATTCCCAAAACTATTTAAGTATCCCATGGAAAAATAGAAGTTGCTGCAAGAGTTTATTTTTATTAATTTAGGAAAAATATACTACCTCTGAAATACATCCTACTTTCTTAAAGAAACACAAACCAATCCATTTTCTTTTTTTTTTAAGGTTTTTTTTGCCAACATTGTGATGTTTTTGCCTCTAGCATTTTCATCAGAAGAGGGTTGTTGTTTTGTGCTTACTTTTTTTAGAGCTAGCTTGTAAAAAATGCTTGGGATAAGGATGAAAGTGCAGCAGGCAAATGGTCCTTCCCAGAACTGTCTACAGCAGAAAATCGTTTGGTGGTATCCAGTGTAGTTTCATGATCTCGAAGTGGTGACAGAGGGACTTGAAGATGCTAAGGGACTAAGAGAAAATAGGATGGCTTGGGGAAGGGGTTCAGCCAGGGACCATCTCCAGCAGAAGAATGCAGCTGGGGCAGCTCCACCACCTGCACTCCTGAGTGCCAGAGTGGCTCACTGTGGCTGAAGGAAAAATAAATACATGGATGCCTACAAAAGGACCAGTAAGCAGAATTTTTTTTTTTTTTTAGTTAATGGGAGCACTTTCACACAATTAAATAGTGCCACTGAGAAGATAGAGGTGTGCCTTAATGCTCTTTCTCATTTAGCAGCATGGCAGGCAGAGCCCCTTCTTTCCCAGTACAGATTTTGTTTGCATTGGAGGGTTATAGCATTTCAAATTGAACAGGAGTTGTAGAAAGTGTCTGTATTTATCTAGTTGCATATATTTGTGTGTGTGTGTATACATACAATTGCATGCTGAAATTAATGGATGGTTCAACAGGAGGATGGGTTTTCACTTGTTTAACTTCAGCCATTTGTAAGTTTGGCATCTAGTTCATCTGCTTTCCTGGAAGTTCATGTTAGGGCAGGGTGAATTGCCCTGGAGGGTCCTGCTTCTGTCCCTTGCCTGTGGAATGCGTGTAGGTGTGTTACCAAAGCTCTGCACCACTGCATGTGGAAGAGATGAGTCCCACCTCAGGAGCCCGTTGGCTTCTGTAGCATGTGCCATCACAGTCCTGTTTTTTCCTTACTCCTGTCTTTATTTTAGACATTCTAAGTCTTTAAAAGCTACTGTAAAAAACCCATGTATTTCAAAGTAGGGAAAGTAGTAGTAGTACCTTCTTTATAAGAGACAAAACTCCACGTTTTCTATTTACAACATCCTAAGATTGGAGACAAATCTACAATGCTAGGAAAGCCCCGCAGTAACACTGCCCCACAGTGGCACAAATTCTCAGTATTTCTTTAGCCCAAAAAACCCAGCAGGAGCAGGTTATTAACTTGGTAATTACCATGACTATTTTCATGGTCATAGCATTCTTTGTGTCCCCTTGTATGGGTTTAAACTCTCTTGAGTATTTCAGAAAATGACTTTTTATTCCAACAAGATAAAATTTCCTTTTCTAGTCTGGGCCACACTGCTTTATGTATCTGTGAGGTACAGTTTCCTCTTTCCAGTGTCTCTACCATACTTTTTTTTACAACCTGCAGCCTTTAGCTTGTCCCATTTCACCTCCCACAGCTTCTCCTCACAATTCCAGGCATGAAAACAAAGTTGTAGCAAGGCTTAATAGTTTATCTTAATATCACTTGGTTTAGTATTCTGACCTGGGGAAAGATTGCTGGTCTTCCTGGGATTCAGTGTGATGATCCCAGTACCTTTGAAGCACAAGTAGAAGGGAAAAGTCAACATCCCGAAAGTTATGGTGTCCCAGCTGATGGCTAATAAACCATAATGACTCCATTGGGGCCAGTAAATAATTCAGTATGCGCTGTCAGCTTGTATTTTGAAAAAATCACTATGTCTCATGTCTTCTCTATATCCTTTCTTTCAGAAAATAACACAAGTGAGAGCTCAGAATACACCTGCGTTGGCACACACTGTCAATCATGCTTGGCCAACAACTCTGGGCATTGTGAGTTCAGTGTATGGCACAAGGCACATGAGAAGTTTGTGTACAGTTAAAGGCTGTACAGTGTACATCTGTGCAGGGTGACACCAGTTAATATATGGAAAATTTGGCTTCTCTTGCTTTTCCTGCCTTACAAAGGTTAGGTTTTTAAAATAATTTTCTTGCAGTGTACTTCAGAGGAGAAGAGAATTGCTTTGGCTTGGTGCAATGTCAACAGGATGCAGCAAAAGTTTTACAAACTGTGATTAAAATCTTGCTGTGATGACATCAGAGCTGGTGATGTTGCTGTTCACTCAAAGAAGTGCCCCACGTACTGTAGCTGCCAGGCGGTAGTGAGAGGAAATGAAGGGGAGGGAATTTCAGCTTTCCAGTGAAAGACAGCTGGAAAGGTACATGTCCAGGAGCATGACTGGTCAGAGGTAAAAGACCCTTCCCCTTTTCCTTCTTCCGCCCTTCACAATTGCTCCAGCCATTCCTGCCAGGATGTGGCTTGAAGCCTCAGGTGCTTAACCTCACTCCAGCAGTAGGTACTTGATGAACTTGCAGTTCAGTTGTGTGGGAATGCTCACAGTGTTTTCTTGGAACAAAGTTTGAAGTCGTGTGAAATGATGGTGAGAAGCAGCGTTAGAACAGGAATACAGTGGGTTTGGTCCTAGCTCCCTCTAGTGCATGCATGTGCACAGAGGTACGTAAAATGTCTTGCTTAAAATATTAATACAGTCTTTGTCTGTAAATATATACTTCAGAGATCATTATAAAGCTTTTATTATTCCTTCAGCTAGTGGACTAGCAATACCCAAGCAAGCAAGGAAACTGTTACCTGCTGAGCTTCACTCACAGGTAGAATCACAGAATCGTTTAGGTTGGAAAAAACCTCTAAGATCATGGAGTCAACTGTTAACATGGCATTGGCAAGTTCACCACTAAACCATGCCCCTAAGTGCAGCAACTACACAACTTTGATATACCTCCAAGGATTGTGACTGCTTTGGGCACTGTTCCAGTGCTTGATAACCCTTTCCATGGAGAAATGTTTCCTAGTAGTCAATCTAAACCTTCCCTGGTGCAACCTGAGGCCATTTTCTCTCATACAAGCACTTGTTACTTGGGAGAAGAGACCATTCCCCACCTTGGTACTACCTCCTTTCAGGTGGTTGTAGAGGGAAAGATGAATATTTACTGCCTGTTTTTCTAGACTAAGAATGTACAGTGCTGTACTTTTAGGTTGATAGAAAAGTCACAGATCTTAAGGAAAATTATTTTCGCAATTTGTTTCTCTTCTTGTTTTGCTGTTCGCTTTGTGAGAAAATACAGGATTAGAAACTTGTGTAAAGATTATATAGAGCCTGCTTGAAGGTGATGATGTTCGTGTTAATGGAAATGCAGAAAAATGTGACTTCCTCCACCCTGCACACCAAAGATAATTTAACAGAGGATAGTTTATCCTGACATTATTTGAGAGAGATGTTACTCTGACTTTTGGGGCTGAAGTTCAATTTTAAATAATGGCAAGCACCTCCTTGTGGGCAATTAAATTTCTAAATTAGAAAGCCTCACCACTGTTCCATTTCTGTATATATATCTTGGTGAGTCCTATAAGGATTAGAAGGTTAGAACGCAGCCTAAAGTTAAGACACTTAAGTGTTGGTGTCTAAGTATGGGTGTCTACATGCAAGATACAAGTTTTAAGTACCCACTGTAGACTGTGAAGTTTATCAGCCCAGTCAGATGAAATCTGGAGAGTAGCCTGGCTTGTCCTTCAAAAGTCTCACAGGGCTTGGTTCAGTTGCCTAAACATGTGTCTGGTGATATTTGAGATTGTCCTAAGACAACCTTGGATGTCTGGGTTACCCAAGACATTTTCACAAGCTTGGCAGATGCAATCCAGAACCTATAGACAAATTTGAACACGTACTTCTGAGGTGATAGCTGGATGACAGGCAAGAGACATTAGCCCTTAGCCCAGGTGGTAGTAAAACCCTCATGAGCACATGACCCAAGCCTGCAGCTAGTGATCACATGAAGGGATCTCCAGGCTTTGTTGGCTTACTGACTAGGTTGTGTCACCTCAGTGAGTGTGGTGGGGGGTTAAGACGCCAACATTTCCATGTCCTAATCTGTGTCCTCAGGTTCAGTGAGTGTTTCCATAGTTCTTGGATATTAGAGGACAATTACCAAATTCCAAGCAATGTGAGTCTTGCTCTCATAACATCAGTTCAGAATGAAAATGGGCAGAGACTGATAGTATAAAAACAGCATAATAGAGAATGCTGCTTAAAGATGTTTTTTAGTGACATTATTCTACTGGTTTTATGACTTTTTATCAAGAAGGAAATAGTAAAGGACATATCCAAAAGAAAAATGAAATACTTAGAGCCTGTGTCTAAAAAGAAATACAAGATCAACAGGCTGTCTCATGCTAAGGCTTGTGATTATCTGGCACAGCTGCTTTAAATTATGCATCAGCATTTGCACTGAATTAGGTGGCAATTATGCAGATATTAATTATGAAATCATTCAGTAGCCTTCAGTTCTGTCAAAATCTATTAGAATACAATGAAGCAAAAATAAAAATAGTTATGTTCGAGTGTCACAAACAAAAGGACAGTTAAAATATTTGCCTCAGAATTCAAAAACTAGTTAACATAGTGTAAAATACAAACATGCCAAACTTTTGAGATTTGGGATACCATGTGTGGTGGCTTCATCAGGAGGGAGCAGAGCTGGGACGTGCAGCAACAGAGCACCTCTCCTTGCCAAGGTGCCCACAAAGCACCACTCCCAAGGGAGGCAGATTCTTTTCAGACCAGAACATCCTGGGGCGCTGACTTGAGGTGATCTCTGTTTCTGCATGAAGCAGAAGTGCCAGTTGCTCCCTTGTGCAAATATTCCTTGATGTTCCCCAACAGGGCTTCCTCTCCATTCCTCTGTATAGGAGGAGCAATAGCAATATATTGAGAAAATGAATTGAAAAATCTGGTAAATAGTAGGGAATGGACTTTTTCTTTTTGTCATTTAAAAGCAAGCTTTTGAGAAGGAAGGCGGGAAGTTGAAACAAGTGTTATTTACATCCTTAGTGCCAGCATACAAGAACATTACAAATAAGACCCTATGCAAAACTCATGTTAGTGGTTTGAAAACTTTTAATTGCAGTTTCTGAGGGAATGAGGGGACAGGTAGGAAATCAATTCTTCTGGGAATAATGAGTATCTAAAGAATTTTAGTTTGGGAGGGGGTGGTTCTCACTGAAAGCTTTGGTCTAAAATTCCATAAAGTTCCAAGTTAAATACGTCTATAGAAAATTCTGTTCTAACAACAGAAAGAGTGATTTGAATCTGACTTAGAAAAGTCCAGAAAAGGAGACAGAGGAACAGGTTCCATCCTCAGACATATTATCAGAGGGAATACTTTCAGGGAGCCAGTTCAGAGCAGAACAGTGTTGGGCATCTAGCGAGCTCGCCTAAGGACTGACCATCTTGCTTCGTACCTGCACCAGGCTGGAAAAACAAACCTAAGTTACCCTTTATCATGAAGAATCACTTCTCTAGAGGAGGTATTTAAATAGCAATAGCTTGCCACAGAAGGAAAGAAAAACTTAAACTGCTTGCTGCTTCTTTTATGCTAGACATGCAAGAATCATAAGCCTCATCTCACTCAAGTTATCTTTTCTGCCACCGAGTTACAGATAAATAGCTGTTTACTCACAGACTCAAGAAGCGAGAGTTTCCAATATTAAAGCCTGCAGCAAATCTTGAACAGTGTCAAGAAAATATCCTATGGATTGCCTTGAAACAACTGATGTTACAAAATAAGTGACAAAACTATTTTCTAAACCACCAGAGAAACAAAACCAAAAGATTACCCTGGAAAATATAGTGGAACTCTATTTTAGTCTCACACAAACTTTAACCAAGTCTTTGTTTTAATAATATTTTTGGCCTCTTAACATAGCATGTTGTTTCTTTGTAGATGATAAAAAGTACCAGTAGGCTTGTATACAAAACTTTAGATTGCATGTTCATATACAAGAAGCCAGCGGGGAAGAAATGGAAAAATCTCTGTTCTGTTTTGGGTTCTTTTTAGAAATTCTCCCATCATACCCCTCTCCCCTGTATAGGATTAAAACCTGACTTCCTCTGGTATCCTGCTAGATGGCAGTGTCACACAACATCAACTGTAAGAAAAGGCTTCATTCTTTTATATAACAAAAATCAAAACAAATTTCCCTTCCCTGTTTTAGAAATTTAAAGAAAAAAGGTTGATGTTTGATATGATAACTTCTTTTTGTGTTCCTGCTTTCAATTATTCAACTACTGATACTTTGACAAGTGGAGTAAAAGTTTTTGGGGGCATATATTAATTATTTAAACATAGGAAATTCTTTCTGAGGTCCGCTAATTTTGTATGCATTTTGGGGAAAAGGAGTTTGTTTCATGGTTTATACACATGGCTCCATGAGAATCTGGGTTTTTCCATCATAAAATTTTAACAACACAGAGCAGTGCAGAGCTCCAGATGTACTTGTCTGGGATTCTGTCCTTTAAAATAATTGCATCTGGACATCTTTAGGTGCTCCAAGTACTTTCCCTTGAATTAAACAAAGATCATATTTTTATCTTGGTGTATGATGTATTGCCTACTAGAAATGCCAGTCTTTGGCTTTGAGTGCGCAGAAGGCTGCACTGGAAACATTTAGATGTTTGTTTTTGTTGATTGTATCTGTTGTGACTTTCAGCTGGACGCAGAAATTTGCTAACTTGCCTGACTTCATTTTTGGTGCAATATTACCTGCCATGGCACACACTAGCATGTGTGTCTGTTTATGTGAGAGTAATGAGAGGAAAAGAAAATTAAGGCAGCAGTAAGCAGTCAAAAGTCAGGAAGGTTAAGATTTCCTCAGAGAAGTTATGAGTATAGTGAGTTTTATAAAACTGACACAAGGTCTAATGAGTAACCTTGATGAACATAAATCTGGTATTTTCTGTGTCCGAGTTTAGTTCTGGATGTTGTCCCTTGCTTTGAAGGGAGTCTGAACTGGAGTACCAGGTTTTGAGAGAGGAGGGGTTTCAGAGTGGTGCTAACTGCTGAGGAGCAAGCAGAAGTGCTGCGTGTGCAGTGGTGCCTGTATGTGTAGGATGCTGTATGTGTAGTGGCTGCCTCGTCTTGCATGATTGTGGGCATGCTTGGTGTCTAAAAGGAAAATGCAAAGCAGGTTTTGTTAAAAAAAAATGGCTAAGTGAAGATGTCAGGGGTGAGGAAGTAACACCCCTGTGAGAGGAATATGGGCAGTTCCACAGAAAATGCACAACTTGTGCTTGGCTTTCACTCATTTGTGCTCTCAGTTTCTCTGTGCAAGCCTATTCTGGCAGTTTCTAAAATTCAAGAAGAGGAGGAAAATGACCTAAAAGTAGGAAGTGAAAACCACAGATTATCGCAGTAGCTCAGACCTGCTGGAATGTAAAATGGAGTGGCTATCCAAAACAGTCACTGTATCCGTGCTCCTAAAATACTACAGCAGTGGTTTTCTCACTTCTGTATAGTCTGTCTGCTGCCTCTGCAATGAGTTAAAAATAGATTTTGGTAGAATATATTAGAGTATGTTATGATCAATTTTTAGCACTGCATTATTTATTACTTTTAAGAAGAATAAATAAAGCCAGATTGCTTTCATTTCTAAACCAACTAATCCTCTATTTCTCCAGAGTGAGTAAATACTTATTAAATTGAACTTAAATATTGTACATTATTATTTGAGTAAATACCTATTGAAGCTCATAAGCAAGCTTAGGAGTTGGCAGAACAAGTGGCTTTGGTCTCTTCTTTCAGGACCTTGTGACAATTAAACGAGAAAAATGATGCTGCTGAACGCTTGAACTCTTTGGGATCCCATAATTGCTTTGAACTTTTTTTTTAGATCATCATGAAGAGCTGGATGCAGATAAGGTCTTTGTCAGTTTTATGACACCCTGATGGTCAACAGCTTGTGCCTGATGGCATGAAAATGTGCAAGCATATGTGTCCACTTCATTGTGGTCATCTGACCCTCAGCCATTTCCAGAGGCATACTGTCAACATGTGGGACAGGCAGAGCTGGGCACACTCAGATTTAGGGAAGAAGACAGAGGACGGAGCAGGGCACCAGAATTACCACGTAAGGAAGTGAACTATCAGAAAGCCAAGGAGATAGGACCTCCAGCCCTCAGGAAATACCTGATGCCCCCATGTTAGGCCCTGTATGGGCAGGCAGCCACCTGTGGCCCAGACATCTCACTCGTTATGTTCAAATCAGAGGTCACCTTATTGATGAGCAAAGTAGACAATTATATTGGGGATGCACTGGATTAATGGCAAAGCAATAAAAGAAAGTCCTTCTTCAGCCCAGGATTGAGGAGAGGACCATGGTTAGTGAATAAAACAAAGCACATCTCCATTAAATGATAATACGCTGGAAATGAGAAGGAGATTTCAGGGGAGAAGGAGTAGCAAAGGAAAAAGTCCAGGCTGCATCTAATGCAAGCAAGAGTTGGAGCTGGCTCAGGTGTCAACGGTTGAGACAGAGGCAAAACCTATCCCATGGGATAGTGTTGGTGGGAGCCCTTGTGTGGGCAAGTGGAGTGTTTGGGATGGTGCTCCATGGAGGTGCTGCTGCAGAATCTATGGGGAAAAGGAGGTGAAAAGTCAATCTGTAAGGCTATTTAAAAATTAAGTAAGACCAGGCATAACTGATACAATAGAGATTACTTTCAGTAAGTGTCTGAACATTTACTCATCTTCTTCCACTACTAATTAAAAAAAAAAAAAAAGAAAAGTTGTTCATTTTGAAGAAAAGGAGCAAGGCACACACCACAAGAGAACATTCTAAGAGAAAATGAAAAATAAAGACAAGGAGGCATTTCCCAAAGGCATGGGGAAATATAAATAGTCTTGGGTTCCTTGTCATAAGGAAGAAATACTTGGTGTTACTTTTATTTTTAGAAAGAGGGAGAAGTTATGAGACAGCCTGATATGAGCTGGCTGTCTGAAAATATCTGTCATTTTTAATGTATACCCCAGATATATCTGACCAGTCTGCTACTCATGTGAAAAACATGAAAACAGAGTATGTCACTGTGGAAGGGTTCATCTATTCTGACGCAGGTGTCCGAAAGTTAAATACCTTGGCAGAAACTGTTCACCACAGACTCTTTCATTTGGTGGAGGGCAAAAAAGCACCATGAGTTGATAATCTGTCTCATGCTAAAATAAGTTGCCTGAGGTAGCCTAGGAAGATGTAAAATGGGTGGCTGGCTGAGGCATTCGTGTCTGAAATGCTCTGAGATAAATCTTGTTTACAAGAAACTCCTATTGCTACATTGCTTTCAAAATGGAAGGGTGAGCAGACCAGAATGTTTGCTGTGTATGAGTTAATTTTTAGAGGGGTAAGTGCTTTGCAATGTAGAGATCAAATACAATCTTAACATCTCCTTAAAATATATTAGGGCTTATAAAGCACACTCTATTTTAGAGTAATAATTTCAAAACTTCTGAAAAAGAAACATGTCAGTGGTAGATGCAAAGTCATGTTTTCCAACTGATCCACTGTGACAGGTCTTTAGTTGAACTAGAGTTCATGTACACTGAATTCATGCAGAATGGTAAATTTTCTGTTTTCATCATTGTATAATAAATCTGGAACTGGAAAATGAATTTAAGTCAGAGACTATAAAGAAGCTTTGTGAACTGTAGCTTCAAAACAGAAAATCCAAGCCAAACAGTGTTCTTGTAATTCCTAGAACCTAGTCATGATTCTATGTAATTTGGTCAATTCTATGCACTATATCAAGTAAAGCAGTAACCTGGGTGTGGGAGAGTTCACAAAAACGGAATTGCTACTTTAATTTAAAAGATTTTCAATTTTACTTTTTAAAGTCTTGAGACAATGACTGATCACAGCCACCTTTGCCGGGTCTGAGGAACTCCCAAAATTATTTATCTGCATTGGCAGTCAGTGAGAAGCTGAAACCATTGACAGTAACATCTCTCTTGGTTCTCTTCCCCTGCATGACACTGCATAACTGTATCACCCTTATGAGCTACCCTGTCTGAATTTTGGGATGTTCTGTGTTGCACAAGGGGTTTAATGACTACTATGATCATTCAGAAGTCCTGAAGGTAAAAATCGAAAAGAGCCATGCTCTGGTAGGAAAGAAAGTCTTGACATTTAGGACCTGAAAATGTCACCTCTAAAGAGCGGGAAAATTTTGAGGAGTGAATTTAGAAAGCAGTTTGCGGAAATTTAGGTTCACTCTTTGTGTTACTAGTTTCAGTGAGGTCTGAACTACCATTGACACAGTGTGAATGATTTTAATTTAAAGGGTAGACATCTTTCTGCCGCTTCAAACAGGTACCAAGCAAGAAGATCATGGAGAGGGTACCTTTATCTCTGATTACCTCCAAAAAATGCCCTTTTCTGTTATTAAATCTTCTGTGAGGTACTACTCAAGGATCTGAGTGCCAGGCCATTCTGCTTATGCTGGAAATTGTCTTGTTAGATCTTTTACTGCAGCAGCAGCAGGTGTTTTCTGGCATGTCTGTATCCACACCTGTGGATCTTATCCATTCAGAGCATGAGAAAGTGCTTTCCCATGCTTGACCTGTAGACCTTTGTACATGGGACAATGCACACTCATTGTATAGTCTTGTTTTTCTGGGCTTTTTCTTATATATACTATGGTAGAAGTGTCATGAGATTACATCTCTCGTTGCTGTGAACTATAATGTTATAACAGTGTTAGAGCAAATACAACAAGTCATATATATGTGCATTTGAGATATAATTCTTCAAAGAGTAATGCACATGAAGGTGGCTGGACCTACTTAGAATTAACAAGGGAGTGCAGACTGTAGAAAGTGTTTGCAGGGATGTTCCTTCTCCAGCTTATCCTTTTTCAGCATACAAGTGATGGAGCAATTAGCAGTGATGCAGGCTTAGATAACCTCCGCTTTCCATCACAGTTTATTACTTCATTTGTAGATTAAACAGGAGAGGTTCACAGTGTGTTTTCCATGTAAAGTAGTTTAGCATTTTATGTTTCTCTGTCAGACACAGTGAAAAAGAACAGTGGCAGAAGCTGATGCCTGTGTATGTAGCTGTGGCAGAGTTGTGATATCTTTTGAGAAATAGGGTGTGAACATGTAATTAAAGACTACAGGAGACATTTTACACTTTGTGGCTAAGGTTAAGAAAGAAATGTAGCTCCTCAGTTCTGTGACTCTGCACTGGATAAGCTTGTTCTGAAGGAGAGACTTGAGGGTTTTTTCCTAGGAGGACTCCTACATGTACTACAAATAACTGGGTGGAACATGCCCTAGTTACAGCCCTTGTATGAGGGGCGGCACATTGAGGACAATGTGGTGGAACAAGCCAGCTCCACAGCCACTGGCAGTGGGAGAGGCATGGCAGTAACAGTTCCAGCTGCTCCTCTGGCACCTGCAACTCATAAACAGGACATGCTAGCACAGAAAAGGCAAGTGTTTGCATTGTCTTCACTGTTTTCCTAAGTTTTGACAGGATAGAAAAGGCAGGAATAGGGACAGAGCAGTGAAGTCCTTACCTTGGGCTTTGCCACTCACCAGGGCAGGGAAGAGAAGGGGTCTCTGCTCTTTCACATTGCCCAGGACCCCTTGTCCTGCCTGGCACACAGCAGGATGAGCAATACTTGGGTCAATCCCAATGCCAGGAATAGTCCTACTGTTTTCCCAAGAAACACGCCTCTGCAGAGATTAGGCCCTCTGCTTTCTCTGTCACACATTTTGGGAGAATTGTGAAAACTGGTCTTGTGGGAGTGTTTGACCAAAGTAATCTTGGCACAAGGAGCAGTTACCTGTCTCCCTGTACTGGGAGGAAAAAAAGCTATAGGAAAATGCAAATTTATCCCCTCAAAAGTTGGCAGATGTAGTCAGGTGCAGTGCCTGAAATTCCAGGATTTTACTGAGTAAAAAACTTACTGAGAAAGTTTCAGGTCATGTTCCATTAAGTGAGAACTTAGGATCCTTTAAATATACCTGTGTGATTATGGCTAACCTAGTATAGCTAAATCTGCTTTATTAATTACATTGATATGTTGGGTTGTAACATGCTAAAAATACCAGTGCTGGAAATCTTGGTCATTTCTTATTTTCAGCACAGCTGTGTTCTTTATATGTATTGTCAAATCACCGTGCTGGAGCTGGACCAGGGTTATCACAGACAGAGCTTTATTATTTGAGCAAAGGTATTTCTTTGTTATTTCAAAGGGAAACAGAAGATAGGCGATAAGCTAACAAACTCACAATGGGTGGAAGTTCATTAAAAATATATGGCCTTGTTGTGTTCATGATGTATTTAGATGTTTGTCCTTTGGAGCAGCAGGTGTTTGTACAATGTCATTTCAACGGGGCCTCACATGTCATCAGATTCCCAGAGCTGATGGCAATCAAAGATGGGTTTTTGGCTTGCTGGCAAGGTCGTTGGGGTCAGGGAGATGGTGCTTGTGCACAGATAGTGAGGTAGTGCAGCCGTGAGAGGCAGTGGGGGTGATGGGCAGGGGACTGGGACGAGTGCCTGCCATGCAGAACTGAGTGTGTTTCTTTTTGGTGGTGTGTATGTCAGAGGTAGTATGTTGCTGAAGTTACTTTACATAGTTCTTTCCCCTGCTTTTAATATAAATATTGCATTAAGCAGTGGTCTAGCTTCATAATACACAAGTAGGTCCAAGTGCTGTCATGGTTGCCTTGCATACCACCTGCAAATACAGCTTAAAAATATGCCAAGTGCCAAATGAAACAGGACGAGCAGGCAATACACTCTTTAATTCCTTGACTCGTGCTTAAGATTGGAGCACAGGATACCAATGGTGTGATAAAATACCACACCCCTGCCTTTTGATATCACTTTCACTGACAGCCATTTCAGGCAGGTAATGGAAATCTGAACCATTTTCCAATACTGTGAGCAGGTAGAGTTGGTTGCTGAGCACATTGTGCATTTAACCTTCGCAATATTGGAAGCACGAGAGTTTGTACCTGTAAAATGATTGCTTCACCCTCCATTTGAGACACCATGAAGGTAAAGCAGCAAGGTTAGTGACTAGTCAGGTGCACAGAGGTACCACTATAGTAATCCCCCTAGAATCCTTAAGGATGCCATAAGGAAATGTGAACCTCTCAAGTTCACTGATCTGCAGGTAATTTTTTTAGGGAATAAGCAACTGCTAAAAGCACATTGAAAAGACGCTTTCGCTTCATGAAAATCCCCAGCCCAGTATATATTTTTCCTTGTTAGGGACAAGGAGCCCTGCCTCCACTGTTTCCCCTGATCATTCCTGACTTTCTGGGAGCACAGTGGGAGCTGGAGGATCACCCCAGGCACACTGAGCTCCTCCAGGAGGTGCAGGGCTTCCACACCTCCACTGATAGGCAGGGCATTGAGGGTGCACACCCCACCTGTGGCCAGGCCTTGGATTCAGCTCTGCCCTCCAGTATTTTAACACATAAAGTACCCCTTCTGTGTATTCTCATGCACATGAGGATCTGTGTGCAGGGGAAGACAACCAGGTGTGTGACACAAATGCCTCCCAGGCAGCCTGAAGACACAGGACGCTGTCCCACAACAGGATGTTGTCCCACATGGGAAGCTGTCCCACAGGGGATGCTGTCCCACACGGGACGCTGTCCCACACAGGACGCTGTCCCACAGGGGATGCTGTCCCACATGGGAAGCTGTCCCACAGGGGATGCTGTCCCACACGGGACGCTGTCCCACAGGGGATGCTGTCCCACATGGGAAGCTGTCCCACAGGGGATGCTGTCCCACACGGGACGCTGTCCCACAGGGGATGCTGTCCTGTGTGAGCTGTGCTCACTTAGGTCAGTGTCGGCCGTCTGGGCGCACTGCTCTCCCCGTGTCACCTAAAAGCACGATCACGCTTTCCCTTTCTCTCAACAGATAATCCTGAAATAGCCGGCAGGAGCGGAACGGAGTGTCACGAAGCCTCCCTGCGGACGGCCAAGCACGGCTACTGTACATACTACCCCGTCTCCTCCTCTCTAGAGTTGCCACAAACTGCATGCTAAGTCAAGAATTTGTTCTTATGGACAAATCAAAAACTCAAAAAAGCTAGTGCTGCTATGTCATATATGAATATTAAATATGGTATGCTTACTATATTCCAACCTAAAATAGTTAACTACCTGATACCAGCTGTTTCAAGACATAAAGGATAACATTTAGTTTTAAAGATTTTCTAAGCATAGTTTAATTATTGCAAATATTGTTGTTTCTCCATAACTACACCTAACGAAAATGGTCCAGATCAGTTAGTCTCGTAAGATTCCATGTTTATGAATCTTTCGAGCTCAGCAATAATTGAGTTGCATTGGCTAAAAAACTCCCCAGTTGCAGGTTTAATTTTCACCCAAACTATGATTCTGGGTTTTCTTCTCAGTTAAAAAAAAAAAATCTTGGTTTTGCTCCCTTGGTGAGTTGATTCCAAGACAGAGGAAGCGAAACGCAGCCTGGTGTTCTGCACATCATCCTGCAATCTGATATTTTTAGCCAGAAGTCCAAAGTAAAGCACAAAGTCTTTAGATGCACATGGTTGGTGTTTGACTTGTATGGAGAAGTTGCATTTGAATCATAGCAGAATAGCAGAAGAAAATTTAAAAAAATTTGCACAGTATGAACTTCATACCCCTTTCAATCCCCAAAAGAACAAAGTCTTGAGAATATTATTTTACAAGTATATTTATAATGTTTTTAAAATAGACTTTGCAGAAGTGCCTAAATTTTGTCACATCAGACTTGATGAAAGTGAGCCTGATGCCAACAGTCAAATCTCACCGGACGCGAATAATCTTTGAAACTCATAGTCAGGTTACCAAAAAGATCCAAGCTGTTAAGAAGTAATTTCTAGAAGTGTAAAATCAAACAAAATGAAACAGAACAAGACCAAACTAACAAAAGAAAAGGCAAAAAAGAAGGCTGTAGATGAAGAGATTGTATGATACTCTAATTTAATTAAAAATTCAGTTGAGTCGCTGAAACTTCATAGGTGACTTTAATCTAGGCTATTAACTGAACACTAAGAATGTAGAATGAGATTCAGTTTAATAAATCATTACTGTATTTGCATTTTTTTAAATTGGATTATAAGATTGTAACCAGATTAGAGTGGAGAAAAAATAGTTCTTTTAATTGTTTTCCTTTAAAAACATATTTTATGTCACAAAAATATGAAGATATCTTTAATACAATTATATACATGTTATATATACATACATACATATATATGGATGAAGCAGATTTTAATGTTGTTTACTTTTTTAAATACTTTGTTGATTTACAAGGTAATTATATATGTATAATTAAAAATTTCATTTGTTTGATTTGAGATTTGTTTCAAGCACTATTGTACCAAATATTTCATATTTCACATTTTATATGTTGCACATGTATCACGTAAATGACATAGTTTTTAAATTATTGTTTAAAAAACAAGACAGCTGTTATAAGTGGATATTATGTATAATTGTTTGCAGCATAAGTTTTCTATGTGGACATTACTAGTGATTGCAGTATTTTAACTTAACCTCTTCAGATTGATTGTAAACTATTTTAAACTTTGGCAGCAGTGCCTGTTCTGAACGACTGAAGGCGCTAACCATATTATTATTTGTCTAGGAAATTATTTTCCAGGCTAAATCTTGTTTGTCCAATGTCTAATTACTATCTATTTATATATAAAGCTGGAGATTTGATCATCCGAAAGGAAAAAGAATAATCACAATTCGGTTGTAAAATTAACATAGTGCTTGTAACGTTGCATTAGTTTAATTTGTGGAAAAATAACATATCTTAACTTGTTACTTTAGCAGTTAAGGTATCACCATTATATACTATTAAAACACTAATATTTGTAGACTTTCTCAGTCATTATAACTAGGTAGTTGACACTGCAACTTGCCTATATCTGTCAAAGTTGTTTTTTATTTTTTTATAATAGTTAATTTAGGCATTTGGGTAGCTTATTGTATAATACTAAATGGTAAATTATCCATGTTTAAATATTTTATGTAGATAACTCTTCAAGACATCATTTTTGTGTGAACTTTTTATGTTTCAAAATTACTGTTATTCTATGTTTTTTACAATTAATCCAATCTTACTATTTTTTGCCCATGGATGACGAAGCTTCAGATACATCAGGTCTTTCATCCAGATAAACTGACAGACAAAAAGAGAAAATGTATTTTTAATAGGAGATCCACTTTCTGACTTTATGACTTTGTAATATTCCTGAAAACTGTACAAGTACAAACCTATGCTAACAGTAAGGAGGCAATTACAGAGATGTGCAAATACGTGTACAACAGATTCTGCATTTTATTTATTTATAAAGTAATTTTATAGACTATTTCAAAATTTGGGAAGATCTAAAACTATTTTTCTGTATAAATATTATTTGCCAAAACTTTGTTTATATTTAAAAAAAGTCTAATGAAAATGATTAAATTTTAAATGCTTTGTTTAATTAAAAAAAAATACAACAAGAAATATAACCCCCTAAAAGAACCATGAGATGGGCCAACACAGAGACAGTGAATACTGTAGCTGGGACATGGTTTCAAGTGACTTGAGATGTCTCAGTGCTTATTTTCTTCAAAGGATACAGCACCTCACCAAAATACCTTTTTGTTTGCCTCTCTCATCCAGCATAATTGACGATACGTACAATGAATATTTCGGTAATAGTTAAAAGAAACCTCTCCATTCACTCTTTTCCAGCATATATAATTACTAGTGGTCTGTTAAATAGCCATTCTATTTCTGTTGTGACGTTAAATTCATTCACCCAATGTACAACCACTGAAATAAAAAGAAGCATTTTAAAATGAGAGCGGAGTTGGGGCGATCTTTCTTGTGGTGCGCTCTGGGAAGAGGGGCCTGGCGTAACAAAAAATGGCCTAAAGAAAGTGGAAGGATCTTTTAAAAAGTATTTATTTTTTTAATTTTATTTTTTCTTTAATTGGTTCTTCAGGTAACAAATCCCTAGGTGCAGGACACGCAGATGCTGTGTGAGGAAGCCCATGCCCTGCTCTTCTCACCATGCCGCACCGCAGGGCTGCAGCCTCCAGCAGCCATCCCCAGCCCTTCCCGCCCACCCGTGCATGCAGGGCTGCAGGCAGCACTGGTTATCCCACGGGTGGGCCTCACAATCGCCTGATCATTGTGGGAATTTTTGGTGGCACATCCTTTGCATCTTCTTTTCTTTCCTGCATCTTGGAGAGTGTTACACCAACAAATAATCCCTGTTATCTGCTAGTTCCTCTGGATAGAGCTGTATCACAGAGTAGTTGTGTGCCCACGGGCAGAGATTGCATGGCAAGCTAGTGACCGAAGAGGGATTAAAACCTCTGGCTGGCAGCTCTGTGGTTTCTTCACACTGCCTTCTCTGATTTATTTTTTTAAAATGCTTTTAAAGAAAGGAAATACAATTCCTGCAGAATCAAGAAGAGTTTGTGTCATAAAGTTGTCTACGCTTCATCAACATAGGGCTGGTTTGAAAGGAGCCCGAAGTCACAAGTGATATGGAAGTCACAAGTGATACTGGGTCAGCCAGTCTTCTTAGATGTATCACAGATGTACTGAGCCAGAAGCCTGCTGAGAACGAGTATGTGGGATGGAGAGGAGAAAGAGGATGACTTGCAGGGACAGGGAAGGATTGGAGCATTACAGGGCTGCAAGGGCATTGTGGAGCAGAAGCAGCAAATGATTAAAATTCAACTCCTAATGACTCAGGAGTGGGAAGCCCGTCTGTTGACCCTTTCTTATGTTAAACCCCACTCTGGACAGTTATCAGCTGCCAAGAAGGGTCAGGACATGCCACTTTTCTTGTCTAAAAGCTGCTTTGTTTCTTGTCAACTTTGACACTTTCTTGGTTTGAGAAGTGCTCATGGAAGCTGTGAGCTTTCAGGAGCCACAGCAAACCCACAGTGTCTGTACATGTCCACATGCAGAGCATACCCCCTTCAGATAACATCAGAGTTTGCAAAATGAAGCAAGTTACTTCTAGAGAAGAGCCTTTAGAAACCTTTGGTTTCCCCTCCTGCCCTGCACATCCTCATGAGCAGTCTGTGGCCACTGCTGTGGCCCTCATGTCAGGCCAAGGGCCACCGCAGCGTGCTGGTGCTCAGCATCAGCCATCAGCAGACTGCCTGGTGCACATGCCCGTGCTTGGCCATCCACCTCCCCTGGCCCCACGTGGAGTAGCCACGGCCCTAAAACTTATTCTCTATGTTTTGCTTGGTTGTCAGTTCAAAAGTCTGAAGTAATCTGAGCACTGGGGTGTTTTCACAGTCTGCTGGAATTAAAGGCATGAAGCAAAAGGGGATGTGACATTTGAGGGATCAGAGCCTGCTGGGATAGTTCTGCATGTTTGTATACAGCAAGGGAAGCCAAAACTGGTTGAACCTTGTTCATGCTGCACTTGCGGAGTGACTCTTGAACAAGTTACTAAAACAGCAAGTGGGTTTTCTTTCAGAAAGAGTTGTTTCACTCCAGAAGAGAGCCCTGAAACAACCCAACATTTCTGTACTGTGGGTGACAATAGATAAAAGGACTTGTGAGCAAGTCTGCTCAACAGTGCAGGCTATTGAATTGCCTGCTACTGACATTTATTACATGAATTCATGGCACCAAAAAAATACCTCGCCTGGAATTGCCGAACACCTTCTTGGCTATCTGATCGTACAGTCATCTCAGCATACCATGCTCTTTATGCCTGCAATCAGTTCTCTAGCCAAGCCTTTTGTCCAGTAGCCTGCCTTTTTAATGTCATAATTGACAGTTCTGGAGGCTTTTTTACATGGGTCAAGATGAATTTTATCGCTGGAGTGGGTGTGTGTGAGAGCAGAATCACCTCATCTGTTGCATTGTTGCTGGTATGTAATGTATTCAAGCATATAGGTATGGAATAGAGAGTTTGATTATCTGTGAATGGATAAATTATGGAAATGCATTCTAAACTGTTATTCTTCTAATTCTGTAATTATAGAAACCATAGAAATTGTATAAAATAAATGACATTTTTAATTACATGAAAATACCTTCTGCTGTAACGGGAAAAAATGCAACACTAAGAAATGTGAAAGGAAGGTATTGGTGTAAGCTGCTTATTCAATGCTGGGTTGCAGTTACATTATTTCCATCAGGGCTTTTTGCAATGTGAGGCAGGCACTTGGCTTTATGATTTAGGAAAATCACTACAGGAAAGACGCCTTGCTCTTCTCATCTTCCAAGGGCTGGATTTGGATATTACTTTTAACGAAAACAAATTCTGGTGTCTTCCTTAGTCTTAATAGTCACAAAACAGTCAAGGTGTGGCCTGTGTGGCTTCTCAGAGGGCTACCAGACCAAAGAGATGCCAGGATGTGGAGGTGGCAAGGGTGACCACAGTGGTGTGAGGAACAGCCCCCAAGGATGGTCACCTTGTAGGAACAGCCCCCAGGGATGGTCATGCAGGTGCTGCCTATGCTAAACCTGAGCTGTTTGCATTTGCCATGACTGCTTCTCCTTTTCATGCAGGGCTAGGAAGAGGAAGTGCTTTTACTTCCTTGTTTTATGGTTGTAGCCGCTGCACTGAATGCCAGTGGAGCACATCCAGAGATGCTAAAGTCAGTAGCTGACAGCACAGCTCAGCACTGCGGGTGGGTAAGTTTTTCCCACTTGGAAAACTGCTACAGTGGGATCCAGCTGTCTGTCTGTAGCTATGGAGTCTCAAATGAGACACTGCAGAGTACCCACTTGGCCTAAAGCTGCTGCTATGGAGGAGCACAGGTCTGAGCGAGTATGTTAACTTAAGTCTGCTAGCCCCATGCAGGTATCTCAGATACTCTACAACATCTTAGATGAGTTTAGCCAATTAATCCCACCTGTTTTCACAAATGACAGTGGTTTTGATGGCTTTTAAAACACTCATCGTGCACAAAAAATCACAAAATCATGAGATTGATTGAAATGGTAAACGGTCTACAAGTTAAAAATACTGATCTTCTCTGGCACCTGGAGAATGTTCAGCTTACATATTTAAGCTTTTTCTCTCCTACTTTGGCACCTAGAATTTTTTTTCATATGACGTAGCGTGTTCCTGTGCTCACAGATGTAAAGCTAAAGAACAGTTCATAAAATTCTTGAGAAACTCAGGAATTCAAGCAGTTCTTATGTCTTACCATGTTGTACAGAGGAGTGACAAAATACGGTAACCCTTTTGGATGTGATATGATTTCTTCAGGCTTAACTTCCACATAGACTTTATTCAATTATTATGCCAATGAAGGTGTGATGTTGTCAGTACAGCACAGGCTGAGTGCAGTTGCAATGGGATGGACTGTCCCTGTATGCAAATAAATTGTTCTGTTTAATATGTGAAATGACTGTACCCTACTCTATCCAAGTTAGTTATGTTGCTTTAATTTCTGTCTCTTA
Source organism: Donacobius atricapilla (assembly GCA_013397315.1). Classification (NCBI taxonomy): domain Eukaryota; kingdom Metazoa; phylum Chordata; class Aves; order Passeriformes; family Mimidae; genus Donacobius; species Donacobius atricapilla. Next base: position 1,071,700 of record WBMY01012864.1, read on the forward strand.
AGTCTTGGTAACAAGCTGTCCTTGGGCAGGCATTGGTAGAGCCTACACATTCATTTCTAGGTTTAAGATAAATGATGACGAAAGGCAGGAATCCCGTTTTGTGTCCTTCTTCAAGCCAGATGGGCTCAAAAGAAAAGCTACATAAGCAAGTACAAATGAAAGAGAACTCACATGGAAAAAAGTGTTCAGCCTTAAACAGATTTCAGTGGATTTTCTAACGATAGAATGGGATAGAAAGTGTTTTCCTTTCTATTTACTTTAAAGGTGGCTACTTTATACCCATTCCAGAGAAAATAAATGAGGTTGAACTCTTCTAATAGACAATCAATGCACTCCTCCACAAGTGTGAACTTTGCAGGAGCAATCACTGGAGGAAGTCTCTGGGCTGATGGTACTGCTCATTTCTCAGCTGTTATCTCGGAATCCATGGTAAGTGCTTCTGGGCAACAGCAGAAGCACACTGGCAACTCCTGCTGTGACAAGGGACTTCTCATTTTATTTCCTTTTAATTAGATCATGAGAGAGGCTGGAGTTGCAGGTATGTACGGCAACTTTTGTTTGGTGTTTTTCTCACCAACTTACTTGTTAGATTGATTGCTCTGAGGTCCCCAACACAAGGAGAATGTGGACCTGTTGGAGTGGGTCCAGGGGAGGGCCACAAAGCTGATCAGGCAGGCTGAAAGAGTTGGGGTAATTAATTGGAGAAGGCTCCAGGGAGACCTTAGAGCACTTTCCACCTAAGGGAGGCCCATAAGAAAGATGGGGAGAGAGTTTTTAGCAGGGCCTGTCGTGATAGGACAAGGGTAATGGTTTTAAACTAAAAGAGGGTAGATTTAGATTAGATAAAAGACAGAATTCTGGTTTTTGCAACGAGGATGACGAAAAACTCAAACAGGTTGCCCAGAGAAGTTGTGGATGCCCTATCCCTAGAAACATTCAAGACCAGGTTGGACAGGGCTCTGACCAACCTGGTTGAATTGAAAATGTCTCTGCCCACGGTAGAGGGTTGGACTAGATGACATTGAAAGGTCTCTCCCAGCCTAAACCGTTCTAGGACTCTATACAGAGAGCCTGTAAAGCAAATGAAACCAAATTAAATCCAATTGTCAGCCAGGTCGGCACTTTCTTACTTGCAGCCACTCTACTTACCAGATGTAGCACAGTACGGATTGCCTGAACAGTGGCAATAGTTTCTTACTGAGTATCCTTTTCTGTATGCAGGCAGAATAGAAAGGTGCTTTTACCACACAAAATTCAGGCCTTTTGCATTCAGCCCCAGGTTTCTTGTATAAGCAAATGGAGAGCGACTGAGGCTTTCCCAGAGGGTAACAACATTGAACTTCTAGGCAGAATTGCTGCTTCTGAAGCCTTTCCAGCCCTGCTGCCTACAGAGGTGCCTAGAATGACCCCTCCTCCATCAAGCTGGGGCACACAGCAAGGTGCTGTGCATTCTCAATCCTGCCTCCAGCTCCTTCTTGCTCTGGCTTTCCCCCAAGCTTCTCTTCTAAGCATGTATGCACCATGGGAACCCCATGCCACCTGCTGGCTTCCTTGCCTTTTTGTCTGAGGTTGGTTGTTTTTTCAAAGCATCTTGTTCCCCTTTTCTTCCTTTTGATTCTAGAGCTGATGTAGGCTTTTACAGCATCATGTGGTCAGGGGGCACGCTGCGGTCCTTGCACCACTGCAGTACCACAATGAGTGCAATGAACTGATTTATCTTGCCCCCACAGATTGAGCTCGCTGCCTGAAAGATGAGGAGATGATTTAAGTGATCTGTTTTACAGTAATCAAACACCTTTCCCCATCACTACACGTGCACATTAACGTGAATCCTTTACTATTTAGAGAAACTTCAGGAGGGAAATGTCCTTTTGCTACTTAAGGAGAAGCATTAGCCAAATCTATCTTAATTCGTGCACAGAGGCTTTTATCTTCGCCCACTTAATTCTGCTGGCCTTCCTTAGGAGACCCTTTGGATCCAAATTAAGGGCCATGCTGTTCCTGACCATACAAAGAAGTTCCTTGCAAGGTTATGGAAAGCCTTTGTGAGTCAGTTCCTGTGGAATTGATCAAATAAACTTCATTTTCATAACTAAAGCAGGAAACCATAACAGTCAGAGCATTTAAAGCATCATTTAATTATGGATTTGTTTTGCATGGAAGGTAAAGTGGTGTAAGCCTTCCTAGAGAGGATCTGACTTCCATGCAGGCAATGTCTCATCTGCTCTGTCCAACATTTTATGGTCAGAAAGAAGACAAATGGAGCAGGCTGACTGCAAACAAATCTCCACCTCAGCAGCAGAAGCAATGTGTGCTTACTATTATTTGGCCAGAGAAGCCTTCAAGTCCTTCCCAGTGAATGCCGTCCACAGGAAAGGTTTTGATGACAGCTTCTTGGGTATGATGGAAACCTCATGGAAAGCAGAACATGCAAAGCAGTGAGGGGACATCATGTGGTAAGAAGCCAGTTGGTGGAAAGCAACTGCAGTGCAATTATTCTCTTACTTGTGTTTCACCTCCATCTACATCAGATGTTCACTCTAAAAGGCATTCCACCTTCCATCTTGGTGGAAAGGACTTCCTTTTAGACCTGGCATTTGGGAGTTTTACATCCTTTATTATTTGTTTCCTCTCCCTTTGTTTTAATTTTAGCCATAATGCAGATGATCCAATCTGATAGGCGATCAGCATTTGGGCTTTGGTGAATGCAGAGAAACTCCTGAAGAGGAGTATCAGAAGGACTGCTTTCAAATCCAAGTTTCCTATGCAGTATAATTATTCCTATTTAAATAAAGGACTCCAGCACTTCTCAGCAGCACCTCTCTATACAATGTAAGGGTTGTTCCCTCTTGACACAGCTTTTTCTGCTCTTCTCAGAAAATGACTCCATTAAAACCAAGTATTAGTCCATCAAAGTACCTAAAATCAATGACCATTTTATATTCAATGGAATCCCTACTTTCTAAAAAATATCACAATGAAACTACTCTATTTTCCTTCCCCTTATTTGTTACTATTATTACCTCATGAGTGCTCCAGAGAGAAACAGCTGCATCTCCTTTAGTTTTCAGCTTCTAAGACTTAGCTGGATGTGCCTTCATGCTGTAGGAGTCTATAGATTCAAGCCAATTTGCAATAAAACTAATAAAGAAAATGGCCCTGGTAAGACGTGGCATTTGTAGAACTTGGATTTAGTTTGTTTAGCAATGTAAATATGTCCCAAGGTGAGTTTTATCTAGAAATGCACGCTGCAGCATCATGGTGTCAGAAGCTCTCATTTACAGGGGCTGATACCCACTGAAACCAGAGTTTGTGGTGGGGTTCCCCCAGAAGCAAGACCTGCAGCAGTTGGGCTTCCCTGGGATGAAACACTCACTACTGGAGCTGGGTGCACAGCTGAAAGGAATAGACTCAGGCTGGGTTACTTGAGCAGGGTATTAGGAGAAGCTAGTGTGTGGATTTATGGACACTGCCTGTGGTCTGCAGGAGCTGTGGGTAGCTGCTCAGCAGTGAAAAGTACCCTGTCTCGTGGAAATGGAGCCTCATGGTACCTCATCCTTTTAAACAATGTTTTTCTTTCAGGATCACAAAGTGTGTGTCTGTGGCAATCACCACAGGGATAATTAGACAGGCTGTCAACAAGCCATAGCAGATCTTCTCAGGTGCCTGGTGCTTTGTCCAGCAGATTACTAGATTTACCACAGCAGCATCCTACAGCCTTCTGGTAGAGCTGAAGGTAATGGGAAGGCCCAAAGGAGAGGATTCAGAGGCATAGCCTGGGCAATGTGTCTGCATTCCTTCAACACATCCTGTGGCAGAATCCAAACAGCCTCACCAGCTGTCCTGTTCCTGTACGTGAAAAATGGTATCACTAAATAAATAAAACCCAAAGTCCCCTAACCTATGGCATTAGAAGTAGCAGGACCTCTCTGAGAAGTTAGTAAGTATGAAGAAGGAAAGTCTGTGGCTTCTACACCAAGTCCTGTTGGCTTCTCCTTGTTGGGATTTCTTCTGCCAAATGTCTGCTGTATGCCAGTACTGGCATCCCTTGTAGCCATCCCCTTGTGCCATGTTTCCTTCTGTCAAAACACAGAGGAATTGGACCACGTGCAAAGACAAAATTGTAAAAATGTCTTTTTCTACCACACTTGGAAACCATCCCTGTGGAGGACCTGAGGGAGCAGGTGAGTTTTACAGGGCCCGTTCAGCCAGCTGGGTTAGAAGGGTGTTTCCTCAGCTGCAGCCCCTGAAGGAGCCTGAGGCTATTTTTAAATCAGTAAAATTAAGAAGTCTTGGGGTTTGGGAGGCTGATTAGCTCCACAGGGCACCTACAGATCTCAGAGGCAGCTGAGGTGAGACAAAGCGTGCCTGCAACACACCTGCCTGTTTCTGCCCTTGAGTGTCCCTTGGCCATTGACAGTCCCTGTTCAGCCAAGGGGCTGCCAAAGCTCCTTCTCCTTTAGAAGAGAGACCTGGTTGCATTTGTGTGCCCTAGGCCCTCGACCCTGTAGCCATCCCATTAATTTAATGCTGGTGACACAGGCTCACATTCAGCTATTCTCTCAGCTACAACCCAGCCTCTCAGCAACTGCTCCTCAGCCTTTCCTGGTGTCTCTCCACATACATTTACCCACATGGGCACAGGACTTGGCTCGCTGCACCTTTCCCATGTTAGAAAAAGCCCAAGACTCTTTTAGAGCATTTTATATCTGTTTAGAGGCAAACTTTGCATTTGTTTTGATGAAATGAAAATAGCTGGAGGTTTATGATGATAGCAGCCTGCCGCTATGCCTGCTAGTACAGCAGACCTGCTGCAGAGAAGAATGGCTCTGCGCTCTGCTACTCCTGCCAGGAGCATCCCTGGCACCTCCCACACTGCTGCATTTTCCCTCTGAATAAAGCTTGGATTGGCACCTTTTGCCAATCCTCAGCTCCCAACATTTTTCCTCACTGCCTTTTCTATCTCAGGGGAAAAAGAAAACAATTTTAAAAGCCAGTTCTTCAGGAATTTACATTGATAACAATTTAGCCTGCTCAGCTCCATCCCTGAGTGCCCATCCACCCACCCCTGCAGAGGGGCACATTGCACAGGTAGAGCCAGTGGGGACCATTTAATTTGTTTTGTCCTGACACAAAGCAAGCATCTGTGTGGGCACAAGGGCAGAGCTGCAGCATTGCAAGAGCATTTCTCCACCTCCTTGTGTGTCACTCCACAGTTAAGTGAGAGGCTTGGAGAAACAAAGTTTTCTTGTCATGTCAGATGTTCCTCAGAAGGGTTTGCCCTGACTTGGTACTGGAAAGCTCTGCCACTGCCTCTTTTGCCCACCAAAAAGAAAGTGCATTTTTTAGCACCACAGTATGGAGACAGCTACTCTTCATCAGTTTCCATCTGCAAGATGAAAATGGCAACAGCCTGGTGGGGGTTTTGCTGGGGAAAGGTGCAGAGCTGCTGAAGGCTCCCTTATCCCTGCTCTGCTTTTCAGGGTGGCTTAAATCAAGGAGTAAAAGTAAGCATGGAGCCAGGAGTGTACCAAAGACATTATTTATTTTGACCCTGGCAGGTTGAAGGCTCTAGTATTTACACAGTGGTCCCACAAATCCCAGAGGTCATCTCCTTGGGTCACATAAACTAATGCAGCTTTAAGGTATTGGAGTTTATGCCAATTTATGCCAGTTTATGCTGAGACACTGGCCGAAGGTTTTTGAGTCCATGGAAAACACTGCAGCAAAGACTTCTTGCTTTTTAATCTCCTTTATGTCTTCTTAACTACACACACACACACAGAGGTACTTAGACAACATATGCAAATTGAATTATCACTTTTTAAAATACTACACCAATTTGTCACCCTCTTAATAATTTTAAAACTTTGCTTTTCAGAGTATTTCATGAAAAGCTAGTCCTTAACTAGACAGGTGGTGGCTGATTTGTATGGTTTAAGAGAACATTACAGTGAGCACTAATTTCACTGTTCATATCTCCCTCCATGTAAAGAAAACTATTATGTTATCTGATAAAAATACGTCTTCTCTAAAATCCGCATGACACATGCCAGCACACTATTTTCACCTCCGTGATGATTTTTTTCCAGTGGAGGCATGACCAGACACTAACCACCTTGAGAAGACTGTCACGGAGTAGTTCTAGCATTTTCATCAGTCATCTAATATGACCAGTATGCTCATCCCAAACCTACGAGGAAATCTTGTTTGAATCTGTCCCAGAAAACCCATCCTGGTAAGTTCATCTCTGTGCAGTGGGACCAGATCTATATGAAAGTCCCAAAATAATTCTGGAAAAATCTAATACTATGGATTTGTTTGGTGTGTTGTGGGCTGTTCCCAAATTATTTTGCAAGCATCTACCTGCAGTTTATCAACTCTCACTGAAGGCCCAAGTGGAAATGCCAAGAGGGGCTGGAGCTAATTCTTTGTATTATTTTCTTCAGGCAAGTGAGCTGTGGTTCTTGAAGTAGGATATAAAGATCTCCTGCTTGCATACGCCTCCCACTATAACACACCTCTGAAAGGTTGCTTCAAAACTGTAGTCAGTATTGCATTCACGTAAAGCACTGAAGACCTAAAGAAAAGTATGAGAGCTTTATATACCTCACAAATTCAGCTCCTTTTAGTTTTTCCTTGCATGAATCTTTTCTTCAGCCTCAGAGCAACTTTAGCATAAATTTATGATATTGGGTTGTCTCAAAGCATCAGCTACTGGGATCAAAACCATGAGATTCCTGATTTCTGTTTAAAAAATCCCAACAGTCTATCATAAAGCAGCATAAAGAAGCAACAATAACTAAAGACCAAAAGGCAAACCCAATAGTCAATGTTGGGATGCAATTATTTTCAGGCCTTTAATGTTTAAATCTGCAGGCCAGCAGTTAGTAACTCCTATGTTGATAAAGAATATAAACAACATGATGCTGAAGCATTTAGTTAAAACTTCCTGTGCCACTCATTAGAGGTTGGGCTCCACAAGCTCCTAAAAGTAGAAACTCCAGACCTTCATGTAGAAAGAGACAAGTTACTGCCTCCCCACTCCCAGATCACCCCTGAATTAGCTGCTATCTGTGCATTCACTGAGGAATGCAGGGAGGGAGGGAGGAAGGAAGGACCCATGCCTGAGCTGGGCACACCAGTCCACATCCTTGTGTACAGAGACAGGGCAAGCACTCGCTGGCAAACTGGCAGCTGCGTCTTTTCCAGAGGCTGTTACATCCCGCAGGCAGCGACCAGCCCCCCTTAAACCTACCTCGCCATGTCTGCCCTTAAAACCTGCCCCTCCTCAGGGGCCCTTCCGAGGCCCTTCCCACTGTGACTGGGATGCTTGACAGAGCAACCAACTCCACCAGAACAAATGATGTAAATCCCAACATTCAGAACAAACCCATACCTTCAAATATGCACCAAAATTACCTACTCGGTTTTAGTTCATGTACTAAATTGAATCTGAATTATGATTGGATTACGTGAAATCAAGATTAAATGCTTCCCCTTTTTCTGTGAAAAGCATATTGGAAATCTTATTTTAATTTACATTATAACTTCATGCAATTAAGGAATCTTTCAATTTAAGTTCTGAATATTTTGCTAAAAATAACCACATAAAAGAGAATATTAACTGTAATATTTATTGATGCTTACAAATCTAATCCTTATGAAATACATGTCCCTGATGCTTATACACTGATTATTATAAAGAAGGACTTATTCTAAGTCTGACTCAGAAAAAAAAGTCTGACTTACGACAGATAACGCAAAACTTTTGTATCTTAATAAAAACAGACTATCATTGTCTTAACTTTCTCTTAAGTCAGGTGATTGAATTGATTTATTTTTAAACATCATAAGGAGAAAGAATGAGAGTCAAATAGAATAATAAATTACCTGTTTTTAGTTTATTTTGCTGTGTTTTTTATATCTTGAAACTGACTTCTGTTTTGAACATACATCTGAAAAACAGCTTTTCACTTTATTAGTGATGAGTATTTCTTACAAACCTTAAATATGGAGTGGAAGTTTTAATCAAAATTAATAGCACCATCAAGGTTTCTCATTTGCTTTACAGGAAGCAAGGAAAACTTTGTTGTGAAATGCCATAATACATCAGCAAAAGTCTACCAAAACCACTGAAAACAGTAAGAATCATGTCACAAGCTAATTCATACTATTTCCACTTTGATTTCCTGGCATTTTGGGGCATGGTTCGATCAAATTTTCACTACTAATTAAAAGAGGGGCTAGGAGCAATAACTCCTTTTTAATTTAACCAATATCTTGCGTTAAACACAATGACCTTAATACAGGACAGGGATGGCCATCTGACTGCACAAAGTAGTTAAAAAAACCATCATTCCTACCCCTCAACAAGCCATCCCCTTCTTTTAACAGTAATCCTGCAATGTTAGGAAAGATCAATAATTAGAAAGCTGTGGGGATCTGCAGACCTATGAAATTTTGAAATAAACCCATGAGACTGAAGCCACCTTAATGCTCCTTTTTGGTTTAGAAAATTAATTTATGACTGAGAGAAGACTTTGGTATGTCTACTCCTATTGTGTCCATCTCTTTAAAACTGTAAAAAACCGGAAGAACCCAAACCCTGGGGACTAGATAACACAATTGAAAGTGGCAGGTACAGCAATTTAATGAGTATCTATTGGTGGAGCCACAGTAATTGTGTTCACACTGGTTGTCCTCTCTAGTTGTAAGGTAAAACACATTAATTGAATCTCATTCTGCTGGAATGTAATCTCATTTGTTTTCCCTCGCAACACACAACAGTCTCTTGGGAATCAATAGGTGGGGGGGTTAAACTGTTTTAAGTTGAGGATGGTGTTAATTCTGTTCCTCTTTCATGGCTAAAAGAGGCAGCTAGGAACTATAAAACAATTTGTATTTATATTCTGGGTTCACTTTCTACAAATTCGGTGAGCTGAAATGGCCTGGCACGGGTGTCAGAGGGAGAAAGGCAGTGTGGGGTTGGGCAGAGTTGGGGAGCTAACAGAGCCAGCTTCCAGGGTCTGCTTTAACCCTTATGGATCACAGAAGTACAAGAGGCCACTTCAAACTTTGACTCTCTGACTCTAAGTATGCTTAAGTGAAGGCTATAAGCAATTAAAACTGAGCAGAAAAAGGTTGCTAAAAAACATTTCCGATCATCTGGTTTAAAATGTCCCCACTCAGCATGCTTGGCTGCTGGGAATCCAAGTGCTAAAGTCTCAGTTTTACCAAAAATTTCCTAGAGCTTACCTCAGGCTTTGTGAATTGTTTTCCCAAAACCAGGTACCAGAACTAAAGCATAGCAATACTGATGACCATCACACTTGCTACACTGGACAGATCAGCCTAATTTACCAGCTTAGGGTGCTAAGCCCAGGAGGGCACATGGGAATGCATCCCTGCACATAGGGAACTGTTAGCCCCAGCCAATGCAGTCATGTAATGATGACTGTAAGTCATCACTGCAGATTTTGACTCTGCCTTACAGTGAGGTCTGTGGAGAGCTGCTATCTCATCCTGGCACAGAGCACCCCTGACTTCAGTGTGGCTAGACACAGACACAAAAGTCATCTCACTCAGAGCTCACACAAGGCTTTGCCACTACAAAACTAAAGCATGCTCACCATGCCTTCCAAAATGAGGGCTTAGATTTGCTGAAGAACAAAACAAAAAACCCCAGCAAACTCAAACTGGCCTGCAAGCAGAGAAGTTAATGAAACCTTGCTTCTGTAAGATACTCTTCCAGTGTGGTAAGTTAAAGCCCAAATCCTAGTCCCTCCAGCAGGCAGGAGACAGCACTGGCTGTCACTGATGGGCTCTTGGGTGATGGGAGCTGCCACCCGACTGCTGCCAGACATGCCAGAGGAGGTCCAGCCTCCTTGGCCTTTACAGATACACTCAGTTCCTGCTCTCACCTAGAAAGCATGAACAAAGGTGTCAAACATTTACAATTTTGCACTCGGTTAAAGAATGGGACAACTTTACTGCTGGTATGAAAAGGAAATTACCATGTGATCACCTGAAAATGCTAAGGATAAGGTAAGCCAAGTTCTAGTTGCATCCTTAATTTGATAACAACTTTATGGACAGTACTAATAATATAATCTAGCAAGAAATACTAAAGACTACGCATAATCTTAACCCTTAACACTTCCTAAATACTGTAATGACACACAGGAGAAATCCATGTGATGATGAAACTGCATTGACAGCCTGAATGTAAAGACATGATGGCAAGCAAGGACAGGAAATCACGTTCTTCTACTAATATGCACTTAAATGAACACTTGACTATGGAAAACAAATGTACACCAGAACAGTCTGTAGCACAGACAGCTTTATCTCACACATTTACTTGTGCTTCAGGGTCAGAAGACCATCATCAGCTCTCAGAGGGAGGGAACTACAGATTTCCCCATCTTTCATACTGCTACACTTCATATCTTGTGACTGATACTGTTAGTAGTAAAGAATTGGCAAAGCCTGGCTTTGGAATGGAAATAGATATTGGAGGCCATTTTCCTCTTTAAAATACATACCCTAATGCATAGTCAGAGGCTACAATAGCTAGCAAAAAAATTACAAAACAGCATGTTGGTTTCTGCACAAGATAAAAATTCAATATTTATTGAGAAACTCCAGGCTACTATAAAACAGTGCGGTAAGCCGCAGGCCACTGAAGCTTGAAATAAGACAGCTCGATACAAGACATAAAAAGACTTGAGAAGTGAGCAATAACACTGAAGTTTCTAAATCCTAGGAAGCTAGCAAAAGCCCAGCTGTACAGCACAGGGGGACTAGATGACGCTCGAGTGTCCTGTGAGAAGCTACAAAGGAAGTCACGCTGGGAAAGCACACTGTGGGCTGAGATATTTGCCTGGTAATCCTTGCCCAATTCAATCTTTTATGGCAGGAAGCTTTTCTTTCCCTGCAATTTACTACCTTATTTTTTTTCTCCCATTCTTCAGTAAAGAATAACAGAAGTATAAGCAACATGCAATAAAAGAAGACTGGCAGCACCTAAATGACCCCATGTTCTCCACCTCACTATAAATAACTCCACATAACTGATACTGTACTTGTTTTTAGGGCTGAGCCTTCAGCACTTATTAGGTGAATTTTCAATGTTGTTGTTGTCAGATGAATTACAATCAGAAAAGAAGTTCAGGAAAACGGGGCAATGACAAGATGTTCAGCCTCACAACAGCAATGGCAAGATCCTCGGGAACAGTCAGTTGCCATTCACTGCATCCAGCACCTCCTCCAACTGACCATGCTACATTTTCTTTTACATCCTCCATACTCTATATACACCATTCCTCTGTATTTCCAGTTTCTACGTTTCTTAGGTCCCATACACAATTAAGTAAAATAACATTTTGCTGCCCATCAAATCTAAGAGACTGAACACCTGATGTAAATCTTAGTGGGAGTATTCCTGTTACCTCTTTCTGAACTGTTGCCTTCCCACCCTTCTCATCATGAACCACCAGTTGACAGCTTTTTTTCTGAGAACAGCTTTTTTTCTGCTGAACATCAGGAGGTTGCTCCGGTCTCAAGATGAGTCAGGGAGGCCCAAAACTCCTCCCTCCAACATTGATCACTTAAATCTGTTTTGTATAATTACATATAATCTTCCAATTCTGATACACAACACATTTTAAAGCCTGTTAGATAAGTCCGTTTTCACTGTTCTTCATGGAAGACAAACCCCCACTGCACTGAGACAGGGCTTAGTTTTCTGTCTAGGTTATAATCAGTTTAGATCTGTGCTCTTCCATCAGTGTTGTTCATTAGGTTAAATGCCTACTTGCTACAGCTCGACTCCACCCTGCCTTACCGGTTCCTCACAACCCTCCCCTGCATTTGCTTTTCCTAGGTTAATCAAACAAATACTCCCAGTGCACTCTTGTAGATAAGCTTTGTTCAGCTCCAGTAACCCTCCCGGAAGTACTTCTGTACAAACTCCTCTTTCCTGGACAGGATTTATCAGAACTGGATACAGTAATGTCTCACCAGTCACCCAGAAACCTGGCGTGCGCACACCATTCTCAGAGTCAGTTTTTTCACAACCACATTAAATTGGCAGTCTCCTTTCATTGTTGACTAATAAATCCAGGTATTTTCCCATTACTCAGCTGGAGAGTTCCTGGATTCATACTACAAATAGTTACTAATCTGTATGTGCAGTATCTTGTAGTTTTTGATATTGCACATTCTTGTAGGCTCATTTCTAATACTTGAAGGACTGAAGTCACCAACAGAAATTAGGTCATTCATTGATACTATTACTCAGTTCTGATCAGGCTCTGCAATATTTACAAATGAATTCTGACAGTCCCGTAAAAACCTCTCCACCTATTTGGTACTGATATATTTAAATCACTCAAATATATGTGGTTTCCAGTTTGCTTAGGCAAGGGAACTGCAAGAAGCCTGCAAATAATCTTCTTTCTCCTCAGTGCACCAAAGTTATCACCATCCTACTAAGAAAAATTTGTTTTGAAGCTTTGTAATTTAAAAAAAAAAAAAAAAAAACCCACACACAGAAGAAAAGCCAAACAGTATACCCAAGAAAGCTTAAAATACTGCACTTGGCAAGCATTTAACTAAAAGACTTGGGACAGGGACAAATGTGCTCCTAAAAGCCCTTAATACATCTGCCACTGTTAGGTTTGGAAACATTAAAATAAGCCAAAAGGGAAGCAGAACCAGACTTGCCTGGAAAGCAGGCCAACACCTTGGGCCTTAGTTCAGATGAAGACATGACAATGCAGTGGGAAGAACAGCACAAGAATCGCAGCACCAGGACTGGGCTCATTTCCAACAGCTTTCCAAAAGCATCTGAACAGCAGACTATGGACTCAGGCTGACCTTTAACCCTCTAATGGAAAAAATGTCTTTACTCCCTGTATCAAATAGTTCCAACCATTCATGTTTGAGAAAAAAAAATAAAAAAAAAAAAAAAGAAGAAGCGTTAAGGAGAGTGTCGCACTGTCTCACAGAAGAAAGACATGCATACAAGTGTGAGCATCTTTCCAGAGTGATACCAGTTCCTGGGAGGAACTGTGAATTCCATCCCATCAATCACCTTCATTTTCCATACTGTTTTGATGGAGCACTTTACCTAAACTGTACCACCACCTTTGCTGGCCCCCTCTGTCTATCAGAAGGGGACGAGAAGGCAGGCACGCACTGGCAACAAACACCTCCGGCCGCCCCTTGCAGGCACAGCCCAGACCGCAGTGCGTACAAAGGCATCCGACGCGCGCCGGATCACTGCCGCGGATCTGACAAATCCCCCTGACTTTTACACCCAGCAGCAGGATTCGCACGGCCGCAGAGCCGCCAGGCTCGAGGCGGCCCGAACTTACCGCGCCGGAGCCACCGCCCCGCAGCCCGGGAAGCGGAACCGCGGCGGCCCGGCCCGCGCTGCCATTGGCTCCTCCCGCCCCGTCCC